>WAAF01005834.1:45478-125729 GCA_013400475.1 Tricholaema leucomelas
CTTCCTTCCTTTCTTCCTTCCTTCCTTCCTTCCTTTCATCTATTCCCTGTGTATGTTTAACCACTGCTGTATCTAATGGGATTGTGAGCTGGTCCATGTATTGGCCCTACATGCTGATGCTGCATGTAAGGGATACCTGATAGAAGATCAGTGAATAACCCTAAGGGTTCTCTTCTGCCTCTCTAACTGATAGACAGCTTACTAACAGCACTATTCCTACTGTTTTAAATAAAAGCAGGGGAAACTGTTCTGGTTAAAGTCTGTCAGTAAATTTAGTGATAGGAGAGTGGTAGTGATGGGGAAGGTGTTTGAGGACAGGCTGCTTCTGAGAAAGTATGTGTAAAAGCAGTGGGTTTACAAAGGACATTAACTGATCAGTGGCTTGTCAGCTGGCAGGGCAAAGCAGAGGATGGTGAGGCCTGTGTGTGGCTGCTCTAGCAAAGCAATGGGGTCTGCAACTACAGTGCTGGTGGTGAAACAAATACTGTGCACTCTTAAATAATAGAGAAAACATACCAGATGCAGAAGGAGGAGCTCCTGTCTGTAGAAAACAAGTGGGGAGGGCTAAGTAGAAATTATGCATGGCTTTTTTCCTCCAGTTAATTCAGATATTTGTATGAGTAATGTATTGCAGAATTAATATGTGACTTTGGTCAGCATCTGATGGAATGAGTGTGTGTGCTAGTTCTTAGAAAGAAGGACTGCAGGGAAAGCGAGGCCAATATACCCAACATAAATAAAGTGGAAGGATAAACAGCTGACAACCTTGTTAGAATGAATAACAGATGATTTTACTGATATTTATCAACAGAGCAAGCCTGCCAGGTGTAAGAGTAGTACATGAAAACAAACACAGGCATTGTGAATGTTAGTCATAATATATGCATTACTGGGAAATATTTTTGTCAATTTGTGTTCTACAGATGTTCCTGTAACTACAAAAAATTAGAGGGGGTGAAGGGGAATAATATTTCTAGATTTTCTTTCTTCTTATCTCCAGAGCATAGATATATAATATACCATGACTGTGTGTTTTTTCAACATGTTGATACCTTCAAGATTGTGAAGAGAAAGTTGCTAGTAATCCTTACCAACAGGTTTTGTCATGTTCTTTGTTTCCCAATCTGCTTTATCCATCTCCTGTTTTCCTGATTTTCCTTTGTAACTCTCACTCTGCAAATTAGAGCCCCTTATCTAAGGACTATAAGAGCTCACATGAAGTTTCTAACCCCCAAAGCAAGCAGTTTTGTTTTGGTTCAGGTCCTGTTTGAAACAGAAGTGCTAATAATATTGAGAGGAGTTGCTCATGTATCTATGGCATAGAAACTGTGTCTCAGTTCTAGTTTAAATGTCCCAGAGACTCAAATACAGTTAATAGAACCAGTAATAATTTATGGGATGCCTTTCCCTCTCCCTCTTCTTTCCCAAAGAAAAGGAATCAAATGTAGAGAGGAAAAGGTAAAGTACACCCAAATAAACAATCTCACTTTGATTTGGAATTTAAAAGAAGAAAATTGTAACAATAAATAAAAGGTATTTGAGGCAGGAAAGTTACAAAAGGTACAAGGAAGGGAAAACAAGATACAAAATATGTAAATAAAACCAAATTTGACAGCAATGGTTTTGTCTGCCTCGTGGATTATGGCCATGTGGCCATGGACAACAAAGACATGGACAAACAAAGAGTAGCAGGAACCAGGATGGTGATGCTGGCAAGTAGAGAGGCAGGGTGAGAGAGAGAAATGGGATGGTCCTCTGTTTTTATAGGGGGGCTAGACAGGAGGTGGGAATGGGCTAACCACTACGCCTGGAAGTGTTCAGACCCACCCCTGGGGAGAGGCCAGGAGGACCTGGGGTCAGGGTCAAGACCACTCCCGAAGGAGGAATAACCCTTTACAAACTGCAACTGGGGTATAGAAACACTTGCAAGATTATAGTACTATCTTCACCTCAGTCTTTAGAAACACCAAAGACACCAAGCTGTTCGAGAAATGAAGCTTAGGCAGCAACCCAACTTGCAGAATATCGCCTTTCTTTCAGAGACTAGGCTGAAGATTGAATGCATGATGTAAGATTGCCAAACATGTACAACACACCAAGAATTCCTTCAATTCTTGAAGAGCAAAGTGTATTCAGTACTGGTTTGTGCATTGTGGTTCACCAGGACTGACAGCCATCTGCAGAGGAATAAATTACTAGCTTAGCTACTATAATCCTTCTGCATGCCTACCAAAGAGTAAATCAAGTTACACTCTTCTGGTGCAGTGAGATATTTGTCAGTGTCCAAGCAAGCCACCTGATTATAATCTTCTCACAGTGCCTTTGCTGGTGACAGAATGATACATTCAGCTGATTTTATATCTGCTCTCACCGCAAACTTGTCAAGTGTTGAATAAACTGGTAATTTGCTAGGGAAAGTAAAAAAGGTAAGGGTAGGATTGCTCTCATAGGAATGTAAGCTTACTGCATGGGTTTGCTTTTAAGTTATTTAGTTAGTTGGTTGCTAATTTATTTATTCTTTTTGCAATATCTGCTGCTACTTTGACTTCCAGGTTGATGGAATTTCTAACAATTCTACAGTCGGCTTTAGAGATGTTCTACATCTATAAAATAAAATTGCATCATAAAAGAAAACTGAGGATGTCAATAGCAAAGGAGGAAATAAAAAAAATTAGATTCATATGTAATTTGTAGGAAGAGAAAAGCCATATACAAAAGATTTACTGGAAAGTCATAATTTTTCACAAGGTGATTATCATAACGATAGGAACATTTTATGGTGCTTTGAAGAACCTCGGGCACAGATCTTCGTAATTGTCTGTCTTGTACATCAATTGAACTGAGACCAAATCATCCAAACACAAGGGAAACTTTGGAGGGAAAATAAGACACTTTTGGTTCGCATGTGTCATAGTTAGAGGGGTCCCAGGTTCCTCCTAAGGAAGATACAGGGACCAAGACCCATCCCAGGGATCAGATGTTTGTGTCCCAGGATGGTGTAATATTGTTATTCTATTCTGTTTTCTGGTATCACAGCTTATTAAGCCAGTGTCTGAGCAATATCACTCTCTTTCCCTCCCTGCCTCTCCTCCCTTCACTTCTTTTCTCTAGGAAGAGCATGCATTCCTTCTTATCTCATGGTTTGTGAGGGAGGAGATGGCTACTAGACAGCAGGGAATTTTTAACTGCATCATGCAGCCTTGTAGGTCTAAGACGGGGGTGGGAAGAGTAGTTATGGCCTACTCTCAGGTGTGCCAAAGGTGGAACAGGTGGAGGATTCTAGATGGATTTAGTCATAGTATCATAGTATCACAGTATCATCAGGGTTGGAAGAGACCTCACAGATCATCAAGTCCAACCCTTCACCACAGAGCTCAAGGCTAGACCATGGCACCAAGTGCCACGTCCAATCCTGCCCTGAACAGCTCCAGGGACGGCGACTCCACCACCTCCCTGGGCAGCCCATTCCAGTGGCCAATGACTCTCTCAGTGAAGAACTTTCTCCTCACCTCGAGCCTAAACTTCCCCTGGCGCAGCCTGAGGCTGTGTCCTCTCGTTCTGGCGCTGGCCACCTGAGAGAAGAGAGCAACCTCCCCCTGGCCACAACCACCCCTCAGGTAGTTGTAGACAGCAATAAGGTCTCCCCTGAGCCTCCTCTTCTCCAGGCTAAACAATCCCAGCTCCCTCAGCCTCTCCTCGTAGGGCTGTGCTCGAGGCCTCTCACCAGCCTCGTTGCCCTTCTCTGGACACGCTCAAGCATCTCAATGTCCCTTCTAAACTGGGGGGCCCAGAACTGAACACAGTACTCAAGGTGTGGTCTAACCAGTGCAGAGTACAGGGGCAGAATGACCTCCCTGCTCCTGCTGGCCACACCATTCCTGATGCAGGCCAGGATGCCATTGGCTCTCTTGGCCACCTGGGCACACTGCTGGCTCATGTTCAGGCGGGTATCAATCAGCACCCCCAGATCCCTCTCTGTCTGGCTGCTCTCCAGCCACTCCGACCCCAGCCTGTATCTCTGCATGGGGTTGTTGTGGCCAAAGTGCAGCCCCCGGCACTTGGAGCCATTGAATGCCATCCCCTTGGACTCTGCCCATCTGTCCAGGCGGTCAAGGTCCCGCTGCAGAGCCCTTCTGCCCTCCAGCCCAGCCACATCTGCCCCCAGCTTGGTGTCATCTGCAAACTTGCTGATGACTGACTCGATGCCCTCATCCAGATCATCTATGAAGATGTTAAAGAGGATGGGGCCCAGCACTGATCCCTGAGGGACACCACTAGTGACAGCCGCCAGCTGGATGTGGCACCATTCACCACCACTCTCTGGGCTCGGCCCTCCAGCCAGTTCCTCACCCAGCACAGAGTGTTACCATCCAAGCCGTGGGCTGACAGCTTAGCCAGCAGTTTGCTGTGGGGGACAGTGTCAAAGGCCTTGCTGAAGTCCAGATAGACCACATCCACAGGCCTCCCCACATCCACCAAGTCGGTCACCTGATCATAGAAAGAGTTCAGGTTGGAGAGGCAGGATCTGCCCTTCCTGAATCCATGTTGGCTGGACCTGAGCCCTTTGCCATCCCTCAGGTGAGCTGTTATCACCCCCAAGATAACCTGTTCCATCAGCTTCCTTTCCAATAGACTTGGCTTAGCTTGTGGATGTTTCATTCTACCTGATTGTTTATTTTGCATACATGCACTAGTAAATAGAATCTCTCTTTAAGCTTCCAATCAATGTAGAGTGTTCTCATTCTTACTCTCTAAAAGGAGTAAGAGGCACCTCTGTCATCCAGTTCTGGGTTGCTCACAGCCTCAGACTACGAGAACGGAATCATCACTAACTATGTGGCACGCAGCAAATATTTGTAGAGCTTGCTTCCTTACTACTTTTCTCCAATAAAAGAAGAGGTCATTTAAGGATTTGACACATGAAGATGTTTAAATTGGCTGTGAGCAGTGCTGTTATTTCGGTGACACTCAAAAATGCAAAAAAAGGTGGTCGGGATGCTGGCACATCACTGCACCTGCAGCTGAAGAGGGCATCTGTAATGTTACAGTGGCATCACCTAATCGTGAGTTACCTTACCAAGAAAACGTAACACATCACCTTAAGAGAATGTCAGGAAACCAAAGACTCTTAAATCCACAGATTTAGGTTGTGGGTTTTTTTTTTTCTCTAAACCAGACTAATGGATTTCTTTTCATTTGGGTGCACTGGCTCGGTCAGCAGAACCACTACAGCCAGGTGATTGGGTTTTTGGTTCTTTTGGAGGGTTGCTACTATGGAGCTGGTCACCATTTTTCCATTTTCTTAATGCCACAGCAACTCTGGGTCTGGTGCTTAAGTGTATGGTGTCCCTAGAGCCACTGAGGTAAAAGCTGGCTTCAGATTGGAAGTGGGCAAATGTGCAGGTCTCTATTTCTTTCACCTTTGTTATCTTTACACTGAGAGAAACTACTGTACTAGCTCTACCCACTCCTTCCTCTCATTCTGACCCAAATTTCCTTCCTGCTCCTTTCCAGCTACCACCACTCTTGTGTTTCCTCTCCATGTATCTCTCATGCCTCTTCCTACTGCCTTTGACATACTCATATTTTTCTCTTGTCCCAGCACAATAATTCTTTATTGCCAAACTTTACCATCTTTTGGAGTTTTTTCTGTTGTCAGTAAATGCTTAGACACTACTCAAAAACAACTGCTGGTAAGATACAGATGTAAAACAAATCAATCTAAATGCATTCTTTGGAATTCTAATTAATGTTAGAATCTGAATAAACACAATGAGCCCTCTCTTCCAGCCCAGGTTTTTGCTGTTGCCATTCAGCATAATGCTGACTTTGAAACTGTAGATCTTCAGCACAGACAAAGTAGTGCAATGCTGTATACAAGCATAGAATCAGTCAGGGTTGGAAGGGACCACAAGGAGCATCTACTTCTAACCCCCCTGCCATAGCAAGGGACACCCTACCCTAGATCAGGCTGGCCAGAACCTCAGCCAACCTGGCCTTAAACAACTCCAGGTATGGGGCCTCAGCCACCAACCTGGGAAACCCATTCCAGGCTGTGTGGGAACGGGAAAGACGTGAGTTTATACCAAGATGGTACATAGGTGGTCAATCCCTTTATTGAAGCTAAGCATGATGCTTATATCGTGGAGTTTGGTACAGGGGTGTGTACTTCTGATAGGCTTACATAGCAGAGTATGGGCTACCCACAAGCACAGAGGCAAACCTGACCAACTACCCCCCTTAATCCCCCTTTGTGCAGCTAGCCACAACATTTGCTTGTTTCCAGGGCTGACCAGCCTGCAACCCCCCCCTTTCAAGTCCCCCTCATACCGCTCAGCAGTTAAACTTTCCCAGCTTCTAACCAAGGCCACTTCCCTGCAGCTGCACCTCTTCTCAATTGTCAGACTGTTCAGGTACTCAGCCCTGCTCAAACCCCAACAAGTAAAGATCTGCAGAAAATAATTTGGTTTAAGTTTGCCATTTTTTCAGTTTCGTCCATTGGTGTTCACTTTACGTATGCAAAGCCTAAACCCACGATTTATCTCTGGTATTTTTTGTTTAAACTTCCAGCCTCAGTCCACTATAGTAGCCAGACTTCTCTCTAATTCCCTGATGGCTACAAACATCAGACTGAGCTTCTTACTCAGTCTTGCACTGCAGCATCTGCTGAAACTGCTATAGGTTCCAGTTCACTAGATACACTATCAGAGCACAAAGACTTTGAAGATCCATAGGGACAAAAATGAACTCTTTCACAGAGAGCAAAACTCTTTAATGTATTGTTCTGCTGACAGCAGAAGCAGTAGACTTAGGCACAGTTTGCGCCTCTCATGTCAAATTTGGAACATGAGACCCAGAACTTCAGACTACATGTTGCAGATTGTTCTCAAAGACCGATTTTACTTAGCAGATGGTACCCTGCCCACCTACTCTCCATTCCTTGCCTTCTGCTTCTAAAAAGCAGAACATTTGTCCCTGACATGGCAGGGGGATTGGAACTAGATGATCCTTGTGGTCCCTTCCAACCCTGACTGATTCCATGATTTCCATTTTAAATCTACAGTTCCTCTAGCTCAAGACTCCACTGCATCAACCAATCCTGTTGCAACTACATGAATGACACTAGGCAGACCTTCCCCCTGGGTGCCCAATATCCAACTGCAGTACTGTGACACTGAAGTTCAGCAGCAGTATCACAGAATCATAGAATCAGTCAGGGTTGGAAGGGACCACAAGGAGCATCTAGTTCCAAGCCCCCTGCCATGCCCAGGGACAGTCTGCCCTAGATCAGGCTGGCCACAGCCTCAGCCAGCCTGGCTTTAAACACCTCCACGCATGGGGCCTCAACCACCAACCTGGGAACCCATTCCAAGGGTCTCACCACTCTCAAGCTGAAGAACTTCCTCCTCACATCCAGTCTGAACCTACCCACCTGCAGCTTTGCTCCATTCCCCCCAGTCCTGTCACTCCCTAATATCCTAAAAAGTCCCTCCCCAGCTTTTTTTGTAGGCCCCCTTCAGATACTGGAAGGCCACAAGAAGGTCACCTGGGAGCCTCCTCTTCTCCAGACTGAACAGCCCCAACTCTTTCAGTCTGTCCTCATAGGAGAGCTGCTCCAGCCCTCTGATCATCCCAATGGCCCTTCTCTGGACACGCTCCAGCACGTCCACATCCTTCTTGTAATGGGGGCTCCAGAACTGGATGCAGTACTCCAGGTGGGGTCTCACCAGAGTGAAGTAGAGGGGGAGAATCACCTCCCTCCACTTGCTGGCCACACTTCTGATGCAGCGCAGCATCTGGTTGGCCCTCCGGGCTGCAAGTGCACACTGCTGGCTCATGTTGAGCTTCTTGTCCACCAGTACCCCCAGGTCCCTCTCCTTAGGGCTGCTCTCCAGCCAGTCACTGCCCAGGCTGGATTTGTGTTTGGGATTGCCTCGACCCAGATGCAGAAGCTTGCACTTCGGAACTTTGCACAAAATTATTTGCTGATAATTCAGCTTTCAGCTATAAAACGTCTTTTGTACGTGTAACACTCTTCTTATATCTGCCTGCCACTGCTGACATTGTCTCACCACACTGCTTACTCAAGTCCTGGTGTTTCTTGGTGTGCTAGTTTGAGCCTAGCTAGCATGTTTTGGTGAGAAGAACTAGATGATAGGCTGTAAAATGAAAACAATGGTGTCTACTTCCCTCACAGTCTTGCTGAGATGTATACAAAAGAAGAAAGGCAAAACAAAGATTAGGGCATTTGCTTCTTCTCCTCGCTGGGGAACTTCTCCTGCTGGGGAGCTCGTGGCTGCTGGCTGGACTCCATCTTGCTTTCTAACCTCACCCTCCTTTGCTTGGCTGCTTCACCTTGCTTTTAACCCTTTTGGCCGAACCTCCATTCTTCCTTGGGACTGGGGTAAGGTTGAGAGGGGTAGGGGGAAGGTGAGGGGTGGTTGAGAGCCCCTCCTGGGGACTCAGGTTTCTGGGAGGGGAATTGTGTTTGTATTACCTTTTTTCCCTTATATTTTTCTGTATATATCTGTATATACTGTAACTATCTGCTTGTACATTGTGCCAGCTGTAAATATAAGCTTCATTCAAATTTCCAGAGCCGACTGAGTCTAGTCTGGGTGATTTCTAAAAGTGTGGGGGGCGGGGGACACCCAAACCATCACACTTGGAAGTGCCAATGATGAAGCACCTTGGAGGTTCCACATCTTAGGACAAATGTGTGTATTTTCCAAGCTTGAAATCTCTTGTGGGTTTTATCAAGGAAAATAGCTTCATTTTTGTCTATTATTAACTGATTTTTTTCTTGCCTTTTCTAAAATCTTTGGGTTTTTTCAGTGAAGAAAGAGATGCTCTCTTCTATGCATTATGATATCTTAGGTAAGATCTGTGAACCTCAGAAGCTTTCACTCTCATTATATTACAGAGAAAAAGCCTGGGAAATCATAAATCCCTTTGTGAAGCAGACTGGAAGGTTTTAATCTCATCTTGAGATATGTCAGAGTGCCTAATATTGGCAAACAGCTGTGCTGTCAGATCCTTTTGGTTCAGTTTTGTCTCTAGTACTGAAAGGTAGCCAGTGAGTAGTGAGGATTATCTGTCTCGAGCTGACAGGCTGGGTACATGAGGCAGCAAGGGTAAAGTTAAATTCAAATAGTAAGAATATTTTCTGAGCTTTTGATATCCTTAGAATATTGATTTGATTTGTTTGGGTTTTTTGAACATTTATTTTAAATGACATCTTTTAATCAGGAATATTAATTGTGTTCTGTTGCATGAAAAGAAGTATTACTTTTCCTTTACCAGATGTTTGCTAACAAGTGTCATTTGTACCATTTGTTATTTCGAGACGAAATACCATATAGAATCAACCAGGTTGGAAGACACCTCCAAGGTCATCCAGTCCAACCTAGCACCCAGCCCTGTCCAATCAACTAGACCATGGCACTAAGTGCCTCAGCCAGGCTTTGCTTCAACACCTCCAGGGATGGTGATGCCACCACCTCCCGGGGCAGCCCATTCCAATGCCAATCACTCTCTCTGGCAACAACTTCCTCCTAACATCCAGATTATATCTCCTCTGGCACAACTTGAGACTGTGTCCCCTTGTTCTGTTGCTGGGTGCCTGGCAGAAGAGATCAACCCCCACCTGGCTACAGCCTCCCTTCAGGTAGTTGTAGACAGCAATGAGGTCAGCCCTGAGCCTCCTCTTCTCCAGGCTAAACACTCCCAGCTCCTTCAGCCTCTCCTCACAGGGCTGTGTTCCAGGCCTCTCACCAGCTTTGTTGCCTTTCTCTGGACATGTTTCAGTATCTCAACATCTCTCTTGAATCAGGGAGCCCAGAACTTGGAGATTTCTTCCAACCTGGTTGATTCTATGATTCTACATCTTTCTCTTTCTGCATTATCCATACTTGAAAGTATCTGGCCCTCTCAGGGATCTGGCAGGCATAAAATAATTGTGCACAATACACTGATTGTGTCACATAATAGTCTTACTGCAGCTGATGCCTATAAGCTGTCTGAATGTTTCAGATTATATCCAGTATTGCTTCAAAATGGTTTTTAAAAGCAGACTTGCATAAATGCACCACATTTTGTTTTCTGGGAATTAGCACAGCCTTTGGTGACAAGAGGAAGGTGCAGAGCTGAGAAAAGCAACCAACTACTTTTATGTTTGAAGATGGGGAAGGGCTTCGTCCATAAATGTGATGTGCTCCTGGGCTCCAAACTACCTCTCAGATAGGTCTCTCTGACAAGGACTGGCATAGTTGGGATAGAGTGTGAGAGCATCTCCTGTGAATCTTGTCTTTACACAAACAGACCAGGTTTGATGTCCTCATCCAGGATAAGGTTATGACTCATCTTTTTTTTTAATTAACCAGACAAATGGCCACCAACTTTCAAAGTGATTTTCTTGAGTAAGCAAAGCATTAGCACATCGTTCAGGATTTATTCATATTTTATGAANAGGCCTCGAGCACAGCCCTACGAGGAGAGGCTGAGGGAGCTGGGGTTGTTTAGCCTGGAGAAGAGGAGGCTCAGGGGAGACCTTATTGCTGTCTACAACTACCTGAGGGGTGGTTGTGGCCAGGGGGAGGTTGCTCTCTTCTCTCAGGTGGCCAGCGCCAGAACGAGAGGACACAGCCTCAGGCTGCGCCAGGGGAAATTTAGGCTCGAGGTGAGGAGAAAGTTCTTCACTGAGAGAGTCATTGGACACTGGAATGGGCTGCCCAGGGAGGTGGTGGAGTCGCCGTCCCTGGAGCTGTTCAAGGCAGGATTGGATTTGGCACTTGGTGCCATGGTCTAGCCTTGAGCTCTGTGGTAAAGGGTTGGACTTGATGATCTGTGAGGTCTCTTCCAACCCTGATGACACTGTGAGACTGTAATATTGGTTATGTGTAAGACTGCTCGATTCAACAGTGAACAAATAAAAAGGGCAGTTTTATCCTTTTATTGCCCTTTTTTTCCTCCCATTTTCACTTTGTTGCATGGAATAAAACAAATAATACTATTTCTAGCATGTCTAGAAAATTAATAATAATGCTCTTTCAGAATATCTATTGAAATAATACATCAAGCTTCCAAGGCACAAGTGTGAGTTTAAAAATACATAAACATTAATGAGCTTCATTTTTCTCAGCTTTGCCTTTTTGTTTCTCACTTTGATAGCATATCAAACCGTTCTTAATAAATCAGATATGCAAGTTAAATTGTATACTGCATGTAGAACAGTTTACACCACGCAGACACATAAATGGGTTTGGCAACCGCTTTGAAATATAAAGAGATTCTTAAATGAAATATTCACCCCCCTAAAAAATCTACAGTTCAAAACACACCCAATTAGAATTCAGAAAGCAGATGAGTTTTTGAATGCAATTTTAAACTTGCAAGGAGAATCTATCAGGAGATAATTGATTCCACCAAACAGAAACAATCATTGCAAATGTTCTTCTAGCAGAGGATCCTAGGGGCTATAGAAACGGTAATAACTCTATGCTTTTCCTCATGATATTTCTGACAGATTTCCACAAGCCATTGTCCTACCTCACTGAGCAGGCATCCCCTCTTTGTTACGCTAGATTGCTCCGCTTTTGTCCTATTTCTCTCCTGGATGATGAAGGCAGCACTGTTTTCACCCCCCTTTCTCCTCCAGTGGAGCCTGCAGCAACTCATGCATCTGGGGAGCTGCGAGGGCTATCTCTCTCCCTAAGCAAAGGCTTGCACAGTCCAGGACCACATCACCTCAGGCTTCTAGCACCACTGACATTGACCAAAAAAAACCAAACCAGCTGGGGTGGGGGGAGGGTTTAAGGAAAGGAAAGGCAGGGCCATCACCCTTCTTACCCCAGGGTAGCTCTTGTTTGGGAGTGGGAGAGTGACCACTGATGTCTTTATTCCAAATAGGTAATTTTTGCAGGTCATTCAAAATACAGTAGTATGGTCAGGCTTTCTGCCTTGTCCTTCCTCTCAGGCACAAACTGAGCAGATCTCTGACTGCTCCTATTAAAGGCATTTTTTTTTTTTTCATAGAAGCATAGAAATCAACCAGGTTGGAAGAGACCTCCAAGATCAGCCAGTCCAACCTAGCACCCAGCCCTATCCAGTCAACCAGACCATGGCACTAAGTGCCTCAGCCAGGCTTTGCTTCAACACCTCCAGGGATGGTGACTCCACCACCTCCCTGGGCAGCCCATTCCAATGCCAATCGCTCTCTCTGCCAACAACTTCCTCCTAACATCCAGCNACACAGGACTCAACGTGTGACCTGACCAGTGTTGAGTACAAGGGAAGAATAACCTCCCTTGTCCTACTGGCCACGCTGCTCTTGATCCAGGCCAGGATGCCATTGGCTCTCCTGGCCAACTGGGCACACTGCTGGCTTATGTCCAGCTACTATTTACCAGTACCCCCAAGTCCCTCTCTGCCAGGCTGCTCTCCAGCCACTCTGTTCCCAGCCTGTAGCACTGCTTGGTGTTATTCTGGCCAAAGTGTAGAACCCTGAACTTGGCCTTATTAAATCTAATCCCATTGGCTCTGTCCACCCATCCAGCCTGCCAAGGTCCCTCTGCAGGGCTCTCCTACCCTCCAACAGATCGACACCTGCTCCCAGCTTGGTGTCATCTGCAAACTTACTGATGATGGACTCAATTCCCTCCTCCCAATCACCATTTTACATGTACTCAATTAAAGAGGTGTAATAGAAAGACCACACAGCTAATAAATTACTTTTGCTAGGCTTATCCAGTCGGACAAACATAATTACAAACCAACCCTGCCTCCAAACAGGGTTACTCATATGTGCTCTATTTTTTTTCTTTCTACCTATACAATGAATGTGCTTAGACAAGCCTAAAAGGAGTCTCTAGAATAATTACTTTGGCCCATATGTAAATAAGTCATATTTTATCTCTTGCAATTTTACTGCTTTTTATTTTTCAACAATGCTTTTATTCATTTAGAGCATTTTTAATAACTAAAATTTGCTCTATGAAAGAGGGTGAGTCAATGTAGGAGCATGTATGTGTGTGTGCAGATAGATGGAACTTCTGTTTCTCTTTCAATCAGAAATTTTAATGTTAATCTAGAGATGTGCTGAGGATTTTGTACAGCCATATAGTTTTACATGGAACTGAGCTAGCTGCTCACTATCATAGTCCTTTAAAAACATGAAAAAGTATACAGCCTGGTTTTGTTATTCTTAATATTTCCTGTGATGAAAAATGAACCAGAGTTTGAGGGGTTTAAAACACTTTTTTTCCCAAATAAACATTTGTTCCTTTATAAGGCACTATTCTATCACCCTGTTTTTGTGGATCCAATCCTGAAGTGCTCTGACAACAGTAAACTCATGCCCAGCTTGTGTCTCTCATTCCATTGTCCCTCTGATCCATGACTTCTTTATCCCTAAACCCACAGAGTATCTTGAGCTCCCTTTTGTGTTTTCTGACTACAGACCAAGCAAGAAAAAAGCACGCATTGCAGATGGCACTGAACTACATATTGCTGAGTGGCAGCTTGTAAACCAAACAGAGCAGCTAAGTGTGGAGTGTAATACTGCAGCCCTGTGTCTTAATTTGCCTGTCTAATCTACAGCAGTGGGTATCTCCACTCCTCTACTCGTTTCTTTGTTATTGAGTAAATTTTAACTTTTTTTAAGAACTGCTGAATGAGAAGAGTGAGGGGAAGATCTTATCTACTTTAGGAATGGTGTTCCTTCAGTTATGAGAGCATTGATAACTACCAAAGCATAGAATTCATAGAATCAACCAGGCTGGAAGAGACCTCCAAGATTATCCAGTCCAACCTATCACCCAGCCCTGTCCAATCAACTAAACCATGGCACTAAGTGCCTCAGCCAGACTTTGCTTCAACACCTCCAGGGATGGTGACTCCACCACCTCCCTGGGCAGCCCATTCCAATGCCAATCACTCTCTCTGGCAACAACTTCCTCCTAACATCCAGCTTATATCTCCTCTGGCACAACTTGAGACTGTGTCCCCTTGTTCTGTTGCTGGGTGCCTGGCAGAAGAGATCAACCCCCACCTGGCTACAGCCTCCCTTCAGGTAGTTGTAGACAGCAATGAGGTCAGCCCTGAGCCTCCTCTTCTCCAGGCTAAACACTCCCAGCTCCCTCAGCCTCTTCTCACAGGGCTGTGTTCCAGGCTTCTCACCGGCTTTGTTGCCCTTCTCTGGACATGTTTCACTATCTCAACATCTCTCTTATGGAGGTGGAACCTTATAAAATTGACTCTGTACTGGAGCAGTGAAACATAATATGTAGGTATTTAGTTTGTTTGTTTTAATGATAAAATATTCACATGTCCTGGTGGCCTCACACTGCACACTTCCCTCTTCTATAAAACCCCAATTTTCCTGATGGGGCACCCCCAGGCCTGGCAGTCTTTCCTGGGAGAAGAAGCCCTTGGAGGTATTTTGGTTTTCTTTGTTTTCAGGTAGGCTCAACCTAAGCATACATGCCTGTGTGTATAGACGATTACAGTAATTTCATAGATGAAAAATATTGCCATTGCTGAGGTATATGGGCCATAGTCTTAGTCTCAGAAATTAAAGGCTGTAGCCCTTCAAGCTTAAAGATCACGAGGTGGATAAGTAGGGAGAGAGCATTTTCAAAAGTAGGAGTTAGAGGAGCTGCTGCTAATTTAAGCCCCACTCCTGCTTTGAGGTGTAGTAAAGTTAAAATGCCTTTTTCTCTCCTTATAAAGCATATTTGAAGCATGATGCAATTAACTTTCTGTATGTTGTATCTCTTTTCTCTTTGCTCTGTTGTCCTTTTGCTTTCATCACATCTGAGTAGTCTTACCATTTGGGCTAATTTAAATATTGATAATTAAACTTCACCTTCTGTGTTCATTTTCTCCAAATGGAAAACAAAATATCATTTCCAGCTCATCTGGCTGAGTGAAAAGATTCTGGATGATGTCTAACATCACCTTAAAAGCCAAAATCCTAAAGTAATAGTTATAAATAGATGTGTAAAATCTCAGAAGCACTGTACTCAAGGAGAGAAATGCAACTGACAAGCAATTTAAGCTAGAGTGTGAAAGGATGCAGAAATAACAAGATTTGCATGAAAAATATTGGGATTGTGAGAACATCAAATTTAAACTAAAAACTCATGTGCCTCATGATTAAACCATGAGAGCTGACATTACTGTTATAACATTCAATATCCTTGGCTTTTGAAAATAGTTTTATAATGAGGGTGGAGTAGATCTGTACAGAAAAGGAGCACTGCTTGGATCTAGCTAGCTCATTATTATGAGAATCAGGAGTACAAAACTCTCAAATCTTAATACAGGTCAGAAGATCTCAGATGCCTCCAGCTATGGTTGAGCCCCCATTGTCAGGAAAACAACCCAAAGCAAAGATAGAAGCTGACCCTGCTTTCAAATTGGTCAGACAGACAATCAATCAGTGATTAAACAGTACTGGGGGGTGGGGGGGGGAAATGGAAGGGAAAAAAAAAGTCGAGGTAATTTCAATCAGGTAGTTGACTGTCTATTCATTCCATCTTATCAGTGATAACCATTTATCTTAAGACAGAATACAGTTACTCACATCAGTAATGGTGGCAGTAGGGTCATTGCAAAGATACTCACATCCACTAAGCTTTACTCTTGAATGACTTACAACCACCATGACAGCTTTTTTCACTTTCTTTTGTTATTGTTGTGCTTCATGATACACTCTATGGTGTAGGACGAGCATATATACTTGTTGTCTAAGCAAAAATAGGGACTTTCTAAATCAGTTTATGCTTTCATAATTGTATACATATACTGTATCACTTGGCTCTGGAATTTTTTTGTCCCTGTGCTAGTTTGAGCCTAGCTGGGATATTCTGGTGAGAGGAATAAGATTATAGGCTGTGAAAAGGAAACAAAGGTGATGGCTACTTCACTCATAGGCTTGCTGAGACTCCTTCAGCCTCTCCTCACAGGGCTGTGTTCCAGGCCTCTCACCAGCTTTGTCACCCTTCTCTGAACACATTCCAGTATCTCAACATCTCTCTTGAATTGTGGAGCCCAGATCTGGACACAGTACTCAAGGTGTGGCCTGACCAGTGTTGAGTACAGGGGAAGAATCACCTCCCCTGTCCTACTGGCCACACTGCTCCTGATCCAGACCAGGATGCCACTGGCTCTCTTGGCCACCTGGGCACACTGCTGGCTCATCTTCAGCTACTATCTGCCAGCAGCTCCAGATCCTTTTGCCTAGGGTTTGTCTGCAGATGTTGAGCAATAGTGTCAAATTAGGATTCACCATGAATATTTCAGTGACAAAGCAATTTTGTGTTTTGTGGCAGAGATTCAGTTTATCACTTGGCACACTTTGTCTGCGTTCTGCTAAGGAAGACTCAAACCACAGTCATCTATTAATATCAACACTTTACATTTTTTTGAAGTACAGCAATAATGTGTGGGGGATGCTTGAGTGTCCAGATGTAAGTAGCTTAGGAAGATGTTTGAATGTCTTTCCAAACTTTGACTGATACCACTACAGAGTTGAAAAGGCTGTACTCCCAAGGCTCAGTGAAATTACTTTCTTTTAAGTTGCTTGAAATATATCAGTTAATTCTGTTAGCTAGTTGTCTTGATTGCCTATTTGGATGCTAGAGGGAAGCAGACTGTGATTAATCTGATTTATTTTAGAAGCCTGCCCTAAGTCAAGGTCAATCACATCCCTCGTTCTTGCAATTTCCTTTAAAGACATTGCAGATGAAGAGCTCAAATACAGACACTCTGTCCTGGTTTGAGTTAGAGCAAAGCTAATTCTCTTCAATGATCTTAGTTTTCAGCTTGGTCTGTTCTAAGAACTGCACTTTCTGAAATTAACAGCATGTTTCCACGGTGTCTGCTTACAGCAGTGGCAATGCTTGGTTTATAGTTACTACCAAGGATTGGTACACCAACCTAGGTCACTCTTAAATTTTGTATACCATGTTTGGGAGCCAGAAAGTAAAAGGCAACAACTATGGGGAGGGCAGGTGACTCAGAGCTGACTGATGAGATGTCTGATTCCATATACATCATATTTGGTATAAAGCTCAGGGATAAAAAGGGCCAAGCTCTCTTCTTCAGTGACTGTTGTCTGAGGAGGACTGCCCATTCTGTCTTAAATCCCAATTCATAAACTTCTGAATTCAATTCTGGAATCCAGCTCCTGAATTTGTTTCCTGTCTGCTTCTGGATCCAGTCTGGTACTTCCCCAATGCTTGCTGAGAGCATCAGTGGTTGCAGTGACTGCCACCAGGGGGGTTGTAACAATTTGTATATACATTGATTTTATTATTGTTATTTTCATTAAAGCTGTTTTACTTCTCCAATCCATGCATCTTTCTTATTCCCTTTCTCTTCCCATTTGGCATGGGAGAAGGATTAGCAGAGAGTGTCTGAAACATATTTAGTGTCCAGTCAAGCCCTTATTCTTAATATCCGCTAAGATGGGAAAAGTTTGGGAAAAGTTAACTTTTTATTCATATGTAGGAAAAAATTCTGTGTATCTGACTTGCAGCAAAGGCTGTTATTGCTTTAGCATTAGTCATCACAGGACACACTATCAGTGATTTGCCATTGGAATGGGCTGCCCAGGGAGGTGGTGGAGTCACCATCCCTGGAGGTGTTCAAGAAAAGACTGGATGAGGCACTTGCTGCCATGGTCTAGCTGACTGGATAGGGCTGGGTGCTAGGTTGGACTGGATGATCTTGGAGGTCTCTTCCAACCTGCTTGATTCTATGATTCTATGATTTAGTGTAAATATCTACCATTCAGAAAACTTAAGCCAATATATAATTGAAGAAAAAAATCCACAACCAAGCAAACAAAAACAATAAACAAACAAAAAATGTTTTGGAGACTACCATCTCTTTGGAAGAAAACACCAAAGCATCTATCTGAATTCCTATCTATGCTCTTTAAGAGAAAAATACTTTTTCTAGGAACAATTCTTCTTTCTTTAAGAGCCTTAGATCAATTTGAAGTGCAATGAGAACAGAAGATCTAAACCTTGGGAACTCAATTGTATTTCAGTATTTTACTGACATGTAGCTTCCATCAATGTATGACAGACATTTGGATGCTATTTATAGAATAACAGAATCATAGATTCACAGAATCAGTCAGGGTTGGAAGGGACCACAAGGATCATGTAGTTCCAACCCCCCTGCCATGGGCAGGAACACCCTACCCTAGAGTAGGCTGGCCAGAGCCTCATCCAGCCTGGCTTTAAACACCTCCAGGGATGGGGCCTCAACCACATCCTTGGGCAACCCATTCCAGGCTCTCACCACGCTCATGCTGAACAACTTCCTCCTCACGTCCAGTCTGAACCTACCCACTTCCAGCTTTGCTCCATGCTTCACTTATTGCTATCTTAATTCACATGTCAAAATGCACCATTTCTTTAAGCTGAAGGTCAGTGAAACTTGTTTCTGTTGTTCCATGAATTAAGAGTATGATTATTCTACTGATGAATGCACAATTGGACATGTAAAAGAGAAACAACCAGAGACAAAAAGACAGAACTTTCAATCAGGAAATAAATGCCTTGTAATAGAATACAGGCATTATGAACATTAGGTACTTACACAACCACAATGAAATGTATTTTTCCTTTCAAAATGAGAAACAGTAATACAGAAGAATGACTCTCATGTTATAGGTACAGTTTTGAGTATTCCTGGTAGGACAGCTGCCCCTACTCATTGCTTAAATTTGTGGCATTGACCTGAACACTAGAGCTAAATATTACATACATTTAATAACGTGTATTTCATTGTAAGTGTATCTTTGTGATGCCATACTGTCAAAAAATATATAGTGGGTATTTTATTCTGCAGTGGGTTATCACAGACACTTTGCTGTCACAACATGTTAGCAACTGTGATAATGACAAGTAGGGAAAACTGCCCCGAAGCTTTCCTCAATCTACTAAAGACAAAGAAATGTCACAAACTTCTTAGCAGCTGTAATGGTGTCTGGTACCTGTTATAATGGGTCTTGTTATGAACAAAGAAGTCAGAGAAACAAGGATGAAAAGGACAAATAGCAAACACAGACCTCTCCAAACAGACTTGCTTGGATTATTCAGAGAAACTTTATATTCCCAAATCCCGTTTGAAACAATGTTTGGGCTTGTTTTTTTTTTGTTCAGGCCATTTGGTGCCCTTACACATGCCTGTGAGTGGAAGGCCAGCACCTGTGACAGTTATCTGAGATGACCTTATGTCACACCACTGTTCAAGCTGATGTAAGTTTTGGCAGTGTTTTCATCAGAGCTAGCATTTTACTTTCTCCCTCACTTTCCAGTGTCCTTCACTGGTTACACATGACAGGCAAAAGGAGCCTGAAAAGAAGTTAATTAAAAGACACTTGCAGTAAATGTTGCATACTAAAACAACATGCAAAAAACATTTTGTGGTTATTTTTTCAACAGTTCAAGAATTTAATGTTAAATGAGACAGAATAGCAAATGAAAAAAAAAAATCATACATTCCAAGTCTGGATTTTGAAACAGTTCCTTCTAAAAATGGAAATAGGAGGTTGGTACCAAAGGAATTCTGTTTAAATAGAAAAATGTTATCTTCAGCTATCCCTGCAGTGGATGAAGTATAATAAACTTCTCATGCTTCCCTAAGCTGCTTTAAAAGGGGAAAACAAGGAAAGGAAAGGATGGAGAATATACTGCCCAAAATCATTCATACCAGAATATGAAGTTTACCGTTTAGAAGTATTATGTACTTTTCCCCACACCAGTGAAACATGTTTGAATTGTCAATTTCTCTTTTGTTAAGCGTGCTATGTTACAGTCTGTCAAGTTACAACACCTAGTGTACCCAAAATAGTTATGATGCTGTGAATTATCCACTGCAAAAAATGTCAGACATGCCCCCTCATGCATTCACTCTTGTCCCATTTATCGTATTGACAAGTAGTAAAGAAGTAAAGTAAAAATGATATAGAGAATTGTCAAGCAACAAAACATGACATGATATGCTGCTTTGCTGAGACCCAAATATTTGACAGCAACCACAGCAGTAAATACTCAAAGGATTACCTCCTAGAAGCAGGAATACCCTTCTGAATCTGTTCTGAGACATGTGTATGATGGTTTGGGAGTTACCCAGTCCCCACTCTTATGAAATCAGACAAACTAGGCTCAGTCAGCTGGAAGTTAAGGAATAAAGTTTTATATTCACAGCTTAGCATAATATACAAGCAGGTACTTGTTTGGAATAGTAATATTAAATGTAGTGATTCTATAGAATTGTCTGAATATTATACACTGGAACATAAGCCATGGACAGGTGAGAGTGCACGAGCTTAGAAGTGCTGAGTTAAGATAAAATGGAAGGTTGGAATGACCTTAGAGAATGGTATAACAAATACAAACAAATATAGAGTGTCCACCTGGCGACCAGTGCCAAGTGGTGTTCCTCAGGGGTCAGTACTGGGACCAGAGCTCTTTAACATCTTTGTCAGTGATATGGACAGAGGAATTGAGTGCACCCTCAGCAAGTTTGCAGATGACACCAAGCTGTGTGGCACAGTTGACTTGCTGGAGGGCAGGGATGCCATCCAGAGGGACCTGGACAAGCTGGAGAGGTGGGCCCAGGCCAGCCTCATGACGTTTAACAAGGCCAAGTGTAAGGTCCTGCACCTGGGTCGGTGCAATCCCAGGCACAGATACAGGCTGGGTGGGGAATGGCTGAGAGCAGCCCTGAGGAGAAGGACCTGGGGGTCTGGGTCGACGAGAAGCTCAACATGAGCCTGCAGTGTGCACATGCAGCCCAGACAGCAACCCTGTGCTGGGCTGCAGCAAGAGCAGTGTGGGCAGCAGGGCAAGGGAGGGGATTCTCCCCCTTTACTCTGCTCTCCTCAGACCCCACCTGGAGTACTGTGTGCAGTTCTGGAGCCCCCAACACAAGAAGGACATGGAACTGCTGGAGCGGGTCCAGAGGAGAGCCACGAAGATGATCAGAGGGCTGCAGCAGCTCTGCTATGAGGACAGGCTGAGAGAGTTGGGGCTCTGCAGCCTGGAGAAGAGAAGGCTTCGAGGAGACCTTAGAGTGGCTTTCCAGTATCTGAAGGGAGCCTACAGGAAGGCTGGGGAGGGACTATTGACAAGGTCTGGTAATGTCAGGACGAGGGGGAATGGGTTTAAGCTGGAAGAGGGGAGATTTAGACTGGATGTTAGGAGGAAGTTCTTTACAGTGAGGGTGGTGAGACACTGGCACAGGTTGCCCAGGGAGGTTGTGGATGCTTCCTCCCTGGAGGTGTTTAAGGCCAGGCTGGATGAGGCCTTGAGCAGCCTGCTCTAGTGGGAGGTGTCCCTGCCTATGGCAGGGGGTTGGAGCTGGATGATCCTTGAGGTCCCTTCCAACCTAAACCATTCTATGATTCTATAAGGCTGGAGCCTGTGGTTTTTGCCTATCTCTGCTGACTTAGATTGCTTAGACACAATGTAGGTGCTGTTGAGAGAATATGATGGATATCTATGTCAATTAGTATGTAATTTCTAACACAACTACATGTAACCAATTACAGTTTAATACAATTTGTAGCCTTCTGATGAAAGGTATAGAAACACATGTTTGGAATGCAATGAACGGATTGTATTTGCTTGCATCAAGTGTCTCTCCGTCTCTTCTGATGCCTGTGGCATCACAGCCTGTGGCAGGTATTTACAATATATTGCACACATATATAGAAATATACAAGCTAAAAGTAATACAGAAACACAGCAGCCCTCCCAGAAATCAGAGTCCCCAGGAGGGGCTCCCAACCACTGTTCTACCTCCTGGAGGATCAGCAAGGGGAGTTAAAAGCAGAAGGATTAGGTACACAGATCCAAACAAAAGGGAAACACACACTCCAACAGACAGAGACACGCACTCTGTCTTATCTATGTTTCTGTCCTTATTTTCATACGTCTCAGTGAACCTATGAGTGAAGTAGGCATCACCATTGTTTTCTCTTCACAGACTATAATTATTCTCATTAAAATATTCCAATTAACCTCAAACCAGCACACATGTGTACCACTTATATGATATCTATACCATAATCTGAAAACAGTCTTGAATCTTTCCCAGACTAAATGCTGTCCTTCAATTTGGTTGTTTCCCAAATCGTTCCAAGAGTATGAACAAATGTAAACATCTGGGAAGTGTAGAGTGTGAATGTCAAGACTTTCATTTCTTACCAAAAGGACCACCCTACTGCCCAATGAGCTGATGCAGTTTTGTATCAAAGTGCTAAGTATCACCCAGGCCCGGGTGCTAGGTTGGACTGGACGATCTTGGAGGTCTCTTCCAACCTGGTTGATTCTATGATTCTAAGTGAAACTGCATATCATATCTATGTAAATGTGAAATTATCATGTAGATTTATTAGGTGCATAGCTATGTAGAGGCTGTGTGCCAAAGAAGAGTTCTAGTCTGCATATAAACCATTTTCATGCAGTCCATGCAGTCATCCTGCAGGGCTGGGTGCTAGGTTGGACTGGATGGTATTGGAGGTCTCTTCCAACCTGGTTGATTCTATGATTCTATGAATACTGAACAATATAAGAAGCTAAAATAGATTCCTGCTGAATTTGCTTCTCAGTGATCACGTGCTGATTTGTGTTCTTTTTGTGCCTCAAAAAATGTCTTACAACTAAATAGTAATGTATCAAATGCATTGATAATTGAGAAATAGTTTATTGCTGACCAAGGTAATCTGAATCAGGTGTTTAAGGCCAGGCTGGATGGGGCTCTGGCCAGCCTGATCTAGGGTAGGGTGTCCCTGCCCATGGCAGGGGGGCTGGAACTAGATGATCCTTGTGGTCCCTTCCAACCCTGACTCATCCTATGATTCTATGACTCTATGAAGTGATTATTGTAGAACAATTATAAAGGAAAAAATAGAGTAGGGAAGGTAACAAGTTGCAAAGATTTTCCACACATCTATGGAAATGTAAAAACTGTATAAAAAAATGAAGCCTCATAGGTAAATTATGATGTGTAAATATGCAATGTTACATGCAGTTCACCCAGGGGTGCTGAGACAACTGGCTGATGGTATCGCTCTGCCACTCTCCATCATTGACAAATCATGGCAGACAGGAGAGGTGCCTGAGGACTGGAGGAGAGCCAATGTCACTCTGGTCTTCAGAAAGGGCAAGAAAGAGGTTCCAGGAAACAACAGAGCAGTCAGCCTCACCTCCATCCCTGGAAAAATAATGGAGTGGCTCCTGCTGGAGGGCATCTCAAGGCACTTGCAAGACAAGACGGTTACCAGGAGTAGTCAGCATCGATTTACCAAGGGGAAGTCATGTTTGACTAACCTGATAGCATTCTATGATACTATAACTGAATGGGTAGATTCAGGGGAACCATTGGATGTAGTCTACCTTGACTTTAGCAAGGTCTTTGACACGGTCTCCCACTACATTTTAGTGAGCAAGCTGAGGAATTGTGGGATGGAAGAGAAGACAGTGAGGTGGATTAGGAACTGGTTGAAAGATAGAGTTCAGAGGATGGTGATCAATGGTGCCAGGTCCAGCTGGAGAGCTGTGACCAGTGGTGTTCCTCAAGGATCAGTGCTTGGGCCAGTCCTGTTCAACACCTTCATCTTCATGAGGGCATC
This sequence comes from Tricholaema leucomelas, assembly GCA_013400475.1. Classification (NCBI taxonomy): domain Eukaryota; kingdom Metazoa; phylum Chordata; class Aves; order Piciformes; family Lybiidae; genus Tricholaema lacrymosa; species Tricholaema leucomelas. The sequence continues at coordinate 69,135 of WAAF01005834.1, forward strand.
AGCAAGTTTGCTGATGACACCAAGCTGGGAGGCTTGGCTGATACAGCTGAAGGCTGTGTGGCCATCCAGAGCGACCTGGACAGATTGGAGAGCTGGCACAGAGGAACCAGATGAAGTTCAACAAGGACAAGTGCAGAGTCCTGCACCTGGGGAGGAATAATAAACGCCACCAGTACAGGCTGGGTGGTGATCTGCTGGAAAGCAGTCCTGCGGAGAGGCACCTGGCGGTCCTGGTGGCTAACAAGTTAACCATGGCACAGCAATGTGCCCTTGTGGCCAAGAAGGCCAATGAGATCCTGGGGTGTATTAGGAAGAGTGTGTCCAGCAGATCAAGGGAGGTTCTCCTCCCCTTCTGCTCTGCCCTGGTGAGACCTCATCTTGAATACTATGTTCAGTTTAAGAGGGACAGGGATCTGCTGGAGAGGGTCCAGCGGAGGGCTAAAAGGATGATTAGTGGACAGGAAGGTATGGCTTATGAGGAAAGGCTGAGGGACCTGGGGCTGTTCAGGCTGGAGAAGAGAAGACTTTAGAGGGGATTTGATAAATGCTTATAAGTATCTGAAGGCTGCCAGGAACAGGGGGACAGGCTCTGCTCACTTGCTCCCTGGGATAGGACAAGGAGCAATGGGTGTAAGTTGCAGCACAAGAGGTTCTGCCTCAACAGAAGGGGGAACTTCTTTACTGTAATGGTCACAGAGCACTGGAACAGGCTGCCCAGAGAGGTTGTGGGGTCTCCTTCTATGAAGACTTTCATGACCTGTCTGGATGTGTTCCTCTGTGATCTGTGTTAGATAGTATTGTTCTGCTCTGGCAGGAGAGTTGGACTCGACGAACTCGAGTCCCTTCCAACCCCTAACATCCTGTGAGCCTGTGATCCTGTTAAAGAATCCTATGTAGTCATACTCTGTCTTGTTCCCTAAACTTTGTGTTTTTCTTGATTCCATAGAACTGCTCTGAATGTATTTGCGTAGCTGCATGTGGTAACTTTGTTACTGAGACTGTTTATCTTTTTCAAGGCTTCACTTGAAGTACTTTTCCCTTCAAGGGAAAGTACTTCATTTTCTCTTTGCTCTTTGTATTTAAATCCATCCAAAAAATGAAAATAAGATGAAAGGCTTCTATGGGTGCATTAATCAGCAAAGAAAGGTTAAAGAAGAATACTTCCTCGGAAGAGTGAGAATGGATAACTGGTGTCAACAGACAAGAAGACTGTGGTACTCTATGACTTATTTTTCCCTCAATCCTCACTGGCAATCTTGCTCCATCTCCCTCCTGAGTTGATGGACCACTAGGTGCAGACCGGTGAGGTAAAGTCATTCTCACTGTATGGGAAGATCAAAGTCAGGACCACCTTCCCATACCTAAATGTATGGGAAGTGCATGCCAGAATTGTGAAGGAATGGGTTGATGCATTGCAAAGTCACTCTTCATAGTATTTGAGAAGTCCTGGCAGTATGGTGAAGTTCCTGGAGACTGGAAGAAGGGAAACATTGCACCCATTTTTAAGAAGGGAATAAAAGAGGATCCTGAAATTACTAACCTATAAGCCTCACCTCTGTGTCTGGGAAGATCATGGAGCAGATCCTCCTAGAAGCTATACTAAAGCACATGGAGCACAGGGAGTTGATTCAAGATAGCCAGCATGGCACCACCAAGGGCAAGTCCTGCTTGACCAAACTAATAGCATTCTATGATGTTGTAACTACATCAGTGGACAAGGGAAAACCAACAGATGTCATCTATCTGGACTTCCGTAAAGCCTTTGACACAATCCCCTGAAACATCCTTCTCTCTAAGCTGGGGATATAGGGATTTGATGGGTGGACAGTCCAGTGGGTAAGGTTAGATGACCACATACAAAGGGTAGTGGTCAACAGCTTGATATACAGATAGAGACAGGTGACAAGTGGTGTCCCTCAGGGTTCTTCTGTACAGGGACCAGTGCTGTTCAGTATCTTCATCAATGATAGAAGCAGTGAGATTGAGCAGACTCTCAGCAGGTTTGTAGGTGATACTAAGACGAGTGGTGCAGCTGGTAAGACTGAAGGATGGGAACCTGGACAGGCTGGAGAGGTGGACTGAGGAGAATTTAATGACATTAAATTAAAGCAAAGTAAAAGGTCCTGTACCTGGATTGATACAACCCTTGATATCAGTACAAACTGGAGAATGATGAAACTGAGAGCAGCCCTGCAGAAAAGGACTTGGGGGTACTTGGTCTGGAAGCTGGGAGACTCAGTTTCTTTTAAAACATTCCTGTGTGTGAAATTAAGGCATAAATAGAATCATAGAATCATAGAATCATAGAATGGTTTAGGTTGGAAGGGACCTCAAGGATCATCCATCTCCAACCCCCTGCCATAGGCAGGGACACCTCCCACTAGAGCAGCTTGCTCAAGGCCTCATCCAGCCTGGCCTTAAACACCTCCAGGGAGGAAGCATCCACAACCTCCCTGGGCAACCCATTCCAATGCCTTACCACCCTCACTGTAAAGAACTTCCTCCTAACATCCAGTCGGAATCTCCCCTCTTCCAGCTTAAACCCATTCCCCCTCGTCCTAACATTACTAGACCGTGTAAAGAGTCCCTCCCCAGCTTTCCTGTAGGCTCCCTTCAAATACTGGAAAGCCACTATAAGGTCTCCTCAAAGCCTTCTCCTCTCCAGGCTGAAGAGCCCCAACTCTCTCAGCCTGTCCTCATAGCAGAGGTGCTCCAGCCCTCTGATCATCTTCGTGGCTCTCCTTTGGACCCGCTCCAGCAGTTCCATGTCCTTCTTGTATTGGGGGCTCCAGAACTGCACACAGTACTCCAGGTGGGGTCTGTGTATAATAAATAAGGCCAAATATCGAAAGTAAGACTATTTATTAAAGGGTAAAGTAAATGAAACAGAAGAAGGGAGAAATGGGAGAGGGGGAGGGAAAAAATGGAGAAGAAGAGAGAGAGCAGGAAAGAAATTATATTATCACTCCCAAGATGCTTTTCTGTCTTCAGATGGAAGAAGTCTAAGGAGGATGCTGCCGAGTCACTTCTTTGGCTTGAAAGACAGAAGGGAGAGAGAGTCACGTCCTTTTTGGCTTGTGTTGTCAGCCAGAGGAGAGCAGATGGAAAGAGCTCTCAGCGAGTTCTGTGAGATTTTTCCCTCCTCTGAGCAGCCTCCAGCATGTAGTGTATAGACAATAAAACTATTACAGAATATAGTAACCTTAGAGAAGATGAGAATGGGGACAAGCAGTAGCAAAGCAGCAGCCAAAACAGAGGCAGAAGATAGCAGCAGGCACAGCAGAAGCAGCAAAAGGGATGATACAAGCTGTGCTTCCAGACATAAAGTTTTTGATGCTCCAATGAAATGATATTAACTTATCTATTGTTGCCATTTTGTGACCTATCCCTAGAATGTTCACCTCCTCATTCAGGCTCCAGCACTCTTCCACTTTACAATCAGTGTCTCTCTGTTCCTAATTTCTTCTATGTCTGAGCTAGATATCTAGCTCAAACAGCCACAGCCTCTCACCTGTTCACCACACCTACCCCCAGGCTTATCAGGCCAGAACGTGCTTATCTCTATTGCACATTCCAGAGGGTCTTCCACCACAAACACAGGGCAGCTACTGTCTCTGGTGGGCAGAGATGATCTTATCTTTGTTGAGACTTTCCTCAGTTCTTGATGTAGTCACAAGGTGATTGCATTCAGACAGGGGTACCGGTGGATGAGAAGCTGGACATAAGCCAACAATGTACACTTGAAACCCAGATGGGAAACTGCATTTGGGGATGCAGAAGAAAACTCATGGCCAGCAGACAGGTGATTCTGCCCCTCTGCTCTTCAATGTTGAGACCTCACCTAGAGTACTGTGCCCTGCTCTGGGCATCCCAACGCAAGAGAGCCAGAAACCTGCTAAAGCAGGTCCAGAGGAGGACTACCAGAGGACTAGAGCACCTCTAATATGAAGACAGGCTGAAAGAATTGGAGCTGTTCAGCCTGCAGAAGGTCTTAAAACTACACTTCAAAATCTGAAGGGGACCTACAGGAAGGCTAGGGAGTGACTGTTTAAAAGGGCTTGTAGCAACAGGATAAGGACCAACGGTTTTAAACTGCATCAGGGTAGCTTTAGGATGGACATAAGGAAGAAGTTCTTCACAATGAGAGTGGTGATAAAGTGTAACAGGCTGCTCAGGGATGTGGTTGAGGCCCTCTGCCTGTACACATTCAAGGCTCAATATGCCCTGGGGCAGCCTGATCTAGTTGGAGGTTTTCCTTCTCAGTGCAGTGTGGTTTGACAAGATGACCTTTAAGGGTCCCTTCCAACTTGATGCAGTCCGTGAGTCAGTGATATTCCCTAAACACCTCTCACTCTTGACTGAGATGGAAGAGAGATGGACTGGAAAGCAGATGAGTCAGTCAGTGCAAAACATGTGAAGAAATAAATGTCAGTATCACCTCTCCAATTCCTTCTTTGTAGTGGGTTCCTCTTAGGGAAAGATGTCCCTACAGAAGGCTGGTGCAAGAGATGAGTGATGCGCATGACGTAAGTGCAGCAACACAGCCTAGAGAGAGAGAGAAAGGCACTGCCAAGAATCTGGACTGACAGAAAAATGGTTGTTGAACCAAGAGACAAAGTAGAAAGCTTTTGAGGGGAGGAATGAGCCACTGTATCACATGGTGGTAGCACTAACGTCCTTAAGCCAGCTACCATCTCTCTCTGTACATCCAGGCTGTGCAGCCACTGCACGATGCGATTGTGGTCCGGTCTGAGCTTTTGCAGGGAAGCTGCAGCCAGGTGGGGTTGGTCTCTTCTCCCAGGCAACCAGCAACAGAACAAGGGGACACAGTCTCAAGTTGTGCCGGGGGAGATATAAGCTGGACATCAGGAGGAAGTTCTTCACACAGAGAGTGATTGGCATTGGAATGGGCTATCCAGGGAGGTGGTGGAGTGGCTGTCCCTAGACGTGTTCATGAAAAGCCTGGATGAGGCACTTAGTGCCATGGTCCAGTTGATTGGACAGGGCTGGGTAATAGGTTGGACTGGATGATCCCCTTCTCCAGGCTAAACACCCTCAGCTCCCTCAGCCTCTCCTCACAGGGCTGTGTTCCAGGCTTCTCACCAGCTTCATCACCTTTCTCTGGACATCTTCCAGTACCTTAACATCTCTCTTGAATTGAGGAGCCCAGAACTGGACACAGTACTCAAGGTGTGGCCTGACTTGTGCTGAGTACAGGGGAAGAATAACCTCCCTTGTCCTACTGGCCACACTGTTCCTCATACAGGCCAGGATGCCATTGGCTCTCTTGGCCACCTGGGCACACTGCTGGCTGATCTTCAGCTACTATCTACTAGTACCCTCAGGTCCCTTTCTGCCTGTCTGCTCTCCAGCCGCTCTGTCTCCAGACTGTAGGGCTGCTTGGGGTTGTTGTGATCAAAGTGTAGAACCCCACATAACACATAGAACATTTATTTAATATCAGAAGATGGGGTGAAAGATGTAACACATTAATTCATTTAGTAGAAGATGAATAGTGAATTGTGAAGCTGTTGTTAACTCCATGGCCAGATTATATAGGATTCCTTGGATTTTATACAGAGGTTTTGCAAAGTCGTTTTCAACAGGCAAACATGAGAGTCCTTCTTTGTTCCTTTATCCACAAAACATAACAACATTAGCTGGTCTTTTGATACTTGTATAGAACTTTGAGATCAGTGTTCTGAATGAGAGTTGCTGCATGCTTACAAGGTACTGATTTGTTCCCATGAAATGGCTCTGGGGCACCTGAGTGTACAACCACAGAGATGTGTTAGAATAAGGGAAAAAAGAATCTGGTCTGAAGGCACTAGCTGCTGATTTAGTAACACCAGCAACCTGTAAAGAACATCAATTAGGCTCCTGTTCTACTCACTTCACAATAACCGGTTTTGATGACATGTTATTAAAGTTCTCTGGGATTTAGTTGTTATTGTAGTTCTAAAACTCAGAACAGAGTATTTAGCAGCAGCAGTAGCAGGTGTTGGCAAGCTACCATTACTAAGCTCTTTTAGAAACAATTTATGATCCATTTTGTAAGTCCTACCACCTTCATGGATCTGAGCTTCATTCCTGATGAAATTGATCCAACTAAGCCTTGTGAAGGCAGTAACAAGGCAGAGGAAGGGGATGTTTTTTAGAGGAAAGATTTTTTTTAAGCAAGTGAGAAAATGAAGGGAGGGAAAGAAGCTGAAACTGTACTGGTGGTAGTAAAGCCTGCTGATTGCTAACCTTTTTATTAGAAAAGGCTAAAATTTCCCACTGTAGGAGGGGTGTTTTTTTTGTGTGCAAACACCATTATAGCTGGGCAACTGTCAAAACTTCAGTTTCTGACATGCATAAAGAAAAGAGACACAGTGTTTGGGATTTCAGGTCATTCATTATTTATAAAATGCTTGTGGCTGGTGACTTTAATTACTTCTAAAGAAAGTGGAGGGGTTTTTGGGTTTCGAGGGGTTTGTCAGTTCAGTTTTTAGTTTACTATGTAGCATTATTTATGTGTTTGCAAGGCTGTGCATTTGTCAGATGGTCAGATGGTTTATTTAAAAGCTAAAATCATTACAAGCTGATGAAGCATATGAGTAACAGCTATTGGGGAGCCTCGGATAAGAAGCATTCAGAGTTCCTGCCAGAGCTCCAGTAGCCATGAAAAGGAACTGCAAGAGCCTGCCGACCCCATGGTGAGTCTGTGTTGCACCACAGGGCAAAGAGCTGCCTAACATCAGACACGGTCTCAAACAGAAATGGGAGGGGGGCACAAAGTGTTGTAGCTATTTGACAGCTGCTGGTAAATTATGCTTCTTACCTGTAAAGTCTCTAAATCCCTTTTCAGTACCTCACAAAGAACAATAATTGTTTATTGATCTAAACATTAACAATGTATTGCTTGTTCTCCAATAAGGTCTAGAAATGTAACTCAAGGGCAATAACTTCTTTAGAAAAACAACAGACTTAACAGATGTGTGGTGGGGTTTTTTTTGGGATCTTTTTTCCCCCTAAACTATAAGCACATGGTTTAAGCATTCTGTTGTTATCTTGATGTAAGGATTTGTACACACGTGCACATGTATGGCCTGCTGTCTGGCTTCCAAAGAGTCATTTTTCTCAACAGTTATCACAGAATCACAGAATGCTTTAGCTTGAAAGGGGCCTCAAAAGATCATACAGTTCCAAACCCCTGCCATAGGCAGGGACACCTCCCACTAGAACAGGTTGCTCAAGGCCTCATCCAACCTGGCCTTGAACATCTCCAGGGAGGGAGCATCCATGACGTCCCTGGACATCCCATTCCAGTGTCTCACCATCCTCAATGGAAAGAACCCTTTACTAACATCTAGTTTAAATCTCCCCTCTTCCAGTTTAGACCCATCATCTATTTTCCTGTTATTACAAGACCTTGTCAACAGTCCCTCCCCAGCCTTCCTTTAGGCCCCCTTCAGGTATTTTGAAGGCCACTATAAGGTCTCCTTGAATCCTTCTATTCTCCACGCTGAAGAGCCCCAACTCTTGTAGCCTGTCCTCATAGCAGAGCTGCTGCAGCCCTCTGATCATCTTTGTGGCCCTCCTCTGGACTTGCCCTAACAGTTCCATGTCCTTCTTGTGTTGGGGGCTCCAGAACTGCACACAGTACTCCAGGTGTGAGAGCAGAGTAAAGGAGGAGAATCTGTTTTTAATGTTTTCCCATAAATGCTTGTTTTAAAGCACAACAAAATGTAGAATTCTGTTTCAAATAAGTCTTTTTACCTTCCTGCAACATCTGTGCTTTTTTAGCCACTCAGATACTATATGCAAAAGTAAAAAGCAAAGTGGTGCAAGATAAAACACACGGCAGCATAAACACTAACAGAGACATATTCCATATGCTACCAGCATTTTGTATGTACTGGGTGGGCACATAGAAACAGAAACAGAATGTGTTTCTTTGGATAACAATCAGTCACACTCAAAGAGAAAGGCAGTAATATAGAGGAGCATGGTTTGCATGTGCTTGTTTATGTTTACTGGAGTTTTGAATGAGTCTGTTCTGTCTCACTTCAAGGTAATAATGATAAGCTTTAAATGAATGAAATTGCTAGGAGAACAGCAGGCAGGTAACAATTTTGGTCTTAGTTAATGACACTGACAGCAGCAGCCCATAACCGAGTTGTATTATACAACTACCTTTCATGCAGAGAAAGCATGAAAAAGTTTCCAAGCATAGGGCTTTTTCCAACTTGGAAGATCTGGAGAGCTGATAAACCCTAGGATATCTCAGTGACAATTAGTTACTTATCTTTCAATCCTGAAAACAGAGGTTGAAAGTTAAGTAGCAACATAAAGCTAAATACCTCTGGGACAGGTCTCTGGTCCAAGCTAGGCAGAAATGACAGAAAATCATTGAGAACAGAAGACATTAAAAGGTCAGAAATAAATTGTGATCAAGCCCTGTTGGACTATTTTATCAGTTGGTATTTTTCTCTTCTTTTAAGAATCAAATGACATTTTCCCTTCTCTGAAGCTGTTTGTATTGGCATTAAGGATTTACCTACCATCTAAATATGTCATCTTATTTAGATGTACTACAAACTGAAGGGAGGGGTCATGTTATTAGAGGAAATTTTGATTCAGGAAATCTTGTATTGAAAATATCAGTGATAATGTGAGAAATAAGAGATACAGGAGACTGGCTGCTTGACTTAAATGCACTACATCCTGTTAATGATGGAAATTTCTCCTTACAAGCCCTTCAAGTGAAATTCTGGCCACAGAGAAACTGGGTCAAGTCTTCCTTGATTTCAGCGGGGTCTGAGGACTTTATCCTATTGTCGTGGTAGGCCTGATGGGTCAGAAATAGGCTTATACATGTCCTGACTTGCCACGGCATGTTTTTCTGCTCTCTCTCCTGTTAAGTGGAGAAGCAATCGTGGGAAAGAATACAAAAGAACATGGAGCCACTAAGTCTAAGGACTCTGGTTAGCCTAGACTTGTCTTGGTCCTGTAGTAAACAAGGTACACACTTAGCTACTTAGCTTGTGCCTGCCTTGTGCAAGGCCTATGCTTTTCCCAAGTTTGGGTAAAGCAAGCCTATGGCTTTGCCTAAAATGGTCAGGCTTGGCTAACTGCCATTCTGATTGGCTATTCTGTGTCCAAAGGGCAATTAATCTTGGCCCACATTGATAAAAGAGATACACAGGGAAACACAGTGTGCTCTGCTGTGCTGTGTTTACTGCCTTATTGTTTGCCTGGAAACTTCACTGTCATGAGTTTACCAGGAACAGACTCTAAATGTCTCCACGTGATCGCCCTGCACAGCCAGCATGAAATGTGCTGAGACTGCACATGGCAAGACATCCTGCCTGCACCTGAATATCTCCTGTTAAGATTAGAAGTCCTGGAGATACACAGACTGTCTAGAGGAGCCAGGAGACAAGGCCAGAGACTGTCTGCCTCCTTTCCCCAGAAGCCTGGAAAGAATCAAGTCTCAGCAGCCAACAAGACAGAGTTCCCTGAAAGCTTTGGGTACAGTCTGGGACTGAGGCTAGCCCTGTGAGTCAAGTAATAATAATTCTGTGAGTAAATACTTAAAAGCCTCTTTGTAATTCTCCATTGCATTCTGCCATAAGCAGAAAGAGCTCCCTGAGTCCATCTAGTGCGTAAGCAATATAGTGACCGCAAGCGGCATTTGGCCACAGGAATCTTCTCTTCCAGTTCAAGTAATGTTTATATATTTTGCTGGTTGTTACTGGATAACTGCTAGTTATTATCGGTAAAATGTTCCCATGGCAGTGCAAAGAACCCATTATTATTTAAATTAGTGGTCAGNTTTGGGTACAGTCTGGGACTGAGGCTAGCTCTGTGAGTCAAGTAATAATAATTCTGTGAGTAAATACTTAAAAGCCTCTTTGTAATTCTCCATTGCATTCTGCCATAAGCAGAAAGAGCTCCCTCAGTCCATCTAGTGCATAAGCAATATAGTGACCGCAAGCGGCATTTGGCCACAGGAATCTTCTCTTCCAGTTCAAGTAATGTTTATATATTTTGCTGGTTGTTACTGGATAACTGCTAGTTATTATCGGTAAAATGTTCCCATGGCAGTGCAAAGAACCCATTATTATTTAAATTAGTGGTCAGGGGTGGAGAGAGTTCTTAATATCAAAATTAATAAACAATATTAATTTGGGGAAAAAATATCATCTCACATTAATTTCCCCTTCATAACATCCATGTGATTTTTATCCCACTACGCAGAGATGGTAACTTTAATGTGACAAAGACTTACATTGTTGATAAAATCACCAGGTAACTATTATATATTTTGTGAACAGATCTTTCAATTTGATCTTTCAATCCATTCACACACAATCTCTTTGATTTTCATCTTTCTGGGAAAATTCAGTCACTAAAATATTTCCTCTGCCCTCAACTACCAGGAGTGTATTTACAGTTTTCAATAGGTCAGCTCTGGGAATCTGTATTTTATTTTAGTTAATGTTCAACTGCCTTGCAAATGATCAGCTTCTACCTCTGTGTGTGTATGTATCTGTACAGAGAGATACAGCTATGTAAACAATGATCATTATAAAATGTTATGAAATATAAACAGAAATTAATTAATTCATAGTGAAACTTTTCTTGCAACCTATCTGGAAGCCCATGGAATTCCTCAGAATTCTCTTTGGATATACACATGTTCAGCTGTGCAAATCAAATTGCGTGACTGAGATTACATAATGACTTCACAGAATCATAGAATCAACCAGGTTGGAAGAGACCTCAAAGACGATCCAGTCCAAACTAACACCCAGCCCTGTCCAATCAACCAGACCATGGCACTAAGTGCCTCATCCAGGCTTTTCTTGAACACCTCCAGGCATGGCAACTCCACCACCTCCCTGGGCAGCCCATTCCAATGCCAATCACTCTCTCTGACAACAATGCCCTCCTAACATCCAGCCTATACCTCTCCCGGCACAAGTTGTCACAGTTCTTTAGACAAAGTCATCTTAAGATATCCTTAAATAAAAACAACAAATGAAAACATCCCAACTCACTAGTTTCAGCCTCTTTTAGGTGTATGGCAACTGCAGATTTTCACTTTGCATTTGAAATCTCATTAATATCTTTTCAATTTTTTAGTCACATATCCTTCCTCTTTCTTCCTCTTTCTTGCAATGCTCACATCTGTGCACTAACTGCATAAGCAGCACTCATTATTTGCTTATTCAAGTAGAGCAGACTATTCAATTCCTGATTTTTGAATTAAGGAGATGGAAGATGCCTCCCAGTTCTCCAGGTGACACTTAAAAAGAATGTAGAATTTCATAGTTCACTGGTTAAGATATCTTTCTGAGGTTAAGCTAATGACTTTTTTTATACCTTATTAGCTATCTGTCGGTGCACTAACAAAAATATATTACACTTGAAAAAAGAAAAAAGATAACTAATGCAATCAGTTAAAACATTGCTTAATACTGAGAGTCCCAAGTAACACCATAGAGCTGTATTTTCTATGAATAGAATATATTATTAAAAACAGTATATTTATGATCCACTGTTCCTGTAGTCTTTCACTCTAAATATCTTTTTTTTTCCTCCCAACTCTTGTATTACAAACGGATTTAAAAAGCAGGCTATGTGTTCCAGTCATGATGCCTTCCCCTCAGCAAGGAAATTAAATACAGAATCACAGAATGATACAATGGCTGGGTGACAGGTGTATTTTCTATGTAGTCTCAGTTAATAACTTAGCCTGGAAGATCACAGAATCATAGAATCAACCAGGTTAGAAGAGACCTCTAAGATCATCAAGTCCAACCTATCACCCAGGCCTAACCAGTCAACTAGATCATGGTACTATGTGCCTCATCCAGTCTTTTCTTGAACACCTCCAGGGATAGCAACTCCACCACCTCATCTGCACAAACTCAAATAACAACAGTAGCATTTAAAAAACAGCTTTTCTGTGATGCCAAGGAGCAACAGAACTAATGATGCAACATTTTGTCTTGCAGGATCCACTTAAGATGATCTACCTTACTCTGATGGTCCTGTTTCCCTAGCATGAGTTCAGTGTGCTGCAGTTAGAATCATAGAATCAGTCAGGGTTGGAAGGGACGACAAGGGTCATCTACTTCCAATCCCCCTGCCAAGGGCACCGACACCCTACCCTAGAGCAGGCTGGCCAGAGCCTCATCCAGCCTGGCCTTAAACACCTCCAGCAATGGGGCCTCAACCACCAACATGGGAAACCCATTCCAGGCTCTCACCACTCTCATGATGAACAGCTTCCTCCTCACATCCAGTCTGAATATCCCCATCTCCAGCTTTGCTCCATTCCCCCTAGTCCTGGCACTCCCTGATAGCCTAAAAAGTCCCTGCACAGCTTTTTTGTAGGCCCCCTTCAGATACTGGAAGGCCACAAGAAGGTCACCTGGGAGCCTCCTCTTCTCCAGACTGAACAACCTCAACTCTTTCAGTCTGTTCTCATAGCAGAGCTGCTCCAGCCCTCTGACCATCCTCAGGGCCCTTCTCTGGACACACTCCAACATCTCCACATCCCTCTTGTAATGAGGGCTCCAGAACTGCATGCGGTAGTCCAGGTGGGGTCTCAGCAGAGCAGAGTAGAGGGGGAGAATCACCTCCCTCGACTTGCTGGCCACACTTCTCCTGATGCGGCCCAGCATCTGGTTGGCCCTCCGGGCTGCAAGTGCACACTGCTGGCTCATGTTGAGCTTCTTGTCCACCAGCACGCCCAAGTCCCTCTCCTCAGGGCTGCTCTCCAACCAGTCACTGCCCAGCCTCTATCTGCGTTTGGGATTGCCTCGACCCAGATTCAGGACCTGGCACTCATGAGGTTGGCTTGTGCCCACCTGTCCAGCCTGTTCAGTCCCTCTGGATGGTATCTCTGCCCTCCAGCGTGTCTGCTGCATCACACAGCTTGCTGTTGTCAGCAAACATGCTGAGGATGTACTCAGTGCCAGTGTCCATGTCACTGAGAAAGATGTTGACCAAGACTGCTCCGAGGACTGATCCCTGAGGTACTCGGCTTGTCACTGGCCTCCACTTGGACATGGACTCATTGACAGACACTCTTTGGGTGTAACCATCAAACCAGTTCTTTATGCATCTAGTGGTCCACTCATCAAACCCATGTGTCATCAGCTTCAAAGGCCTTGCTCAGGTCCAGGTAAATGACATGAGTTGCTTCTTGCAGAAAAGAACTCCTTGAGTCCATCTACTGGGCAAGCAGTATATTGACTGCAAGCAGCATTTGACCGCAGGAATCTTCTCTTCCAGTTCAATTAATGTTTATATATTTTGCTGGTTATTACTGGATCTAGTTATTATCTGTAAAATGTTTCCATGGCCATGCAAATAAACTATTATTACTATTAAAACTAGTGGTCAGGGGTGGCCAGAGTTCTGAATATCAAAATTAATAAACAATATTAATTTGGGGGGAAAATATAATCTCACATTAATTTATTTCCCCTTCATAACAGACTCTAGACAGTACAAGTACTTAACTATCTTGTACCTGAGTTTGTGTAGGACTATTGAGTTAATTTGGAATAATTTGACAAGGCAGGAATTATAAAAAGATCATGATTTTTGTATTTTCCTGAAAAGCTCTGCCCCAAAACTAAATACAAATTTAGTTACATTTTATTTACAGGTTTTAATCTTCACAAGGATGCTCATGGACAATCTTTAATAATTTAGGAAAGTCAGAAAATCATAGACTCATAGAATCAGTCAGAGTTGGAAGGGACCACAAGGATGACCTAGTTCCAACCTCCAGCCATGGGCAGGGACACCCTAAAAATGGAAAAAGCTAAGCCACAAGATAGATTTACCCCACTTTGAAATCAGAGACAGTGCAGAGAGCCCCAGGGAAAGGCTGAGAGATTTCCTTACGAGGGCAAATTAGGAATTTGGAGACAGTCCCTGGATCTCCTTTGCAGCAGCCTCTGGAAACTGCAAATTACAATCCAGTTGTGGAACCACACGGCATAAGTCCAATGAGAATGGAACCACCTAAAATCAGAGCATCTCTAGACACAGATTCCATGAGGCAGATCTCATGGAGTGGCACTGCCTGAGCAGCACATGGAAAAGTCATACTGCTGGTTTGTTGCTGCCAACAGCAGCAATTTACAGCAGAGGCAGGGTTGTTCTAGCTCTGGGGTAGAGAGCAGGAAACCAGGATACACCAGTCTGAGGAGAAGCTGGGTCCGGGTGTCACAGACAACTCTCTTGAATGGACCTAATGGACTTCATAGACTTGCTCATGCTTTCTGGTCACTCTGTTTAAGTGCTTCCTAGACGATGTGTCCAGTGCCAACATATACTGGATATGAAGAACACAGCCTATGACAGTTCCAGATTCCAGTGCCAGCTTTCCCAAGAGGAAGCACACGTGTGGGAGCAGGAGGAAAGGGATGCCTTCTGCAATTCCCCATTCAAGCCCCTAGCGGGAGGGGAAAGCAGTTTTATGCCTTCCTCTTCCCCCATTCAAACCTCTGCTGTGGAGAGTTGGGAAAGGGAGTTTAGAGCACCCCATAGTAACTATATGGATGGATAACTCAAAAACGATGACAAGTTGTGTAACTGAGTGGGAGGAAAGTTAAGGCTACTCTGAATCTGGGACTAATTTAGAGAAGGAAAAGGGGGAGAGTTCTGTTTTAATTGTGCTGAATTTGGACGATAACTGGGCAGTAACATGTAAACATTATACAATAAGATCAAGACAGCTACAGAGAAAGGGAAGCATTTACAGTTATCTGGACTTCCCTTTAGGAAATATTACATTAATAACATACTAAATGTGTGTCTACTCCATAGTTGTAATTTTTTCCCAGATGTCTCTGGTTGCCATGGATATGAGAGCCTAAGGACTGAAAAACAGTTAAATTTAAAATTTTACTCTGTAAAACTAAACATAGTTCTTGCCTTCAGTATGGAGACAGAGTCTCTGAGTCAGAGAAAGAGCAGTCTTTGGTCTCTGAAAGAGCCAGGCAGTGTCAGGAGAAGTTTTTTTTTCTACTAACTGTTATAAACAACTAAACTTAGTGAACTTTTTCTTTACTTTTTCCCTAGAGGAGAAATCATCTGCAATGGGAGGCGAGTTGGTGAGGTTCACCTTCTTGTCTGAAATCGAAATAGGAAAAGAGAAGTAGGATAAAACACCTCAGTCTAATAACTACAGCAAAATGCTCCCTCATCTGTATGTAGTGAAGCAGTAAGGATCTACTTCTCCCAAGTGCAAATTATATAATCCAATGTGGCTATGAGGAATGGAATAAAGTGTGCCACTGTGTAAGACACCAGATTTGTATTACTAACACAACGTGGGGAAATCAATTTCTGAATCTATGAGTATGAATTCTCCGCTGCTTTCTACAATATGGCCAGAAAGCTTATTGTTTTGTAAGCAGAATGCAGTTCAGGAAATTTCAAAAGGGAGACAAGAAATGCTATTGCATTTGCTATTGTCTTCTGTTTCTTTCTTTTTCTCAGTGTATTACAGAAAATTGAAGACAAGCTTATGATTTGTACATCAAACGAAATCTTTCTGCATGATCAATGATAGCCAAGAAAGGTCAATAGCAGAAGTGACAGAAGCATTTGGTAAGATCTGTAAAGGCTGCAAGGCAGTAACACACTAAAGCTAATAAACACTGAGCATGATTCTTTCACTTAGGTCTCTCTGTTCATTAAAAATAATAAAAAGTTAACATTTTCTAGAAATTTCAAGCTTAAAATTCCTGGCATGATGCCAATTAGTTATGACTTCTTGTTTGCTTGAAAGATGCTTAAGATGTGCTTACATCAGGAGGTGTTCAAAAAAAGACTGGATGAGTGTGCTAGTTTGAAGCTAGCTAGAATGTTTTGGTGAGAAGAACTAGATCACAGGCTGTGAAAGAGAAACAATGGTGATGTCTACTTCACTCACAAGCTTGCTGAGATGTGTAAGAACAAGAGTATAAACATAGATAAGGCATTCAGGCACTGCCTGGGCTTTGAGCTTTACCTCTCACTAACCTCACCTCTGTCTCTCTGATTAATCCACTTGCTTCCTAAACCCCCTGGCCGACCTCCATTCTTCTTTGGGGCACAAGGCAACGTCTGGTGTAAGGTAGAGAGGTGTGAGAAGGCGGAAGGGTGGTTGGGAGCCCCTCCTGGGGACTCAGGTTTCTGGGAGGGGAGTTATGTTTCTGTATTACCTTTTACCTTGTACATTTCTGTCTATAACTGTATATACTGTAAATATCTGCCTGTACATTGTGCTAGCTGTATATATAAGCTTCATTCAATTTCCAGAGCTGTCTGAGTCTAGTCTGGGTGATTTCCAAAGTGCAGGGGGGCGGGGGACACCCAAACCCCCACAATGAGACACTTAGTGCCATGGTCTAGTTGACTGGACAGAGCTGAGTGACAGGTTGGACTGGATGATCTTGGGGGTCTCTTCCAACCTTGTTGATTCTATGATTCTATGATCTTTAGGAGTAACATATTTTATATACTTAGGAGTAACTCAACCATTTTGCCTATTACTTTTGAAACAATAAAATGTAGATTATTAAAACTCAGAAAAATGAGACCAGTAGCTGCTGTTGATTGCTAAATCATATTACCTTAATACTTGTACAGGAAAAAAAAAAAAAAGTTTTTTTTTTTCTCACTGTTAAAAAAAAAAATCCTTGCATGGAATGGTAGTTTACATTTAATGATTGACTAAAAATATTGATAGCAATAGTAACAAACAGTAGAAAAACATACTCATTTTGAGCTAATATCACTGTCACCAAGAGATAAAAGAAGCATGTTAGGAAGGGCGGGAAGATGGAAGAAACAAAGAAAAATATATGTGAAATAAAACCACGTTTACACATTTGAAAACCATAGCTACCTCCTCAAATGGAGCAATGAGTGAGAGGTGGGATGAACAAAATTTTATGAGAGATTACTAACAGGAAAACAAACTTCATACAGCATGAGTTCCCAGTAGTTTACATGTTTCAGTCTTCAATCTGTTTACTACAGCACTGGCCTCATAATAACCACACCTTGAGTACTGTGTGCCACACCTTGAGTACTGTGTCCACTTCTGGGATTCTCAATTCAAGAGAGAAGTTGAGGTACTGGAACGTGTCCAAAGAAGGGCAACGAAGCTCATGAGAGGCCTGGAACACAGCCCTGTGAGGAGAGGCTGAGGGAGCTGGGGGTGTTTAGCCTGCAGAAGAGGAGGCTCAGGGGTGACCTCATTGCTGTCTATAACTGCCTGAAGGGAGGCTGTAGCCAGGTGGGGGTCAGTCTCTTCTCCCAGGCAACCAGCAACAGAACAAGGGGACACAGTTGCAAGTTGTGCTGGGGGAGATATAAGCTGGATGTTAGGAGGAAGTTGTTGCCAGAGAGAGTGATTGGCATTGGAATGGGCTGCCCAGGGAAGTGGTGGATTCACCATCCCTGCAGGTGTTCAAGAAAAGACTGGATGAGGCACTTAGTGCCACGGTCTAGTTGACTGGATAGGGCTGGGTGATAGATTGGACTGGATGGTCTTGGAGATCTCTTCCAACCTTGTTAATTCTATGATTCTACAATTGCACTTATAGGTTTGTCGTTTCCTGGAACGATTGAAAATTGCTTGGCTGGAATCAGGCAGGCAAGTGTCTTCATATGGTACCACCTGTGACTCTTTCCATGTTCTCAGGGCACAGCTGGGAGTGCTCAGACCACGGCCAGAAGTTGCTTTGGTGGGTCTATAGTGAATTCCCTGTGGTCTGTTAATTTCACATTCAGAATGGTAGAGATTGGAGGGGATCCTCAGAGATCACAGAATCATACAGTCTCTCTTACCTTCAGGACTGGAATTCCTGAATGCTAGTCTTGGCAGTAAGACTGAAGCAAAGAAGGTATTCAATAATTCTGTCTTCTCTGTGTCCTGTCACCAGGGCACCCACCTCATTCAGACTAGTTTTCTTTCCTGCTGTTGCACCCAAAGAAGCCCTTCTTTTAATCCTTTACATCCTTCGCCAAATTTAATTCCAAGGCGGCCTTGCCTTTTCTTGTTGCATCCTTACATACTCTCTCAGTGTTGCTATATTCCTCTCAAGCGGCCAGTCCCTTTTTCCACCTACTGTGGACTTCCTTCATAGAATGGCTTAAGTCAGATCTTAAAGATCATCTACCCCAACCTCTGTATCATGGGCAGGGATGCCTCTCCACTAGACTCAGCTTCTTAAGGTCTCATCCAACCTAGCCTTGAACATCTTCAGGAAGGATGCATCCACAACCTCCTTGGGCAACCTATTCCAGAGTCTCCCTACCCTTGTACTGAAGAACTTTTCCTAAGATGCAATCTAAGCCTACTCTCCCCCAGCTAAAAAACACACCCTCTTGTTCTATTATTAGACATCCCTATGAATAGGCCCTCCTCAGCCTTCCTTTAGGACCCATTCAGGTATTGGAAGGCAGCTATAAGGTCTTCCCAGAGCAGTCCTCTCTTTGGCTGAACAATCCCAGATCCCTCTGCCTATCCTCATACCAGAGGTGATCCAGCCCTTGGATCATCTTTGTGAACCTCCTCTGGACTCACTCCAACAGCTGTGTCCTTATGATGGAAATGTCCTAAGTTTTTCCAGAAGCAACTTGCTCATCCATGCAGGTCTCTTGCTTCCCCTTCTTGATTTCTTACTAATGTGGATGCACTGATCTTGAGCTTGAAGGAGGTTGTGCTTGAATATTAACCAGAACTCTTCAGTCCCCTCTTCCTTGTAGAGTCCTTCTACATTCTTCAAAGTAGGTCTCTGAAGAGGTCAGTATTAACTCTTCCGAAGTCCAGGGTTGCAATTCTGCTTACTACCTTGCATGATCCTGAACTCAATACAGCCAAGCTCCCTTCAGTCTTCACATCCCCAGTCAGACCTTCTTTGTCATTAGTGCAAGGTCCAAAATCACACCTCTCCTTATAGATAGTCCCAGTAACCAAATTTGCCAACTGAAGACTTTTTTCCCTATTGTTTCAGGAAATCAAAAAATGATCATGCCACTATGAAACTACTTCAATAAGGACTGTATCAATATTTAATGCATGTTAGGCCTTAAATAGAAAATATTTATAAGGCATAAATGGTGTTAAATTAAGAAATGTAATTTCTAATAACTTCTCTTTTTATTAACATTTAGATAATTTCTTCACTAGTCCTTTTTAACAGATCATTCTCCTTGGGGCTGCTGTTTCAATTGTGCTCCATTCTTAGTCTTGTCATTTAAGTTCCTCATTTAATTTACATATAAAAAAATTCAATGGGTTTAATGCTCCAGTTTCTCATTGTTTTAATTAAAATGGAAAATTTGTCCCTTTGTATACCACTTCAAGTTCTGAATATCCAGGTCATATAACAAACCTTTAAAGTGGGTTTTTTTTTTTTGTAAAAAAAATA
This sequence comes from Tricholaema leucomelas, assembly GCA_013400475.1. Classification (NCBI taxonomy): domain Eukaryota; kingdom Metazoa; phylum Chordata; class Aves; order Piciformes; family Lybiidae; genus Tricholaema lacrymosa; species Tricholaema leucomelas. The sequence goes on from WAAF01005834.1 coordinate 88,577, forward strand.
TTTTCTGTGTGCCTTGGTTCTAATTTAACTTTCCCAGAGACTCAAATAGAGTTCATAGAACCAATAACAATTTATAGGACGCCCTTCCCTCTTCCCCCTTCTTTCCCAAAGAAAAGGAATTAAATGGAGAGAGAGGACAGGTATGCAGACCCAAATAAATAATCTCACTGCAATTTGGAAGTTAAAAGAAGAGAAGTTTAACAATAAATAAAAGTATATGAGGTAGGGGAGTTACAAGGATATCGGGAAGGGAAAACAAGATACAAAAGATGTAAATATACAACCAGATTTGATAGCAATGAGTTTTATCCACCTCATGGCTGATGGCCACGTGGTGAAACAAAAGAGCAGCAGGAAATAGGATGGTGGTTGATTGCTGGGAGGCAGAGCACAGGAAGTCCCCCTGCTTTTATGGCTCTTAGACAGGAAGTAGGAGTGGGCTAAACCACCACACCTGGTAGTGTTCAGACCCAACCCTGGGGAGGGGTCAAGACCACCTGGGGTCAGTGTCAAGACCATGACCCCAGAAGGATTAACGTTCTACACTATGTTATTCCTTAAGATGAAACGAAAGAGACAAGTATTGAATCTATTAGAAATGTAATGGTCAATAACCAACAAACTGTGCTTTACTGTGCCAGAAGAGCCAATGGCTTCCTGGCCTAGATCAGAAAAAGTGTGGCCAGTAGGACAAGGGAGGTCATTCTTCCCCTGTACTCAGCACTGGACAGGCCACACCTTGCGTCCTGTGTCCACTTCTGGGCTCCTCAATTCAAGAGAGATGTTGAGATAGTGGGACATGTCCAGAGAAGGGCAATGAAGCTCATGAGAGGCCTGGAACACAGCCCTGTGAGGAGAGGCTGAGGGAGCTGGGGGTGCTTAGCCTGGAGAAGAGAAGGCTCAGGGCAGACCTCATTGCTGTCTACAACTACCTGAAGGGAGGTTGTAGCCAGGTGGGGGTTGGTCTCTTCTGCCAGGCAAGCAGCAACAGAACAAGAGGACACAGTCTCAAGTTGTGCAGGGGGAGGTATAGGCTGGATGTTAGGAGGAAGTTCTTGCCAGAGGGAGTGATTGGCATTGGAATGGGCTGCCCAGGGAGGTGGTGGAGTCGCCGTCCCTGGAGGTGTTGAAGCAAAGACTGGATGAGGCACTCAGTGCCATGGTCCAGTTGATTGTCTAGGGCTGGGTGCTAGGTTGGACTAGATGACCTTGGAGGTCTCTTCCAACCTGGTTAATTCTGTGATTCTATGATTTTTACTACGGCATCTCTGTTTTCATTTCCTCTATATTAACCCAGCCTACTAATTTCAGTGGATGTTTTTAAATCAAATTTCAAAATTTGCTTGCATATTTTATGGCAGTGATTGCTCTGATGGCAGGTTACAGAGTTTAAAAGGTCTTTACATTCCACAGTTGTTGCTAATGCTGTTGAGTTACATGAAACCCTTCATTTCTGGCAGTGGGAGCGTTTTATCTTCACAGCACCTGCTGCCTCCAAGTGGGAAGCCTTGATGTAAGCCCAGTAAAAGCAAAGGAAAGAGTGGAGTATGTCTGCCTGCAGAGCACTCAGAAAGCAGTCATAAAGACTGCTCGCAGCTTTTGCAAGCTGCAGTTTTAATGAATCAAGGCTGAAAGGCAAAGCCAAGTTCCCATTCAAAGAAGTGCTATAATGATTAACTTCAGTCAGGTAATCTAGCACTAGATCAAAATCCCTCAGGGAAATGTTTACATTTTTGCAGTTTATTCCAGAAAATGACTCTAGGGATCTGGAAATATTCTCTGCTGCCACATCCAGTTAGCAGCCGATCACTAGTGGTGTTCCCCAAGGATCAGTGCTGGGCCAATCCTGTTCAATATCTTTATTGATGATCTGGAACAGGGGACTGAGTCTCTGAGTCCCATCAGTAAGTTTGCAGATGACACCAAGCTAGGAGCAGGTGTCGATCTGTTGGATCTTGACAGGTTGGATGGGCGGGCAGAGGCCAGTGGGATGAGATTTAACAAGGCCAAGTGCAGGGTTCTGCACTTTGGCCACAACAACCCCAAGGAGTGCTACAGGCTGGGGACAGAGTGGCTGGAGAGCGGCCAGGAACATGAGTAGTAGGCTGAACATGAGCCAGCAGTATGCCCAGGTGGCCAAGAGAGCTCATGGCATCCAGTACAACAAGGGAGGTTATTCTTCCCATGTACTCAGCACAGGTCAGGCCACACCTTGAGTACTGTGTCCAGTTCTGGGCTCCTCAATTCAAGAGAGATGTTGAGATACTGGAATGTGTCCAGAGAAGGGCAACAAACACAGCCCTGTGAGGAGAAGCTGAGGGAGCTGGGGGTGTTTAGCCTGGAGAAGAGGAGGCTCAGGGCAGACCTCACTGCTGTCTACAACTACCTGAAGGGAGGCTGTAGCCAGGTGGGATTGGTCTCTTCTCCGAGGCAACCAGCAACAGAACAAGGGGACACAGTCTCAAGTAGTTCTGGATGAGGTATAGGCTGGATTTTAGGAGGAAGTTGTTGCCAGAGAGAGTGATTGGCATTGGAATGGACTGTCCAGGGAGGTGGTGGAGTCGCCATTCCTGGAGGTGTTCAAGCAAAGACTGAATGCGGCACTTAATGCCATGGTCTGGTTGATTGTATAGGGCTGGATGATAGTTTAGACTGAATGATCTTGGAGGTCTCTTCCAACCTCCTTGATTCTATGATTCTTTAAGTGAAGGAAACACTGATGCCAGAGCTGAAGTTACGTATTGCCAAATGACAGGGCCAGCACAAAGGACAAGCCACCCAGCTAAAGAAGTAAATGTATCTTTTACTTACATATAAAGCAGTAGAAAAACAAGTGAAATGACAGGACAACAAGGATAAAATATGTCAAGATAACACACCTAATTGTTACTACATAAGGTTAGCTATTAAAAAAGATACATCACCATTTGCTCTAATACTTTAGTATCATCTAGATCTGCAATCACTGCACTGCCTCAAAGCAAGGACTTGAAGAACCTGTCTCAGAAATTGATTGGTCCTAAACAGTGTGTCCACTTGTCTCCAAAGCTGCTGCAAGAAGGCCCAGCTTCTTATACTGTTGAATAAACATGTTTACATGACTTCAAATGCAGAAACATCTAATATAACCCTTCTCTTGGATTCCCTCCACAGCCTGGCTAGGGCTCAATGAGAAACAAAGGAAGGTGTTTTGTCTATTTGGGTTTGAGGATACGTTCCCTCACAGTTCTGACTGACAAATTTGGTGGCTTTTTATGATGTAGTCACAGCTGCAATGGACAGGGGAAGGACAACTGATGTCATCTACCTGGACCTGAGTAAGGCATTCGACTCTGTCCCACATGACATCCTGGTCACCAAACTGGAAAAGCACAGACTGGATGGGTGGAGCACTCACTGGATAAGGAATTGGCTGGATGGTGGCATGCAGAGAGTGGTGATCAAGGGCACAATGTCCACCTGGCGACCGGTGACAAGTGGTGTTCCTCAGGGGTCAGTGCTGGGACCAGTGCTCTTTAACATCTTTGTCAGTGATATGGACAGAGGAATTGAGTGCACCCTCAGCAAGTTTGCAGATGACACCAAGCTGTGTGGCACAGCTGACTTGCTGGAGGGCAGGGATGCCATCCAGAGGGACCTGGACAGGCTGGAGAGGTGGGCCCAGGCCAACCTCATGACGTTTAACAAGGCCAAGTGTAAGGTCCTGCACCTGGGTCGGTGCAATCCCAGGCACAGATACAGGCTGGGTGGTGAATGGCTGAGAGCAGCCCTGAGGAGAAGGACCTGGGGGTCTGGGTCGACGAAAAGCTCAACATGAGCCGGCAGTGTGCACATGCAGCCCAGACAGCCAACCCTGTGCTGGGCTGCAGCAAGAGCAGTGTGGGCAGCAGGGCAAGGGAGGGGATTCTCCCCCTTTACTCTGCTCTCCTCAGACCCCACCTGGAGTACTGTGTGCAGTTCTGGAGCCCCCAACACAAGAAGGACATGGAACTGCTGGAGCCAGTCCAGAGGAGAGCCACGAAGATGATCAGAGGGCTGCAGCAGCTCTGCTATGAGGACAGGCTGAGAGAGTTGGGGCTCTTCAGCCTGGAGAAGAGAAGGCTTCGAGGAGACCTTAGAGTGGCTTTCCAGCATCTGAAGGGAGCCTACAGGAAAGCTGGGGAGGGACTATTGACACGGTCTAGTAATGTCAGGATGAGGGGAATGGGTTTAAGCTGGAAGAGGGGAGATTTGGACTGGATATTAAGAGGAAGTTCTTTACAGTGAGGGTGGTAAGACACTGGAACAGGTTGCCCAGGGGGGTTGTGGATGCTTCCTCCCTGGAGACGTTTAAAGCCAGGGTGGATGAGGCCTTGAGCAACCTGCTCTAGTAGGAGGTATCCCTGCCTACGGCAGGGGGTTGGAGCTGGATGATCCTTGAGGTTCCTTCCAACCTAAACCATTCTATGATTCTATGATTCTATGATTCTGGATATCTGACATCCTGGCATTGATGGTCTGCCTCTAAACAAGAAAAGGTGAATACATTTGTGTGATATTTCATCCTCTCTAATGTTTATATTTTGTCTATGTTAGCTCTTTCACTAATAAACATATATGTTTCACTAATGATCAGATACTTGTAATAGATGTTAATGATAGTACAAAGTTCACTAATGATCAGATACCAATAATAGATAGTGTCTGTTTGGGAGGTTCATCTAGAGGTCAGCTTCACACACAATCACAGAATCACAGAACTTTAGAGGTTGGAAGGGACCTCCAGAGATCAAGTCCAACCTCCCTGCCAAGGCAGGATCACCTACAGTAGTCTACACAAGAATGCATCCAGCTGGGTTTTGAAAGTCTCCAGAGAAGGACAGCCTGTTCCAGGGCTCTGTCACTCTCACTGTAAAGAAGTTTCTCCTCATATTGAAGTGAAACCTTCTATGTTCCAATTGGTAGCCATTGCTCCTTGTACTATCGCTGCTGACCAGAGAAAACAGATTGGCCTCATCCACTTGATCCCCACCTCTCAGATATCTATATACATTGATCAGATCTCCTGTCAGTCTTCTCCTCTCTAGATTAAACAGCCCCAGATTTCTCAGTCTCTCTTCGTAGGGGAGGTGCTCAAGTCCCCCAGTCATCCTCATGGGATGAACTGTTAAGCTTCAGTTTGGGACCTGTTGCTCAGGCCTCAGTACTTCAGCTAGCACTTTGACTTACAGAGGACCCATAACCTTCACAAAGTTTCTTTTACTAACACAATTTTAGATGTAGGTATTTAGCTTAAAGGCATCACCTTTTGTCTTTCAGTTAGTTTCTACTCATAGGTCATGGCAATGATTTGAAGCAATTATAGAAACAGTTACCAATGAAATATTATCCAGATGTTCATGTTACTATTTACAGAGGCAGACAATTATTAAAGCAGTGATCAATTGTAAGCAGTAATCAACTATTTTCATCACAGACTTAATCATGGGATTGCTAGAGGCTGCAGTGCCTTATCTCAGAAATCAGTGTCTTTGCTTGGTAATACTAGAGAAATGTTTACTTTTTCACCTGACCAAGATATTAATTTATATATGCTATAGTCTGATTTTTTTAAATTAATGATTTATGGGGGGAGTAGCCTAATTTATTTTGAAGTCCTTTAACGCTGCACAATCTTTCTCTTATCGACTGATTATTTTGTGTGTATATACAGCAGCATTTGCATGCATCGAGATGCTCTACAAAGGATTTTAAATGCTCTGTACGTAGGAAGTGCTGCATTTCTTTGCTGACACAGAGCCACCAGCAGGGCAGTGTGTAGCAGCAACCTTTGTGTTGCTGGTGATACTGATTTCAGCTGAAGAGGTGAATAGGAGAATTCAACTGGTGCATCAGGGGAATTAAATAGTGAAATGCAATTACCCGCTCTGGAATATGATCAGGAGACCAGTGTTAAAGCCCAGTCTGATGAAAAGTGCAGTGGGATTTTTAATGACCATGTGTCAGATAACATTTTCTTTCTCATGCCGAGGACAAAACCTCTATTAAGAGTGCCTCCTGCCACTTGCTGTGCTATTAGTTTAATATGGATCCATAGGGAAAAGTGTCACCTCCTGCAGCAAGTCACCATTGCCACATCTGCCACCTGCTCAGAGCAGGCACAGAGATTTGTTGGCTGTCTTGGAAAAGTCTGTGGCAGGATATGGGGTTGAGTGGAATGGCAGAGGCTGCTCAAGTGTGACTTCCTTAATGGCTGAACATATTTCCTGGTGGGAGTGTGGTACAGCATCTAACTGTCCCTAGAGAACTCCAGTCCACAAACTGATCTGCCTCCATTTCATCTGCATAATGAGAACTGACGAGATAGTGGCTCAAGGTGGTTGGCTACAAAGAGCACATTAAACATGTCAGGACAGGTGATTCTCTCACTATATAAATTGACAGTGTAGTATTAGCTGGTATTGCATTGGAAATCTATTAACATTTGAGGCAGTTTGCTAGAATTAGAAATCTTGGAAGAATTACAATTACTTTCCTTCTCCACCATGAGCTTTGTAGGGTAGTGCTCAATGGCTTGAAGTCTAGATGGAGAGAAGTGACAAGTAGTGTCCCTCAGGGGTCCATTTTGGGTCCATACTGGGACCTGTGCTGTTTTAATATTTTTATCACTGATATAGGCAGTGGGATCAAGTGCAACATCAGCAAGTTTGCAGATGACACCAAGCTCAGTGGTGCTGTCACTACGCTAGAGGGATGTGATGTCATAAGGAAGGACAACCTGCATCAGACAGGCAGCTGCATTAGTCAGGTGCAGGAATCTTAACTGGGGATGACAATGTCACAGCAATTCACTCTGTTCTTTCTTTGTGGGCTTACGACTGTCTTTTATCCCTTGTTGTTACATTTAGTATATGTGGGTTGCTGGCTACATGTTCTTTGTTCAAAATATTTCTGCCCAACACTCTGAAGATGCCTTCCCTTATTAATGTATAATAGACCATTTTGTACTTATGTTTATACCCTTGGAGCCTCTGCTGTCATCCTATGCTTGTGCTCTCAAAGGCTCAAGCTACAGAGTGATTCTTGGTGGTGATTTTCTTAGAGAATTTATTGTCTTGCAAGAAAGGTAGAAAAGACTGGATGGTGCACTTATTGTCATGGTCTAATTGACTGGATAGGGCTGGGTGACAGGTTGGACTGGATGATATTGGAGGTCTGTTCCAATGTGGTTGATTCTGTGATTCTGTGACCCGGACAAGCTGGAGAGGTGCAGCCAGGTGAACCTCATGAGGTTCAACAAAAGCAAGTGCAGGGTCCTGCACCTGGACCAGAACAATCATCGCTATCAATACAAACTAGGGGATGAGGTGATAGAAAGCAGTTCTGCAGAAAAGGACTTGGGGTTGCTGATGGATGAGAAGCTGGACATGAGCAGACAGCGTGCATTTGCAGCCCAGAAGGCAAATCACATCCTGGGCTGTATCAAAAGATGTGTAGCCGGCAGATCCAGAGAGGTGATTCTGCCACTTTGCTCTGCTCTGGTGAGACCTCACCTGGATTACTGCATCCTGGTCTGGAGCTCTCAATATAGGAAAGACATGGGACTTGATGGAAGGTCCAGAGGAGAGCCACAAAAATGATCACAGGGTTGAAGCACCTTTGCTACAAAGAGAAGCTGAAGGAGCTGGGGTGGTTCAACCTGAAAAAGAGGAGACTCTGGGGAGACCTAACGGGTGATATAATCATTCTTGCCTGCCATCTTCTTGAAACTCTATCTTAGTGATTTTTTTTTCTGTCAACCTTTATAAAACCTCATTTTCCACTTCTGTGTTTTCAGGTTAAAGATTTCCAACCTGGCTGGAGCTGAATACACACACAGCAATGACACCAAACCGTAAGGTGGTACACACCTTCTTCCTGGTGAGACTAAGGCAAGGGCTGGAGCATATTATTCATTCCTCTACCCTCATGAAATGCAAATGTAACCTCATAGCATGGGACTGTCAGGCTGAGGGGTTTGTGGATGGAAAAAAAAAAAAGAAGAAGAAAAGGAAACATGGAGAGAGAGATTGGAGAGAAATTTCATGTGCTTTTTCTCACTTTTAAGACTCACACAAGTGAGCAAATTCCATGCTTTGAAATGTGAGATCCACACTTGTCAAAGAGGAGATAGTTTATACCTTATGTGTAGGGTTTGTTGACTCTATGGAAAATCGAGATGACTTTGAAATGGTTGCAAAATGGTTATGAAGAATAAAATGCAGCAAAATTAATGAGACTTTGTAGCTCTGATTCCAGATTTTGAAGGCATAATTAGTTGAAGAGCTACTACCCTGCTTTTGTCATATTGCTCTTCAATTCCAGCTCTAGGTTGCTGATAAGTGTCCAGCCAGAGCAGGACATCAAAGCAAGGAAGAAGGCAGTTCTTCCTGTGCTGTAAAAGCCTCTCTGAAAGCTCCAAGGAGGTATGGTGTCTGCTATGAAGGCTGCAAGGGTAACAGCCAAAGAACAGAGGAAAAGATTTCAGGAAGCTGATTAAAGAGAAAGGCAAAATTTGTGGGTGTGAGGGATGCTATAGATGTATTGGCAGGGAGACTGATGCTACCAACAGGCAAAGGGAATGATGGGGACACCAACAGCAGGTGAGGAGGCAGGGGAATGGGAAACTGACTTTGACTGGTACTTTAGGTGGTGAATGTGTATGGCATGATGGGTTTAGGTGAACAAAATAACTGTGCTCAGGAGCCAGTTTACAATTTATTTTGACCTTTCCTATCTACTTCTCGTTGCACAGTTAATTGTGTTTTTGTTCACTTCCCATCACCTACTTCCCTCTTTCAGAGATTAAAATGCAAGAAAAAAATAATCTGTAAATAAGATAATTTTTGAAGAAAAGGTTATAGAAAGCCAGGGTTATGCATTCTAGTGTCATTTATGTGGGTAATTCAGAACACCTATTATGAAAAGGTTTGTATTTACAGGACTCTCATTCTAAAGAAATTGCATAGTGCCAGGAGGTATGCACTTCTCTTTCTCCCTCCTTCAAAGAGTCCTTGTGTGATGCTAATCAGAGCAGATTTAGCATGTGCATAGTCAATACAGCCCGAACAAAGGGACATATCCTGAGGAGGTGTAAAGAAAGTATTGACTAGTTGTTATGAAGAGTAAAGTGTCTATTGTGTGCTCTGAATGGAGGAAGTATTACAGGGAAAAGGAAAATCATAGGCTTAAAGCCAGACTGTAAGCACAGACATAACAGCCTGATTTGAAGTTCTGGTAAAACTGTTTTCCTAGGTTTCTATAATAGCTTGATTTTGAAATGTTAATATTCTCTAAACAGAGAACTTTTGGTTTAAGTCTGTATAATCATGTCTATGCTGCTTTTTAAGTGCACCTTTCTGATGACAGCGGCTCACCTGTCACATCTTTAGAAGAAAAGTCTCTTGGAAATGAGACCTAAAGTTAATGCCTTGTATGAAGCTGTCATTCTCGGGTTCACAGTACACAAAAGGTTAGTGACCTGCTTCAATAAGAAATCAGTATTTTCCCACTAGGTGATCTGCTAGCAGGACAGATCTCTTCAGCCTGATAATTTTCTGATTTCATAGAATCATAGAATGACTTGAGTTGGAAGACACCTTAAAGATCATCTAGTTCCAACCCCTTTGCTATGGGCAGGGACACCTTCCACCAGATCAAGTTGTTCAAAGCCTTTCAGGGATGAGGAGTCCATAACTTCTCTGGACAACCCATTCCAGTGTCTCATCACCCTCATTTGAAATGTGATGGTGTATTAAAGATGGCTATATTTCTTAAACAGCAGGAGGCCATGGGTTATCTAGTAAAGCTGCAATATTAAGAAAGAGATACTGAAAAAAAGTGCAGTTACATCTGGTGAAATACTGTGTCAATGTAAATAACACAGTGAACTTGTTTACTACAACAATCCAGCTTCATTTACAGCCGGTAAGTAATACAACTGAAATGTTTATACACTATTTGGTTAAATATATTAGCAAATAACATTTTCCCCCTGAAATTACAAGATTATAAAGAAGGAACAAGGCTCAAACTTTACTGAGGCAAGGTTAGTTTTTAGGCTTCTGGCATATTCTGTGTCCAGTGTCAGAGTTTCTGGGAATGAACACTACCAATGATAAAGGAACACCAGATAACTGACCACTTAAGCAAAGAAGAGAAGTGTAAGTATGTGGGACTGGACTTGCTGATGTATTCACCAAGCCACTCTCCATAATATTTGAAAGTGGCATTTCTTAGCAGCTGATACAGGGGCAAATACTGATTAATATCTCCATTGATGAGATGGTGGTGGAAATGATGAAAAAAAATCCTCATCAGGTTTGTAGGTGACACAAAGGCAGGAACTGACCAATACATTGGTGGAAAGGAGTGTCATTCAGTGATATTTCAGCAGTCCAAAGAAGTGAGCTGACAGAAATGTCATGGAGCTCAGTAGTGGCAGACTGAGGAAATAAGGCTAGGAAGAGGTTTAAATGTCACTTTCAACTTCTTAAAAGGGATTTATAGTGAAGATGGGGTTAGACTTTTGTCACCAAAAAGGAAAGAGGTAATGAACAGAGGCTGCAGCAAGGGAAATAGTAATTTGATCTAAGAAAGAAAATTCTTTACTGCGAGGATGGTTAAACACTTGAACAAGCTGCCCATAGAGTTTTGGATTCTCCATTTCTGGAGACAGCATTGAGAAGGAAATTTGATACAGATGACTTCCAAAGCCTTTCCAATGTGGCATATTTAATGATACTGAGAAGAAGAAACTAGTGATCACAGAATTCTAGGACCCAAAATTATAACGTTAAAAAAGTCCTGTTAGATGGTCAAATCCATCATTTGCCAAGAAGGAAAAGAGATTATTGATACATACACAGAGTAGGTCTTGGACAGAATGCTGCTTGTGTGAATGTAGGCCAGGATCTACCACAGTTACTGTCCTCCACAAAGCAGAGAGCCTTTGCTTTCAGAAGACAACTTGTAGTGAAGTGTCCCACCACACAAAGGAATGAAGCTTTATATTTACAGCTTAGCACATTATACAAGCAGATAAACACAAATATATGCAGTTATATACAAAAATATACAAGGTATAAGGTAATACAGAAACACAACAACCCTCCCAGAAACCAGAGTCCCCAGGAGGGACTCCCAACCACCTTTTCACTTCCTTTCCACCCTTCTACCTTATCCCAGACTTTGCCTTACATTCAAGGTGAGGTTGGAGGATCGGCCATAGGGGTTAGAAAGCAGAAGGATTAGTCACACAGACGGCAGGTTAGAGAGAAAGTACATGCACCAACTGCACTCAGAGAGCAACTGTGATATCTACGTTTGTGCTCTTGTTTTTATATATCTCAGCAAGCCTATGAGTGAAGTAGACATCACCATTGTTTCCTTTTCACAGCCTATCATCTAATTCTTCTCACTAAAATATCCCAGCTCAAAGTAGCACAATTTGAAAGACACTATAAAATCTTCTTGTTTATGTCAAAAGTACAGTATTGCAGGTCAATATTGCATAAAGTCACTGGCTGCCCATACACTACTTTGCACTATCAAATGAAGCTAAATATCCCCTTTTAACGTCCTCCAAGAAATAGTAACCTGGTCGAGGCAACCCCAAGCACAAATCCAGGCTGGACAGTGAGTGGCTGGAGAGTAGCCCTGAGGAGAGGGACTTGGGGGTGCTGCTGGACGAGAAGCTCAACATGAGCCAGCAGTGTGCACTTGCAGCCCGGAGGGCCAACCAGAGCCTGGGCTGCATCAGGAGAAGTGTGGCCAGCAGGTGGAGGGAGGTGATTCTCCCCCTCTACTCCACTCTACTGAGACTCCATCTAGAGTACTACATCCAGTTCTGGAGCCCCCATTACAAGAGGGATGTGGAGATACTGGAGCAGCCACGAGGATGATCAGAGGGCTGGAGCAGCTCTGCTATGAGGACAGACTGAAAGAGTTGGGGCTGTTCAGTCTGGAGAAGAGGAGGCTCCCAGGTGACCTTCTTGTGGCCTTTCAGTATCTGAAAGGGGCCTACAAAAAAGGTGGGCAGGGACTTTTTAGGCTATCAAGTAGTGACAGGATTAGGGAGAACGGAGCAAAGGTGGAGATGGGTAGGTTCAGACTGGATGTGAGGAGGAAATTCTTCACCAGAAGAGTGGTGAGACCCTTGCAATAGGTTTCCCAGTTTGGTGGTTGAGGCCCCATGCCTGGAGATGTTTAAGGCCGGGCTGGCAGAGGCTGTGGCCAGCCTGATCTAGGGTACGGTGTCCCCGCCCATGGCAGGGGGACATGTCCCTTCCAACCCTGACTGATTCTATGATTCTATGATTCTAGAAAATTCACTGCAAACATCTGTGTACATTTTCCTGCCAGTGCTATGGCCATAAGTCTGAGGAATTGACAAATAATTTGTTAAAAACTTGTTTCTTTGGTTCTTGATTCTGCTGACTTTGTATAGATGAAAACTGTTGCTCTAAACAACTTTTTTTTTCCTGTATGAGTTTAAAAAGGGACTTTTTACCTCTGATAATCACAAAAAAACCCAAACCTATTAAAGAAGGCAGATTTATGTTCAAAGTTTCTTTTAAAAAGTCAGTCATGACTTAATCAATTGTTCAGTCTCTACGTGTTAGATGAGTGTTGAAAAGAGAATCTTCATTTTCTAGCATTTTGTTAGGAACATTGAGATCTATTCTTTCCAAAATGGGTTCAGGACACTATATGTCACTGGAAACTGCTAATGTAATGCAGAGCCTATTATTACACAATTCACAGCCTCAGATTCAGACATGGTGATGACCAAAAGTCATTACCACCTGACAGTCTGCTTCATAAATTTACATCAAAGGGAATAATGGTTCCAGTCGGATTTGTTAAGGGCATCTGTCTGCCTAATAAAATAATCCATATCATCGGTTTCGTTTTCAAAGACTAAATAGAAATAGAAAATAATCATTCAAGAAAAGACTCTCGAGCACAGTGGGGTTGTGCAAACAAATATTCACTGTCTTTGTGCCTCCCAGGAATTTTCTGGAATCTTCACAATCCTCAGCCACTCCTGAACACTAAACAATCAGCTTAAGTGAGAGGCCTGAAACACAAGGCCTATGAGGAGAGGCTGAGGGAGCCGGGATTGTTTAGCCTGGAGAAGAGGAGGCTCAGGGGTGACCTTATTGCTGTCTACAACTACCTGAAGGGAGGCTGTAGCCAGGTGGGGGTTGGTCTCTTCTCCCAGGCAAGCAGCAACAGAACAAGGGGACACAGTCTCAAGTTGTGCCGGGGGAGGTCTAGGATGGATGTTAGGAGGAAGTTGTTGACAGAGAGAGTGATTGGCACTGGAATGGGCTGCCCAGGGAGGTGGTGGAGTCGCTGCCCCTGGAGGTGTTCAAGCAAACACTGGATGAGGCACTTGGTGCCACAGTCCAGCTGATTGGCTGGGGCTGGGTGCTAGGCTGGAGTGGATGATCTTGGAGGTCTCTTGCAACCTGGTTGATTCTATGATTCTAAGATGAGGCACATAATGCCATGGTCTAGTTGATTGGACAGCGCTGGGTGCTAGGTTGGACTGGATGATCCTGGAGGTCTCATCCACCCTGGTCGATTCTATGATTCTATGATTCTTCTTGAGAAAGTCCATGATATTTTCTTACAAATGTAAAGATCAATCACTGATGCTACGTGTAGGGTTGGTAGGGAATTGACCTCTCCCAAACCTCTGGATCTCATGAGAAACTTTTTTTAATCCCACGTTTCTACTGTTGCAGTTTAATTCTTATAGAATTGCATCTTCAGTATGGGTCAGTGATTAGCTCCCTGGATATCTGACAAGCTGCCAATGCCTTATCTTTTGATACATCTTGTATTCTTTTACTCCCTCAATAAACAGTATAAATGTGATGACGGCACAGAATGAAACACATAAATAGCAGCTTTAAGTCTCTTTCACGAAACTATACTGAAAACAGACATGGAATTCTGGAGTGTAAATCTGTTAACTCTAACTCCATACCAGGAAAATTATGTTATTTTGTTTATCAATTATAGCATGTGTGAATGTATAGATCTTGTAATAAAGTGTGTTATTTTTTTGCAGGTTACATGAAGATTTTATTGTGAATTCAGGCTTTTTTTTTCCCTTTGCACTTCATTTCCAAGTGAGATTAAACCTCTTACAAACTGCATTCAAAAGTCATTTCATAAACCAACTACAAGCCAATGAATATTCAGCATTTATTTTGGCCATTCTGAGACATGCAGATAGTTGCCCTACTAAGCTGCATGTTGACTTCATTTCTCTGCTGGTCTAAGTTGATGGTGCTCTAAAAAACTCAAAGGATGTGTCCGAATTTAGCCATATGTGCATTAGATCAGAATGCTGCAATGCAAGCATACATTCCAGGCATATTCAGACCATGCAATCAAGAAGTCATTACAAAAGCTGCAGTCTAGCATCTTCTAGAACAGGAAGGAAATGGTAAATGGAGAAGTCAAAAATGTATATTGTGGTTTTGGGATACAAAAAAATGCATGTAAGTGTTTAATTTTCCTTGTCCTTCTCCTATGTCCCCACTTCCCTGTTGTCATACTGTGATGGTTTGGGTGTTACCCACTCCCCCACACTTAGAAAAATCACCCAGGCTAGACTCAACCACTCTGGGAAATTGAATGAAGCTTATATTTACAGCTTAGCACAATATACAAGCAGGTATTTACAAATATCTACCGCTACAGACAGAAATAGACAAGTTAAAAAGTAACACAGAAATGCCACACCTCTCCCAGAAACCAGAGTCCCCAGGAGGGGCTCTCAACCACCCTTCCATCTTCTCCCCATCCCTCTACCCCAGATTTTGCCTTATGCTTAAGGTGAGTTTGTAGGGTCAGCCATGGGAGTTGGGAAGCAGAAGGATTAGTCACTCAGACGGCAGGTTAGAGAGAAGATCATGCAGCCCCACGAGACAGAGAGCGACCTCCTTACCCATGTTTGTGTTCTTGTGTTCTGTAATCCTATGAGTGAGGTAGATATCACCATTGTTTCCTTTTCACAGCCTATAATCTAATTCTTCTCACCAAAATATCCCAGCTAGGTTCAAACTAGCACACATACATACAAACACCCTCAGTTCTGACAGCACACCTGTTTCTAGGCCCATTCTTTCCACCTAATCAAGAAATTGATTTGGGCTAATAAAAAAGGCAGTCAGGGAAGGCTTTTTTTTTTTCATTTTTAAGAGAGATTTCTGATCAGAGCTGCAGCACAGGCCAGCAAATGATTGTGTCAGCACAGCAGAAAGCAAAGTGCATCATAAGACAGGAGAAGGAACAGTTTAAGCTGCTACTGCCACTAAAAAGTTTGCACTTGAAATGATCATTTTAGAGGGGCTCCAATAAACAAGTAAGTACTGCTGTATGTTTTCAACAAGATACGAACAGCTGCCCACCAAAGAATCCAAAAAGTGTAAAAGGTAAAGACAAGTGGGTGTACTTAATGGAGATTCAAATAAGGTGGGAAAACTGGGTTAATGGCAGCTCTGTGCCTTTACTTAGAAGCCAACTACATGGTATCTTAGAGATGCTGTTTCTAAGCTTCCGTGTGTGAGTCAAGAAATTTGACTCATAATCTGACACAAAATGAAAAGCAAAGGATATAAGAAAGTGGCAGACCAGAGGGATCAGATTTGCTGGCTGTTACCTTCACAGTTGCTTTTGGCAGTGATAAAAGTCACCTCTGATTTTAAGCAGTCAGAGGGGTGCATAACCTTATCTAGGGTCAGTATCACAGTAGGAAATAAAAGACATGCTCTGCCCCAGAGTCTAACACATAAAATCGAATAAATTGCCAACTTTATGTAACTATTTACTCCAGAGTGGAAATTAGTAGTTACTTTAACAACACTAGTATCATCCAAGACATAGCCATGTTGACTCTGACTTCCAGAGATGCATTTACTTGACAATAAATTAAGTAACCTTTCTGAATGTTTTATTATGGCTTTCTTCCCCCTTTGTTTTAATGAATGAGATGTACTGCAGCTAAGAAAACTGGCTGCTCCAAATTTCAAAACATTACATGCTGGTCAGACCCTTACATGGTGTAAATCCAAAAGATTTCATTGCAGATGAAATGAATGATTTATTACGATGGAAGAACCAGCTCATCATTTTGAGCAGTGCTGCGGTTTACTACCAGTCATTCGTTTTATTTGTCAGGTAGGAGGGGGTTTGATTTGCTTCCCACAGTATTTGTAATATCATGGTCACGAAAATGAGAATAGTTATCAACCTTCGGTGCTGCCAGATCTACTCGAGTAATTGAAATGTGCCTTTACCATTAAATGCAGTGCTGGCTTAGATTCCCTTCTCTCACAGAATGTTTCAAATACTAAGGACACAGCAAAGAGGTTATATACTGAACACACAGTTTTCTATCAGGAAAGATCTGAATGTGGCCCTATGATACTACATGCCTCACACTTCATGCTAGTTTAACTATTTAATTCAATAAAGTTACCATGAGTCTGAGTTTCATTATATACATACCACAAAGACATCTGCACAAGATAGATTAAAGTATATTGAATCCTATTTTAGGTACTCCAAGCAAGAGCAAATGTGCCATTGTCCCCTGTACTCAACACTGGTCAAGCCACACCTTGAAGTACTGTGTCCAGTTCTAGGCTCCTCAATTCCAAAGAGATGTTGAGATACTGGAACATGTCCAGAGAACGGCAATGAAGTTGGTGAGGGGCCTGGAACACAGCCCTGTGAGGAGAGGCTGAGGGAGCTGGGGGAAGAAGAAGGAGAAGGAGGAAGAAGAGGAGGCTCAGAGGTGACTTCATTGCTGTCTACAACTACCTGAAGGGAGGTTGTAGCCAAGTGGGGGTTGGTCTCTTCTCCCAGGCAACCAGCAACAGAACAAGGGGACACAGTCTCAAGTTGTGCTGGGGGAAGTATAGGCTGGATGTTAGGAAGAAGTTCTTCACAGAGAGAGTGGCTGGCATTGGAATGAGATGCTCAGAGAGGTGGTGGATTCACTATCCCTGGAAGTGTTCAAGAATATCCTGGATGAGGCACTTAGTGCTACGGTCTGCTTGATTGGATCGGGCTGGGTGATAAGTTGGAGTGGATGATCTTCCAACCTGGCTGATTCTATGATTCTGTGATACTATGATCTTCCAGGCTAAGTTATTATTAACTGCGACTACACAGAAAATACACCTTAATTGGGTGCTGAATTTAATGAATATTCTAATATTTCATCTCATGTATTGTGATCAAATTGTGATACTTCATATATGTAGGCTACTTTAAAGTGAAGGTATGCTACATGCACAGGGAAGATTTCTCCTTAGTAAACTAAATAGACTGAATTCCAGTAAAATACTTCCTTGAAGCATAGTCACCAAAAGGTGTGATATGGCTTCTCTTTGCCACTTACAGACATATTTTCCATAGAGGTAAACAGACTTTTCTAATTTTCTTCCATTTTCTTATGCTTCTGCAATGGATTGAGTTGAACGCAGTGCTGTTCTTCATACCATGCTGTTGTTACTCCTATCATGCTGCAGTCATGCCAGCTTCAGAAAAATGAAAGTACTAACCAGAGAAAAGTATTATGGAGCTTGAAATTCAGATTGCAACATGGCAGGTTTCCTGTTCCAGTTGCTGCTTCTGGGTTCTTGGGTCTGGTCTCTTTTCTGCAGGCATGGAAGTGGAAAGTGTGGCAGTCAAGTAGCTACTGGGTTTGGCTTTCAGTTTTATGCTGTTGGGTTTTGTGTGGTTTGTTTTTTTTTTTTTTCCTGTGTATTTCACTGTGCTTCTTCTGCAAATAGGCTAAGCTAAGGTAATCATGCACTGTATTATTAGGTTAATTAGATGATTAGCTAAGGTAACTATGCATTGCGCTTATGATATGTCACATTAAACTCTTATCTCTTTATCTCACCCTTGAGTTTTGTGTGTTACTTTCCCCTTCACTTTTCTGTTTGGGGAGCACTGAGTTTGTCCCTTTAGCTGAACTGTTACAGCCTTCTAGATCTACAGTTTATTGGGTTTGAGGAAGCTAGATACTGATTTTTACTTTGTCTCTACAGTTATATATTGTCTATACAGTTACATAGAATCATGGACTCAAACAGGTTGGAAGAGACCTCCAAGATCATATAGTCCAATCATTCACCCATCCCTATCCATTCAACTAGACCATGGCACTAACTGCTTCATCCAGGCTTTTCCTGAACACCTCCAGGGATGGTGACTCCACCACCTCCCTGGGCAGCCCATTCCAATGCCAATCACTCTCTCTGTGAAGAACTTCCTCCTAACATCCAGCCTATACCTCCCCCCACACAACTTGAGACTGTGTCCCCTTGTTCTGTTGCTGGTTGCCTGGGAGAAGAGACCAACCCCCACTTGGCTACAACCTCCCTTCAGGTAGTTGTAGACAGCAATGAGGTCACCCCTGGACCTCCTATTCTCCTGGTTAAACACCCCCAGCTTCCTCAGCCTCTCCTCACAGGGCTGTGTTCCAGGCCCCTCACTAGCTTCATTTACCTTCTCTGGACAAGTTCCAGTGTCTCAAGATCTCTCTCAAATTGAGGAGCTCAGAACTGGACACAGTACTCAAGGTGTGGCCTGACCAGTGCTGAGTACAAGGTCAGAATAACCTTTCTTGTCCTACCGGCCACACTGTTTCTGATACATTGTTTTCCCATCTGGAAATTGTGCCTTGGCAAATTTTGAGACTTTTGTCTTTGGCCAGAATTTCCAGCCATGTGTCAGCCCTGTTCTAAATGGAGAGTTTCAGCTCTACTGCAAACAGGCCATAAGGTACATGCATAAAGCCATAACAGCTACCACATTGTTGTGGAGGGCCCATAGGCCCAAAAACAAACTTGCATATGCCTTGCCTTGCCTGGACATGTTTTTCCTGCACATAATCAGGGGTGAGCACATGGCCAGCACAGAGGGGCACAACGGGCCTGGTGCTGTGGACTCTGGCCTGCCCAGGCTTTAGGTTGTGTAAGCCCCCATGTGTGCAGCTCACGCTTGCCGGGTGCTAGGCCCCTGTGAGCCCCATATTTGGAAAGTCCAGGCCTGTGGCTCCTTGCCCATTATGGCAAGGTTGGCTGACTGCAAGCCTGATTGGTTATTGGTGGCCAATGAGACCACTGATCTCGGCCCACAGTTAATGAATAGAGGTGCATTCACGTGCCAGCATTCCCCTTTCGCTCGCTGGTGCATGCACTCAAGCCTGCCTTCACGGAGCTCAGACTCCCTGTGCAGCCGTGCATCCCACTGCACGCCCACTGCCTTATTGCCTGCTGTGTGCCACAGCCACGAGATACCAGGAGCAGACCTATTTGTCTGCACATCTGCACCTGGAAGTCCTGCCTACGAGTTCCCTGGACGCAGCAGCCGGAGGGACCCAGCAGCTACAGGTGGAGACTATTGCCCCTGAAGCCGGGAGTATTCCAGCCTCAGAGTCCATGGGCGCAGACCCTAAGGAGTTGGACGTTTTATATAGGCTGTGGCGTAGCCCGGAGGGTGATTTATATTTAATCAAATTGTGAGTAAATACCTTTCTCTAATTCCTATTGTGCCTGCCATAGAGCAGAAAGCTTTCAGCCCACCCTGCTGGGCAAATACTATATAGACCCCAAGCAGCAGTAGCCGCGGGGAGAACTCTCTTTGTTCAATAGTTATGCTGGTCATTGTAATAGAGTTATTAATAAGCCGTTTGTGATTATACCCTTAATGTCTTCATAACCGTGTAAGAATATTAATATTATAAGTTTAGTGGTTGGGGGTGGCGAGAGTTCAAAACACTGAAGTTTAATAAATATATATATTTTTATAAATATCCTCTCGCATTAATTGATTTCTCCCCTCCGCGACAATTGGCGCAGCAAGCAGGTGGCTGCAGGCACCGCCATGGCTGCCATATTGAGGAGGAAGTGAGAGCGGGAGGCGGCAGCGGCGGCCAGGAAGGAGCCCTTCCCTTTTTCCTTCTGCTTGGGCGGACGCTGGGCTTCTCGGGCAACGGCGGCAACGGCGGCCTGCAAGACCCCCTGTGCTAGTTTGAGCCTAGCTAGCATGTTTTGGTGAGAAGAACTAGATGATAGGCTGGAAAATGAAAACAATGGTGATTGTTTCTGCTTGTATATTGTGCCAGCTGTAAATATAAGCTTCATCCAAATTTCCAGAGCCCACTGAGTCTAGTCTGGGTAATTTCTAAAAGTGTGGGGGGGCGGGGGATACCCAAACCATCACACCCCCAGAGTGGGCGGTATAGAGGCAGCGGCAGGTGGTGGCGGAGCTGAGCGCCCCGGAGGCGGCTTTGGCCTAAGATGGCAGACCCGGCGGAGTGCAACATCAAAGTGATGTGTCACTTCAGGCCGCTCAACGAGTCCGAAGTGACCCATGGCGACAAGTACATCGCTAAGTTTCAAGGCGAAGACACCGTTGTCATCGCGTCCAAGCCATATATATTTGACCATGTATTCCAGTCAAACACATGTTCAAAGATCTGAGTCACGAGCATTGTTTTCTGAGAATATATGAATTCTGTCTATAGACTACAAGATGGAAGCCATACTGGTAAAGAGTGGTATAGGATGAAGTTTCCAAAAATCACTGGACTGTGCATGCATCAGGCTATTTCCAAACAATGCATATGTGCTGCAGATTTCCAGCAAATTCCAAATTACCACATGTGTATTCCCAGTAACTGAGGTTCAACTAATCTATTTCACTGCATCACTGACACCAGACCTTATGTCCAGGTTACTCCCTTCCTTTGGCTGATATTCTGGAGCAGATTTTACTGCTCTGCAGGGTAAAACCTTCATTTTTTTTACAACCAAGTACTTTTCTTTGTGCTTTGCCATACAATACACACTGTTGCTCTGACAGCATCTTAACCACTCAATTCATATCTTTCTGTAGCAAAATTTTGGTTTCATTGTTACAGAACTGTAACCTTCATGCTGTCTGTAAACACCACTACGCATCACAGCCTTGACAGGCTGTATGGGTGGGCAGAAGCCAATGGGATGAGTGCAGGGTTCTACACTTTGGCCATAACAAACCCAAGCAGCACTACAGGCTAGGGACAGAGTGGTTGTAGAGCAGCCAGGCAGAAAAGGACTGAGGAGTGCTGGCAGATAGTAGCTGAAGAAGAGCCAGGAGCGTGCCCAGGTGGCCATGAGATCAAGAACAGTGTGGATAGGTGGCCAAGGGAAGTAATTCTTCTCCTGTACTCAGCACTGGTCAAGCCACACCTTGAGTACTGTGTCCAGTTCTGGGCTCCTCAATTCAAGAGAGATGTTGAGATACTGGAACGTGTCCAGAGAAGGGTGATGAAGCTCGTGAGGGGCCTGGAGCAGAGCTATATGAGGAGAGTATGAGGGAGTTGGAGTTGTTTAGCCTGGAGGAAGCTCAGGGGTGACCTCATTGCTGTCTACAACTACCTGAAGGGAGGTTGTAGACATGTGGGATTAGTCTCTTCTCCCAGGCAAGCAGCAACAGAACAAGGGGACACAGTCTCAAGTTGTGCAGGGGGAGGTCTAGGCTGGATGTTAGGAGGAAGTTCTTCACAGAGAGAGTGATTGGCATTGGAATGGGCTGCCCAGGGAGGTGGTGAAGTCACCAATCCTGGAGGTGTTCAAGCAAAAACTGGATGAGGCACTTAGTGCCATGGTTTAGTTGATTGGCCAGGGCTGGGTGCTAAGTTGGACTGGATGATCTTGGAGGTCTCTTCCAACTGGGTCAATTCTATGATTCCATGATTGAGGGTAGAAAAGAGTTCTGTTTAAGTAACAGATAAAACACATTTTTAATTGTTGATAGCTGCAGAAGTGTCTGCAGAACAGATGATCCTGTGAATTCTAGTCCATCTAGCCCTGCAGTGTTGCAAAGGCACAATACCAGTGCATGAAATAAGGAAGATAATGGATAAAAGAGGGATGTGTAATAGCTCTAGAAAAATAAGAAATGAGCAATTTGTTTTGCTAATCGTACATACATAGGTAATAGCAACAGTTTCACATCTGAATGTTAAGGTTAAAATCAGCTCCATAGGTGCATAAGAAGGAAAGCAAACATTTTTTGCACACATGCTTCTTTCCTGATAGGAGGAACTAATCTTTATGTACAGGAGCAGTGCCTGAAGAAATCATTAGGGCAATGAATATTTCAGAAAGAGCGTGGGGAGCACTTCAGGGAAAAAGGCATATCAGCAAAAAACATGTTCTGAGGAATTTGATGGCATTTTAAATCATTTCCTGGCCTCTTTTCTGCATGTTAGGAGATCATTATATTGGCAACATACATGCATCACAGTTTTGAAAACAGGGTTTTTCCCTTCTACAAGGGCAGAGAGTTACTGATAGCTGTGCAAGAAACACATTATATTTCTTATCATATATGCTGCAATAGTGCTTGGATTTTGCTTTTATTTTTGTGATGGGGGTGATGGATGCACAAAGAGTCAGCAGAAAAAAAGTCAGAGTTGTCCAGGGACATGTTGGGTAAGAATATATTACTAAACACAACAATATTGCTTTTCCTATGCTTCAGCATGAGTCCTTCTGACAGCTGCAGTCTTTCAAGATAAACCTGTTCTAGTGTATGCTCTCAACAGCCCACAGTTTCTTCAGGAAATATCCATCACTCTAATCTGGGGTCTTACATGGTCTGCAATGTGAATCTATCCATTCAGCATGATCTCTCCAAGGGTTGCAGAGGAAACTCTGCTGCAGCACCTGGAGTAACTCTTCTTCCTTCTCCTCTGACCTTGGTGCTTGGAGTTGTTTCTTGATTTGTTTCCTCTCTGTTGATTTCTGCCCTTCCTTAACTGTCTTTTCTTTGAGACACTCTCAGCTTGGCTGACGGGCTTAGCTGTGCCCTGTGGTAAGTTAACTGTGGAGCTGCCAATGTCCTATCCAGGGCAGCCCATGACCTCTTTTGGCACCTGGGAGTTATTGCATTTTACAGTACTATGCCTGGTTGTGATGAAGTTGATGGAGTTAATGGAGTTAATTTTCTTCATAGCAACCTGTATAGTGCATTACTGATGAAACTGTCTCAACTTACAAGTCTCCATCATTTGTTCTTTGATTCTTTCCCCCATCCCACTGAAAGGGTGGAATGGGATTGAGTAACTGATTGGATGGGGGCTTAGCTGCAAGTCAAAGTCAACCTACCACAAAAAGTCAGGATTTTGCCAAACAGGTAGCACCAGAAAGACAGCAGGTCCAGCTTCTGCAGAGTTAGAAGCCTCTGCTTCATGTATATATACTTGTCATAGCTCAAGGCAGCTTGTGTCACAGATCAGGATCTCCACATCAGAAGGAACTTCTCGTTACAGTGGATAGGGAGAGAAACTGTCTTGAGATTAAACCTCACTAACAAGATTTTAACACAAATTTTAAAAATGAATAAGAATAAATTGCCAGGGCTAGATGTCATTCACCCATGAATATGAAACTGTTGAACTCCTAACTGTGGCTTGAAATGTATTCTTTGTACCACCCTCAGTATCCAAGGAAGGAAAAATGGCAAGTAAGTCAAAAACTTCAGAGCTCCAGAGCAATCCTAGTTAATATAAACAAGTAAATCGTGTTTCCATGAGAATAGAATTGGTAGGAGCTAAGAAACAAAGAGAATTAATTAGCAAACTCATTAATAAATGTAATGAAACAACTGAAAGTCAATAGATTTATTTGTAAATAGAAGACATTTCTCTCTTTATATGACGGATACGGATGACAGTCAGTGTCATTTGCCTGGTTATGTAAAAAAGGCCTGAAAGACAGGGCTTCCTGAAAAAACAGGAAAATATTGCTAGAAGGTGTCTTTGTTGGCTGATAAATAATTAAGAGGTTAGGTTTTAGAATGGAAATTCATTATCCAACAAAGCCCCAGTACCTATGTTTGGGACTCACAGCGCATAATACACAAGTGTATTCTCAACTTCAACAAAGAGATGGATTGTGAAGTTAAAGATGATGATACCAAAGCAGCTGTAAAGATGTATTCTGGTCTGAGCAAGTAAACAATAGCTAGCAGGAAACAGTGTCAATACATGACAAGCAGTAGATATCTGCAGTTTTATATATCTTTATATGTATGCATATCATTAGAGTCATTAGAATCAAACAGGTTGGAAGAGACCTCCAAGATCATCCAGTCCAACCTAGCAGCTAGCCCTAGCCAATCAACCAGACCATGGCACCAAGTGCCTCATCCAGTCTTTGCTTGAACACTTCCAGGGACGGCGACTCCACCATCTCCCTGGGCAGCCCATTCCAATGCCATCATTCTCTCTGGCAACACCTTCCTCCTAACATCCAGCCTAGACCTCCCCTGCCACAACTTGAGACTGCGTCCCCTTGTTCTGTTGTTGGTTGCCTGGCAGAAGAGGCACCCCCACCTGGCTAAAGCCTCCCTTCAGGTAGTTGTAGACAGTAATGAGGTCACCCCTGAGCCTCCTCTTCTCCAGGCTAAACACCCTCAGCTTATCTTCACTGGGCTTGTGTACACACTTGCAACTCTGATGAACTTTAAATATGCTCACATACAAGATAAATCTTAGGTTACTTAAGAAACTTTGTTTTCTGACAAGTCTGAAAGAGCCAAATTTTTCTAGTGTACTAAGAGCTTGAATGCTGTGTAACACTGAACTTACCCAAATATCCAAAACTCAACATTAAGACCTCAAAACAAGATGTAGAGAACAGTAAGGTTAATATGACTTCCACATGAGAAAATATTAAAAAGAATAGAATTAATTAACAGGCAAAACAAGTGATGTGTGGCCTAAAAGGTCATTAATTAATGGGTGAAAAAGGGCATAGGCAAAAACACCTCGTTGTTACACGAGAAGTAGAGGATCTACAATGAAATTATTGGAAAATACAATTAAGGGAAGTGAAAATGTTTTTTACCAAGTGTAAATTGTGCTGAACATTGCCACACATTTCTGTGTCTGCCTGCATACAAATGATTTCAAAGAGAACAGAGGCACTGATGGATGTTAAACTTTGAGGGGTTTACATTTACCTGTTGTCTTAGAAATTCCTTATGTCATAGTCTGCCAGATATTAGTAAATGTATCAGCAGCAGGAAGAACCAGAGCAATTTAAAGCTGTTTTATATAAACACTGCTTCCTAATCTGTCATTTTACAGTCCCTGGCATAATGGGGGACTGTCCTTCCACATCGATTCTATTTAACTGCTATTTCTATTATTTTACAGCAAATAAATGCAAATACAACCCCCCACACACACAACCTGCAAACCCTTACAAGAGAGCTGGGAAGGGAGTGGAAGAAATATTTTTTTAGTTTAAACTTGTACTAATAAAAACATTTTGTTCTTGGTAATGTAAAAAGTATTTTTATTAATAAGTATGTATTAACAAATAATTGTTAATATAAATGTCTGTTAATACATATTTATTAATAATTAATTGTTCAAGTGTTTAAAAACAAGTTAAAAGAAACTAAAACATGCTGAAAGATGAGGCCAGCTGGAATATAGCCAGCCTGGCTAAATAGAGAGACCTGGTTGCTGCTTAGGGAGAATATGAGAGTTTATGGTCATTGGAAGAGGGGGCAGACCACTCATGAGGAATATAAGGTTGTTGTGAGGCTATGCAGAGAGAAAATTAGAAGGGCCAGAGCAAAACTTGAAATTAATTTGCCTTTTGCTGTTAAAGGGAACAGGAAATTCTTCTACAAATATACTTATTATACTATTGCTTAGCCTGTTCTCAACTCACCTCACCATCCTCTCTTCTAACCCACACCTCTCAAGCTTAGCTATGAGGAAGTTATGGCAGATAGTACTAAAAACCTTGCTAATGTCAAGGCACAGAACAGCTATTGCTCTATCTGCATCAGCCTATTCAATCACACTATCAGATTAGTAAAACATAGAATCATAGAACCAACCAGGTTGGAAGAGATCTCCAAGATCATCCAGTCCAACCTATCAACCAGAATGGCAGGAGTGCAGCCAGGCAGAAAGAGACTTGGGGGTACTGGTAGACAGTAGGCTGAACACGAGCCAGCAGTGTGCCCAGGTGGCCAGGACAGACAATGGCATTCTGGCCTGGATCAGGAAGAGTGTGGCCAATAGGACGAGGGAGGTTATTCTGCCTCTGTACTCAACACTGGTCAGGCCACACCTTGAGTGCTGTGTCCAGTTCTGGGCCCCTCAATTCAAGAGAGATGTTGAGGTGCTGGAATGTGTCCAGAGAAGAGCGATGAAGCTGGTGAGAGGCCTGAAATACAAGGCCTGTGAGGAGAGGCTGAGGGAGCTGGGGTTGTTTAGCCTGGAGAAGAGGAGGTTCAGGGCAGACCTCATTGCTGTCTACAACTACCTGAAGGGAGGCTGTAGCCAGGTGGGGGTTGGTCTCTTCTCCCAGGCAAACAGCAATAGGACACAGTCTCAAGTTGTGCCGGGGGAGGTATAGGCTGGATGTTAGGAGGAAATTCTTTACAGAGAGAGTGATTGGCATTGGAATGGGCTGCCCAGGGAGGTGATGGAGTCACCATCCCTGGAGGTGTTCAAGCAAAGACTGGATGAGGCACTTAGTGCCATGGTCTAGTTGATTGGCTAGGGCTGAGTGCTAAGTTGGACTGGATGATCTTGGAGGTCTCTTCCAACCTGGCTGATTCTATGACTCTCTGTAATATTCATCTTTGGAGGTAAAGTCAGACAACTAAGGGTGAAGATTTCCAAATTAATATAGGAAAGGACCTGGTTTCTCACCTGCAAGAAGACCAAGACTTGCTAAAGAAGTAATCTAAAGAGGCAGTCCCTAGGCTGTAATTAGGCATCTGTCTGCTTTGCTATGGCACATACAAGAAATCATTTTGAGAAGCTGGTTCCTCAGCACTTTTCAAAGCAAACAAGTGCCTAAATATAGCCTTTGGGAACCCAGCTTGAGGCAGCTATAGTTGAGATTCATGCCTGAAATGCAACACTGCTTGTGAGAAGTTTCTAGCAGCATTTGGATGTGGTTGGTGTCTCTCATGATTTTATTGCGAAAAAAATATTTTGAAACTTTTGAAAATTAAGCTCACATTTACTGGAAAAAAATCTAATTTGTAAAATTATCATGTACTCCTCCTCTTTATGCTTCAGCTTTAGAAACACATCTCAACCTTTAAAAGGCAAGTGTCTCTACCTTGTGAAAATGTACATGCAGTGTTGCTCTTCAAAGTTTAGATCAAGTGATCAAGTCGAGGCAATCCCAGGCACAAATACAGGCTGGGCAGTGAATGGCTGGGGAGCAGCCCTGAGGAGAGGGACTTGGGGGCGCTGGTGGATGGGAAGCTCAACATGAGCCAGCAGTGTGCACTTGCAGCCTGGAGGGTTGCATCAGGAGAAGTGTGAACAGCACGTCGAGAGAGGTGATTTTCCCCTCTACTCCACCCTGGTGAGACCCCGACCTGGAGTACTGCATTCAGTTCTGGTGCCCCCATTACAAGAAGGATGTGGAGATATTGGAGTGGCCACGAGGATGATCAGAGGGCTGGAGCAGCTCTGCTATGAGGACAGACTGAAAGAGTTGGGGCTGTTCAGTCTGGAGAAGAGGAGGCTCCCAGGTGACCTTCCTGTGGCCTTCCAGTATCTGAAGGGGGCCTACAAAAAAAGCTGGGGAGGGACTTTTTAGGATATCAGGGAGTGACAGTACTAGGGGGAATGGAGCAATGCTAGAGGTGGGTAGGTTCAGGCTGGATGTGAGAAATTGTTCAGCATGAGAGTGGTGAGAGCCTGGAATGGGTTGCCCAGGGAGGTGGCTGAGGCCCCATGCGTGGAGGTGTTTAAAGCCAGGCTGGATGAGGCTGTGGCCAGCCTGATCTAGGGTAGGGTGTCCCTGGGCATGGCAGGGGGGTTGGAACTAGAAGATGCTTGTGGTCCCTTCCAACCCTGACTGACTCTATGATTCTATGGTACCATCAGTATGTATCCTTCTGTGGCAAATAATTCACAGATTCCAGCTCAGTGGAAATCCAAATGCTTTGTCTTATGTCAGTGTAACTTACATAATATTTTCCTGGACTGATAATTATGTTTACTAAAGGAAATTAATGCCAATCTGTATGATCTATTTCAACAACATCACTAGACGTAAAGATGATTCATGAGTGTTCCTTCTAGCTCCTAATAGTAACTATCTCAAGAGGGCAGTAGAGAATGACCAAACTGACTATCAGATGGGAAAGAGCAGAAGCTGGAACGGCATTTGTCTTGCTCACTTTGTACTTGGCTGTGTGTCTGTGCGTTCTTTTCTAGAGTTGCAGTGGTTGCTCAAGCATTTAATTACTTGAATTTCAATGAGCTGAAACTGCTTGGTTCAGGAGATAGCATAATAAAAGTATTCTCCTGAGGTGGCCATATAATTTTTGTAGGCTTTACTGATACGCTAGAAATAGTCCCAGATTTAAAGTGTTGCCAATGACTATATTTCAAAAGCATGGAAAACATGAGCCTACATTCTCTATTACCCTTCTAGTCCTCCACGAACAGCAAAAGAACGGAGTGTGGGCTTTTCAGTCAGTTGCTTCATTGTCTGTCTGACTACACACCAGCTTGGCCTTGTTATAACCACTGGTCTAAACTGCATCAGTTCATAAGATCCCAAAAGTGGACAGTCTGGGGCTGAGACCTCCCATTTCAGTATCACTACATAACAAGGTCAAGAAATGGTAAGACTGGCTTCACCGTAGCTTGCACTGTTCAGTGTCTTACATAAGCAGACAGATCATAGATGACTTGCCAATATCAAAGTGGCAAGAAGAATCAGAGTAGCCAAGAGACTCAGAGAAGAAGGAAATGCAAAAGTAGCACATACTTGGATTTTGTTTCCTAGGAGCATGTAGTAAATTTTGTTTCCTAGGAGCATGTAGTAAATTACCATCAAACGCAGAGAGAAATTGAGGAAAAGTTGTGATTAGCCTTAAGTGGTCTTTGTACAAATGCTTTGTAGAGTCATTATTGACAAGATTTATGTCCTGCTCCTCCTCTGAGTTCTGCTTAAATTTCTAGTTTAACCATTTGTGCCTTTCTTTTGGTTAACATATTGATTTGATTCTGGTAGTAGCATTATTTTACTGTCATAGATGTCTACAGAGGGAGGGGGAGGTAATAATACTGTGCAGTGCAACTTTGCTTTTACATAGCACTTGCCTGTGCCCTTAATATATTCACTTTCACTTCCAGTGATATTTTGGAAAGACAAATGTCATAGTCCATGGATAACTAAGTGGTTAGACTACTTCTTTCATGTCTGTGCTTCCTTAATCTGCTCTTTTTCAGATTAACCTCCATTTAGAGGTTGTTGACATTACAGAGTGCAGAACTTCAAGGTAGCTGTTGCAGCTTATCATGTCATAGGGATTATTGTGATTTTAATGACCACTTACAACTTAGAACATCCTGCAGAGTAGTTTTGGAATGAATGAATCCATAAGTGTATTTTAGCACAAGTTAAAATGAAAGTATGCATCCATCAAGATATTAGCTGTTCTGATTCACACAGTATCACAGTATCACCAAGGTTGGAAGAGACCTCACAGATCATCAAGTCCAACCCTTTACCACAGAGCTCAAGGCTAGACCATGGCACCAAGTGCCACGTCCAACCTTGCCTTGAACAGCCCCAGGGACGGCGACTCCACCATCTCCCTGGGCAGCCCATTCCAGTGTCCAATGACTTACATTTTTGAGAGGAATCACTAAAAGAAAATCTTTTCTTAAAGTATTCTGATAAAATTTTGACTGCTGTATAATGCCTAATACATATACATGGGCACAAAATCCATTTACTCTATTATTGATGCTAAAAAGCTATTTTCTTAAGAAATGTCTACAACTTAAGAGTTGCACAATGAGTTGCAATATAAAGACTAGAGATTTGACACAGAATCAGTCCATTAACTAGAGAGCCCACGTATATTTGCTCTTAATTTCAGAATCAGTTATAGTCACAAATGTTTTGGTATAGTTATTGGCAAGAGACTATGTGTAGGAGGACTAGTTTGAACTTGGAACGTATGTTTTGCAGCTAACCCTGACTTACAAAGAATGGTTTGCACCTATTAAAAGCATATTTTGATCACAGGTTGACTGTGTGTTGCTAATGGGATTTTATTGAAGAAAATAACAAATGATATATCAGGAGAAGCTTTCAAGAAATGAAACAGCTAATTATTAAATTGCATCAGCAAGTATCACAGTATCACCAAGGTTGGAAGAGATCTCACAGATCATCAAGTCCAAGCTGTTACCACAGAGCTCAAGGCTAGACCATGGCGCCAAGTGCCACGTCCAATCCTGCCTTGAACAGCTCCAGGGACAGTGACTCCACCACCTCCCTGGGCAGCCCATTCCAGTGTCCAATGACTCTCTCAGTGAAGAACTTTCTCCTCACCTCAAGCCTAAATTTCCCCTGTATGGCCAAGCCTAACTTTAATCTCTGCCCCAAGATGTATTAGAATAATTATCAGTAGCTTTTTAAGACATTCTCATTGCCTAATATTGTTAATTCACTTTAACCAATTTGTTTTTCCTCATGAACAGAATGATATATTTTTAAAACACTTTATTTCTGACTACTTCTACTGATGCTAGTCAGTTTTGAAATGAACTGAACTGATACCCTACATATGGAAGGTTATGACTGCTTTATACTTAATTGTTGCTTACAGCATCAGCAATTGGCACATCACAGCTAGTGACCACCCTCTCTTGAGTCTGTTTTGACAAAAGAGGTCATCACAAAGCATCTGTATTTTAAGTTGACATATTATGTCAAGAACTGTATTTAATTTTTAAGTTAAAGTAATTCCTGCTCTCATCTTAAGACATAAGGTTAAATTTATCCTGAGCAAAATACCTATTAAATTTGTTTTGGCTAAGTTGGGGGTAAATTGTGGGTAAGTGTATGTTCTTGTCTCAGGTTTCGGCCTAAAGCAATTGCTTCTGAAAGTTTCTTTTGTAATGTCTTAGGTGTGTTTGAAGGTAGGTTTCCCTCTTTAAATAATGGCCAAGCATCTGTTGTACAATAAATACAGCACAGTACCTTTAAAATATAGGCTCTGTGGTTTTGAAATATCAATGGACAATTGATAGAACAGTCGAAGTTATTAACTCAAGGAATATAATGGCGTTCTTCGTGCCTCTCGGACTCACGTGAAGTACTGAATCAGACCTTTCCATTATTACCATTATGAAGTTTATACTGGCATCTGCACAAAATGTTATAATCTAAGAAATAACAGTGCTATCTTGATTTGGAGAAAAAGGCTACTCTTAGTAAGCTGTGTTCATGAAGGTTATTCAAAAGCCTAAGGTTTTTATTCACCCTTCAGATTTGTTCTTGAAATGTTAACAGGAGGGGGAAGAAATGAAGAAGACAGGAGGAAGAAAAGACAGAAATTATTGTACTCGTACAAAATTCCAGGCTAAGAAAATCTCTTAGCTAATTGTTTGTAAGATGGACTGGCTACAGGGTTGTAAACTAATTAGGATATAAATCACACTGTATGACAAGATACTTGCTACAAAGGAATTGTGTCTAACCTTTATTACCAAACGCATTCTGCACTGCAGATCAAAATTAACATTTAAATTTAGGCTGCTGATTCCCCTGCCAAAACCACAATTCTCTTTCCAGGACTTTGCACTTTCTTATTAAAATGAGAATTTTTAACACTGCAATTTTTCTCTTTTGCTTTCATTACTCTCAGAACTATCCCTCTTCAATTTAGATGCAATTACAGTTCTGCTGGTTTAGATAGGATGCAGATAGAATTCTAGTATCAAGCATTGTAATCCATTTGCATTCCTATTATACTTTATACATTAACAAGGGTTGCCTGCTATACACCAAACTCCACCTGCAGCTATGGTTGTATGCAGACAAGATACTCAGGATCACCACCCCACAGCAGGTGCCATCCACAATGCAGTACAGCTGGGATGCAGAAAGAAGGTAAGTCAGAGAACCCCATGGAAGACATGAAACAGTAAATTAACGAGACTGAGGAAGGAACAATGAAGTGTTACTGGTCAAAATTATACTTGATCATTTCTTCAAAATTAATCATGAGGTTATTCATGAGATATAGTAGCAGTTGAGACACCATAGGTATTCTACCTGACTTCCACCTGTAAGCTGTAGAGAGTCAGCTTGGAGCAAGCAATGTAGTTAAAAAACTGAACTAGGAATACAACACCTAGGCTGAAACATGGAATTGATCCATCAAAGATGTCCTAGCTGTAACTCCAGTGACAAGGATGGTAGAGTCAAATGTATGTTGACACTAAGGAAGTACTTACACTGAGGATGAGATGGGTCTGCCTTCAAAAGGGCAAGAACAGCCTTCAGTAATAGAATCATAGAATCAACCAGGTTGGAAGATACCTCTAAGATCATCCACCTAGCACCCAGCCTTATCCCATCAACTAGACCGTGGCACTAAGTGCCTCATCCAGTCTCTTCTTCAACACTTCCAGGGATGGTGACTCCACCATCTCTCTGGGCAGCCCATTCCAATGCCAATCACTCTCTCTGTGAAGAACTTCCTCCTAACATCTAGTCTGTACCTCCCAAGGCACAACTTGAGACAGTGTCCCCTTGTCCTGTTGCTGGTTGCCTGGGAGACCAACCCCCACCTGGCTACAGCCTCCCTTCAGGTAGTTGTAGACAGCAATGAGCTCACCCCTAAGCATCCTCTTCTCCAGACTAAACACCCCCAGCTCCCTCAGCCTCTCCTCATAGGGTTTGTGTTCCAGGCCTCTCACCAGCTTTGTTGCCCTTCTCTGGACACGTTCCAGTGTCTCAAGATCTCTCTCAAATTGAGGAGTTCAGAACTGGACACAGTACTCAAGGTGTGGTCTAACCAGACAATTTCTTTGTATGCATCTTTGAAATCTACAAGAGTAGAATGTTCCAAAGGACCCTTCTGAGCTTAGGTTTTGTAACATGTTAGGGTAGCTAAGATTTACTATCTTACGAACACTGCTAGCTTTTATAGCCAGTGGTCCTGGGGGGAGAAATTTTAGAAGTCCTATGGCACTATTGATATGTCCTGCTCAATTCTGGCTCCTCAACCCAAATAATCAGGTAAGCATTAGAATCTGATTTTACACACATGCACCTTAGCAAGTTACCTGTGTGAAAGCACCTTACCTGTGTGAAAATTTGATAGAATTGACAATTTAATTTCTTGTTTTAAAAAGGTTTGGTTTGTTTGGGTTTTTTGGTTTTTTTGTTTGTTTTTGATAGAGGGCAAAATAATGAGACATTTAAACAGAGTTTTAAAATAGTCTATTTAACCCAGAGGTTATATGAAGCACTGCATCTGCGATATGATAGTTGTCATGGCAACATTTGATTTGTTATTGATTACTTGAGTAAATAGCCTTCAAAATCCCATTGAAAATTTCAGTCTATAAACCAAACAATTTTAACCTTCAGCTCTTACTATATGCATTCATTTATACTGTTTAGTAATTAACAAACTATCATTATTGGGGTTTATTAGAGGTGGTATTATTAGAGGTGGATATTAGAGGTGGTATTATTCTTTTAATCTCTATTGTTGTTCACAGTGTGAGAATAGATCAACATTCAGAAGTAAAAACATAATCCACAGCAGAATGGTATCTTTTTATCCTGTTTGAAACAAGTGTAAGCAACGCCTTCAATGTGTCTGTTTTTACCTTGTGGTCTCACAAAATTGTTCACCACCATGTCACTAAGTGCTCTGGGCTTGGAGTAATTGGAGTTTTGATCCTCCTGGTGATGATGAAGTCTTTTTCCTTACTATTCTGTGTTTTCAGCAAGCCTCTCTATTATTTTCTTTTTAGGCTGAAGCTACTGTGGAATTTGCCATCTGTGTTAATGTTTTACATCTCGTGCATTCAGTTTGTTCACACACCTTGGACTTCCAATTTATTTTAAAGACCTTCCTAATAAAGACAACTAATTCTGGAAAAGTTCCTAATTGTTCTGGTGTCCCAGAAATACCTGTCAAGTAGGAGAGGAAGTATTGGAAACTGTTATTATTATGTCAGTGCTGGTCATGCTTCTGTGACCAAAAACATTTCAAGTTTCTGCAGGGCATTTGTTGTTGAAGGCCATTTTATGCCTGATATCATTATTACAGCCTCTGCCACATTCTAAATAAGCAAAAAGACTTGATGATTCTAATAATTTTCCTAGAATACTAGCAGGTGCACATTTCTTTTGCCTTTTAAAATAAAACTATATGTTTCTAGTATTGATTAATGCCATCAGCAAAGTAAAAGTCATCGAAATGGGTTTTGCCACTGAAATGTCTTATTGTTGTTTATGATTTTCGCCTTGATTCGGACAATAAGTAATGCAAACTGTAACAGGGAATAACAAAGCTTTACTTTATCCTCCTCTGCTAATTCTTGGATTCTGATTATCACTTGTATAGCCAGTATGAGCATAAAGGACTTGGAATATTTTCACAGAATCATAGAATGGTTTAGGTTGGAAGGGACCTCAAAGATCATCTAGTTCCAACCTCCTGCCATAGGTAGGGACACCTCCCACTAGAACAGGTCTTTTATGATTATGTTGTCCTAGCACTCCCTAGTTGTTGGAGGTTTATTGGTTTGGTTTTTCTTCAACAACCTATTTTTCAGACAGTCTTTTGGATGGTAATGCCTTCTGTCACAAAAACATTACTTATCATCCAACAGTTTTTAAGGAGACTAAATATGCATCTTTTGGAAGGTTTGTTTCCAACCTGT
Organism: Tricholaema leucomelas; assembly: GCA_013400475.1. NCBI lineage: Eukaryota > Metazoa > Chordata > Aves > Piciformes > Lybiidae > Tricholaema lacrymosa > Tricholaema leucomelas. The sequence continues at coordinate 123,390 of WAAF01005834.1, forward strand.
AAAACTCCAGTTATTTTTATTTCACTGAACAAAAATGTACCAAAAAAAAACAAATTCCCATTCATGTATCACATGGTTTTAAAGAAAAATAATACAGATGTATAATTACTAGGTATTTGTAAGATGAAGAAAAGAGACTTCTAGCATATGTTGAATTGTCTCCTTGTTCGGTATAAGTGAATACTATTGGAAACTTGCCCTAAAACATCTGCATTGGGCATCTATAATTTCTGTTCTCCAATCTGCTATAACTGCAATTACCAGAGTCACAAAATGCAAGCAATGTCTCCAACAATGTCATACCTCTGGCCTACATGTGCTGCAATGTTTGCCTTTGTTCTCGTCAGGATACCTGTCACCTATACAGCAGGCAGTCCACAGCATTGACAATCTGGCCAGTTTTGGATCTTGGCAGAACACTGTGAAAACAATTTATTCACAGGGGTTACTTAGCTGCAGCAGAGTTTGTCCTGCATTTTCAGGACATTTTAGCTAAGAACATGTGCTGGTTTGAGGCAAGTTGGAATATTTTAATGAGAAAAATTAGATTACAGACTGTGCAAAGGAAACAATGGTGATGTCTACTTTACTCATAGGCTTGCTGAGATGCATGAAAACAAGAACATAAAACAAAGATAAGACAGTCAGAGAGTGTGTGTGTGTCTCTGTGGGAGTCTGTGTTTCTCTTCTGCTTGGATCTGTGTAACTAATCCTTCTGCTTTCTAACTCCTCCTTGCTACTCCTCCAACCTCACACTGCACATAAGGCATACGCTGGGATAAGGAAGAGGGGTGGAAAGAAGGTGGAATGGTGTTCAGGAACCCCTCCTGGGGACTCTGATTTCTGGGAGGGCTGTTGTGTTTCTGTATTACCTATAACTTGTATATTTCATAGAATCATAGAACCAACGAGGTTGGAAGAGACCTCCAAGATCATCCAGTCCAACCTAGCACCCAGCCCTAGACCATGGCACTAAGTGCCTCATCCAGGCTTTTCTTGAACACCTCCAGGGACGGTGACTCCACCATCTCCCTGAGCAGCCCATTCCAATGCCAATCACTCTCTCTGAAGAACTTCCTCCTAACATCCAGCCTATATACCTCCTCAGGCACAACTTGAGACTGTGTCCCCTTATTCTGTATATATTGTAAATATCTGCTTGTATAATGTGCTAAATTGTAAATATAAAGCTTCATTCCTTAACTTCCAGCTGGCTGAGTCTAGTCTGAGTGATTTCATTAGAGTGGGGGAGGTAATTTCCAAACAATCTCAGAACACACTTTATTTGATATTTTGAAATAAATAGTAAGGTAAGTTTTGTTTAGAGGTGTTTAACACGGATTCTTCTACTTCTGGACATATGTGGAAAAAACCAAAAAAGATTCAGCTGACTTCTAGATCTAATTTCCTAATTTCCTCTTCACTTGTTCCAGCATTTTGATCTTTAAACCTTGGGGGTTTTTGTTGGTTTTTTTTTTTTGTAACTAGCAGAGAAGATACTAATTTTTAAACCTTAAGCAAAGTTTACTTAATTACAATTGGTTAAAACCAACTGCAAAATGTAGGACAAAAATAATATTTTTCAAACCTTAAGCAAGGGTTGCTTAATTACAATTGGGTAAAACCAACTGTAAAATGTGGGACAATATTAATATTTTCCAAACCTTAAGCAAGGTTTATTTAATTACAATTGGTTAAAACCAACTGTAAAATGTAGGACAATATTAATATTTTTCAAACCTTAAGCAAGGTTTGCTTAATTACAATTGGTTAAGACCAACTGTAAAATGTGAGACGATGGTGCGAAACCAAAGCTGTAGTAGTAGTTTTCATAGGAGCCACCACTAATATCATTTGAACAAAATACTGAAAACTTGAAGATGTTAAGTCTTTTTTGCAACATATTTTCTAATTTAATGATTAATTCCTGCTGCAGATGTGATATGACACCGTAAAAAAATCACCTCTAATGCATAGTTTATATTTTAATGATACTATTCTCTCGGCATAAAACACAAAACTCACTGCATTTGATAAGGTAATATCAGGCAGTTAGGAATGGATTGGCAAGCAAAAATATCAGAAACATGCATGTAAATTCAAACAGCTCCATTTTTTAATTTTTGTTTTACTCTCTGTGAAAATCTTCATGGCATCAGGGTACAGCAAAACTGAAACCAGAATTTCTATTGGAATGAAAAGTGTATATATATATATGTATGTATATAAATGTATGTTATATATACATATGTGTATACGGTTAACACTTCAGGAGGAGTGTCCCTGAACTCGAAACCTGACCTCAGGTGGTCCTGATCCCTCCTCAGGGGTGGGTCTGGA
>WAAF01005834.1:125919-137666 GCA_013400475.1 Tricholaema leucomelas
TTCCTTCCCTACACCTTTTGTAACCTCCCTACCTTTGATACCCTTTTTAAGTTATTGTTAAACTTGTTTTCCTTTTTTAACTTCCAAATCGAGTGAGACTGATTTATTTGGGTGGGTTTACCTTTTCCTCTCACTTCCAATTCCTTTCTTTGGGGAAGGAGGGAGGGGAGAGGGAAGGGCAATTAATATAAATTGTCAGAGGTTCTACCAAAATTATTAGAGTCTCTGGGAATTTAAATTAGAACCCCAGACAATATGGCACACAGCCTTTGCATTCTAGTTTTCTAAATGTTTAATCCAAAGCAAAGATCTTGATTATGCTTCAGTAATATAAATGAGAAACCTGGTAAGTGGAATATGTACTGAGAATCACAGAATCACAGAATCAGTCAGGGTTGGAAGGGATCACAAGGATCATCTAGTTCCAGGCGTGGGACCTTGCACTTGGCTTTGTTGAACCTCATGAGATTCACACATGTCCACTTCTTAAGCTTATGAAAATCCCTCTGGATGACATCCTGTCCCTCTGACATATTGACCAGATCACTCGGTTTGGTATCATTTGCAAATCTATTGAGGGTGCACTTGATAGCCCTCTCTAGGTCATCAAGGAATGTATTTAATAGCATTTGTATCAATGTGGGACCCCTGAGGTACAATAGTCCTTATTAATCTCCATCTGAACTGCGTCCTGGTCCACTGCCTTCTGGTGCAACACTTTTCCTGATCTTCCTTTTCTGGTCGACATGCCTGTAGAAGCCCTTCTTATTATTCTTCAGATCTCTTGCCAAGCTCAGCTCTACCCACACCTTGGCTTTCCTTATCCCATCCCTACACAGCTGGGCAACATCTCTATGGATACCTCTTCCTGTTTTCACTGCCTGTGCAGGTCCTTCTTGACCAGCAGGCTCCAACTCAGCCATGTCGATCTGCTGCCCTCCTTGCCTGATTTCCTACACATGAGGATTGAGAGCTCTTGTGCTTTATGGAAAATGTTCTTAAAGGTCTTCTGGCTCAATTCTGTTCCCTTGTTCCTGAAGGCAGTTTCCCAGGAAGTCCTACTGACTAATTATTTGAAAAGTTGGAATTTTGCTTTCTTAAAATTCAGGACCTTAACTTTCCTCTTCACCTGACCTGTATCCCTCAGGATTGTGAACTCCATCAATTCACGATCCCTGTAGCCCAGGCTTCCTCCAATCTTGACATCATAGATTAACTCACTTGTGCTGGTCACAATCAGGCCCTCTTGATTGTGAGCAAGTGCACCACATCTATTCTGACAGGGCTATTGCCTGACTCAAGAAATCATCCTTGATGCACTCAAGGAGTCTCCTGGATTGCCTCTATCTCACTGTGTTACTTTCCCAGCATATTTCAGGCTGGAATTTCCTCAGCAGCATAAGAGCTTGTGAGCATAATGCCTCTTGCACCTGGAGTAAGAAGGCTTCATCAACAGGCTTCCCTTGATAGGGCAACCTGCAATAGACACCAACCACAAGGTTCCTTTCATTGCCTTGGTTCTAATTCTTATCCATATGCTTCAGACCTGCTAATAGCTATTCTTCAGGGACAGTTCTTCACACTATTCACACTCTATTTCCTGACATAGAGGGCAACACCTCTGTCCTTCCTTCCTTATCTTTCCCTTGTGAAAACCTGTACTCATCTCCAGCTGTTCTCAGTAACAGTTACAGCTGTTTACTTTAAAATAAAATCTAAAGGTTCTCTGTGTAGCTTTGGCTTCATGTAGCCCCTCAGTTGACCAAGGAAATTCAACAGTATGTAAAGTATGTATCAGTTTAAAATAGGTTTTCAGCCTTATGTGAAGAGTCAAAGTTCTGATTTAAGTATCTGAAACTCTTTGAGTCCAAAATTACAGTTAATCATAGGTGGAATTATTACTGCTTAACACTAAAGCATGAATGGTTCTAGAATATGAAAACTGAACAGTTTCATACATGAGATCATCACATGTTTTTTAAACCACTTAGTTACAAGTATCCCATTTGTGGCTGGAGTTGTATCATTATTAATATGCCTAATACTAGTATTTTTATTTTCCTGCCAGTGCAGAAATGAGCTTTAATAGTACAAGCTTCTTTGTAATAATTTCACAGGAGATTTAAAGGGCATAGCTTTTGCCAAGCATGCTTATGAAAGAAGAACTTTACACAGAAGCTATGCTGAGACTTTTCCTGTACATCAAATCACAGAATTGTTTAGGTTGGAAGGGACATCAAAGATCATCCAGTTCCAACTCTCTGCCATAGGCAGGGACACCTCCCACTAGAACAGGTCACTCGAAGCCTCATCCAATCTGGCCTTAAACACCTCCAGGGTGGGAGCATCCACAGCCTCCCTGGGCAATCAGCCATGTATAGATGTCTCTAGAAAGAAGTACTCAGATTACCCAAGGAATTTAAGCATCTGATTATTTTGATGAACACTAGCTGAGATTTTCAAAGCTCATCCAGTTCCAACCCCCTGCCATAGGCAGGGACACTTCCCACTAGAACAGGTCACTCGAGGTCTCATCTGACCTAGTCTTGAACACCTCCAGGAAGAAAGGATCCACAACCTCCCTGGGCAATCGCCATGTATAGATGTCTCTACAAAGAAGTGTTCAGATTACCCACGGAATTTAAGCATCTGATTATTTTGATGAACACTAGCGGAGATTTTCAGTGATCTTTAACAAGTTAGTACTTATCTCCCATTGCCTTTATTTAGTCACATTGGGGAAAAACTGAAAAAGCTGTTAGACAACTCTGCGCAGTTTTAGTTGCTTAGACACTGACGGAAATATCTGCCTTATTTACAGTTAGTGATTGTTACTTGTTTTAAAGACTTCAAAATATCTATTAGACTGCTGTTAATGACTACACTAGTGCAGGATTCTTTATAGGAAAGTTTTTTTTTCAAAGTAGTAGTAACCAAACCACAGCTCAAGAGAGGTTGGTTCATATCATTATGCAATCATATATGCATTTGTGCTAGTTTGAGCCTAGCTGGGATACTTTGCTGAGAAGAATTAGATTATAGGCTATGAAAAGGAAAGAATGGTGATGTCTACTTCACTCATAAGCTCGCTGAGATGTATAAAAACAAAAACATAAACACAGATTACAAAGTTTGCTCTCTAGCTTTAGGCTGCACTTCTCTCTCTCTAATCTGCCACTTGTGTGACAAATTCTTCTGCTTCCTAACCCCCTGACTGATCCTCCACACCCACTTTGAAGGTAAGGCAAAGTCTGAGGTAAGGTAGAGGGGTGCAAAGAAGGTGGAAGGGTGGTTGAGAGCCCCTCCTTGGAACTCTTATTTCTGGGAGGGCTGTTGTGTTTCTGTACTACTTTTTTGACTTGTATATTTCTGTTCATAGCTGTAAATACTGTAAATATCTGCTTGTATATTGTGCTAAGCTGTAAATATAAAGCTTCATTCAATTTCCAGCTTGGCTGAGTCTAGTCTGGGTGATTTTCACAAGTGTTGGAGGGCAGGTAACACGCAAACCATCACAGCATTGAACACAACTGAACTACTGAACCAAGCGAAGAACACGTAGGAGAGGTAATAGACGGGCATCTGTCTCTGAAACTTGGACTAAAGTTTTCTATATTATTGAACTAAACAAACCAGTCTGAATATGATACTTTAATCTCAAAAGTAAAAATGGATTATTTCACACAGCGATTTAGCTCAGTTCAAAGACCTACACAGTTAAGTTTCTTGCAGAGCTCTACTACAACTGGAGACTGACAGATGAAATGAGTATTTTCATTTTTGTTTTATTACCTGCCATAGCAGTCAGTTATATCTGATCATATAAAAACATATAATTTTTATTAAAGCCCATAATTTAATGTCAAGGTGTTAACCTTTCCCCATATTATTATTCCCTTCTTTTAGTTTTCTCATCATATGGTTCTTAAGTGTTCCAGTTAAAACCTTCATGTTTTGAGTGCAGTTGCCCTGAATAAAACTGACATTTCTCATAAAGATTACATTTGTTTTACTATTTTGAAAAACCTCTTGAACTTTAGAACTGCCCTCAACTTCCTGTAGTAGAGGATTGGTTTCACCTGTTTTTATACTTTTCATTTCTAAGTTTCAAGACTATAATTAGAAGTCAGTTTGTTCTAGCTTTTTAAAAGCCAGAAGCAAATATCTAACTCATAAAAGATGTGAAGTCATAGAATCATAGAATCATAGAATGGTTTAGGTTGGAAGGGATCTCAAGGATCCTCCAGTTGCAATATCCTGCCATAGGCAGGGACACCTCCCACTAGAACAGGTTGCTTAAGGCCTCATCCAACCTGGCCTTTAACACCTCCAGGGAAGGAACAGCCGCAACCTCCCTGGGCAATCTGTAGCAGTGTCTTACCACCCTCACTGCAAAGAACCCTTTCCTAACATCTACTCTGAATCTCCCTTCTGCCAGTTTAAACCCATTACCCCTCATCCTGTCATTACAAGACCTTGTAAATAGTCACTCCCCAGTCCTCCTGTAGCCCCCCTTCAGATACTGGAAGGCTACTGTAAGTTCTCCTCAAAGCCTTCTCTTCTCCAAGCTGAAGTGCCCTAACTCTTGTAGTCTCAGAGCTGCTCTAGTCCTCTGATCATCTTCGTGGCCCTCCTCTGNAGCAGTGTCTTACCACCCTCACTGCAAAGAACCCTTTCCTAACATCTACTCTGAATCTCCCTTCTGCCAGTTTAAACCCATTACCCCTCATCCTGTCATTACAAGACCTTGTAAATAGTCACTCCCCAGTCCTCCTGTAGCCCCCCTTCAGATACTGGAAGGCTACTGTAAGTTCTCCTCAAAGCCTTCTCTTCTCCAAGCTGAAGTGCCCTAACTCTTGTAGTCTCAGAGCTGCTCTAGTCCTCTGATCATCTTCGTGGCCCTCCTCTGAACTCACTCTAATGTATTTGCAAACCGTGCAAAAGACTCAGTATTCTCATTCTGTAGAGGAACCCCAAGACTTTGATAGACTGGCAGAAAGAATCACTGATCCTCTTTCTATTGTTAAGCTTCACTAGAGGGCTATAAATGGTAAAGAGAAGGTTAAATGGAAGGTGAAAAACTGAGACCATTTTTCAACACGCTTTGTTTAAATCTGACAAGTAATTTCTGCAGACTATATTTGGCTTTCATTTATAACACTGAGAATCGAGTCACCAGTTTCACGTGAAGGCAGTGAAGATGGAAAATGAAGGCAAAATTACGTTGTTATTATACTAAAACCTAATTTGTAAACATCAAAATATCCATATGGGTTCCCTTCTTTTCAGTCCTATTATCTGCAATTTACCCCTCATTCATACTTTCAGAGTACTCTCTATTTTCCACTTACAATTAGCAGAGCTTTTCAATTTAACAACTTAAACTTTCAATTTAGCAACTTACTGCAACAAATTTTGTTAGCTATAGAAAAAGCAATTTGCTTGACCAAAAGACTCCAACTGCTAAAAAAAGAGAGAGAGAGAGAATCTGCCAATGTTTTATGACAGTGCCTACAATTCAGTGGTTACTTGTCCAGCATATATATCGTAATCATGAATTCTATTGGTACATAAGTCTCACTGGTGATAATCTATTCTAAATAAGGCAAAATGATATCTTAAAACCCACAAAGAATTGTATTTAACATTTTTATCCTCCCAAGGCTATGCTAAGAACAGAAATTAGTGCAGTCTCTCAGAAAAATTGCATTAGATTGAATGGAATCTTGAATAAAAATCATATTATTTAAGCTATAAAGCGTTGTGCTTAGAAAGGTTTAAGCCAAATGACTTATTTTTAGCACTGCCAAGAGCAGTATGCAGTGTATCTATAACTACATTAGTGAGTTTCTGTTTCAAGATGAATAAAAGGCATCTGCTCTACTGCTTTCACAGAGATTACATGTGTATGAGTATATATAAATGCACGCACATATGTATCTGAGCAGTATTCTTGATCTGATGCACAGGAGTTTATATGCATAAGTATGGACAAGCAGGATTTACATCTGCATGTAAGATGAGAATGTGTCACTCATTTCCAGCAGACCAACATGAGAGATGTGACTGATAGCTGATACATAGGATCTGCAGCACGGAGCACACCAAATGTGCCAGCCATGTGGCACTGCAGGCTTTCTTAGAACTGTAGCATTCATCACATACTTACAGTAACAGATGAAACTCTTAATACTAAAATATCTTTTTTCAGTCCTGCAGAAGCTGTTGTGTAGCAAAACACAACTCCTTTGTACAAGTTGTAGTATATATTTTTGAGTAGCAGAATGTTGTTTAAATGACGTATCTTCTGTAACTAAGAAGTTTGTAACTAACAACTCTTCTGTAACTAAGTTAAGGAAATGCCAGGATATATAATTCATACATAGGTAGATAGGTAGGTAGGCAGACTCGTTCAATCTCATCTCATTGGCCTCTGCCCACCTATCCAGCCTGTCAGGGTCCCTCTGCAGGGCTCTCCCACCCTCCAACAGATTGACATCTGCTCCTAGCTTGGTGTCATCTGCAAACTTACTGATGATGTATGGCAAGGAATGAAAGCTCTGCTTCCGCCTCATTGACTCTGTCCCACATGACATCCTGGTCACCAAACTGGAAAAGCACAAACTGGATGGGTGGAGCACTCACTGGATAAGGAATTGGCTGGATGGTCGCATGCAGACAGTGGTGATCAATGGCACAATGTCCACCTGGCGACTGGTGCCAAGTGGTGTTCCTCAGGGGTCAGTGCTGGGACCAGTGCTCTTTAACATCTTTGTCAGTGATATGGACAGAGGAATTGAGTGCACCCTCAGCAAGTTTGCAGATGACACCAAGCTGTGTGGCACAGCTGACTTGCTGGAGGGCAGGGATGCCATCCAGAGGGACCTGGACAGGCTGGAGAGGTGGGCCCAGGCCAACCTCATGACGTTTAACAAGGCCAAGTGTAAGGTCCTGCACCTGGGTCGGTGCAATCCCAGGCACAGATACAGGCTGGGTGATGAATGGCTGGAGAGCAGCCCTGAGGAGAAGGACCTGGGGGTCTGGGTCGACGAGAAGCTCAACATGAGCCGGCAGTGTGCACATGCAGCCCAGACAGCCAACCGAGTGCTGGGCTGCATCAAGAGAAGTGTGGCCAGCAGGGCAAGGGAGGTGATTCTCCCCCTTTACTCTGCTCTCGTCAGACCCCACCTGGAGTACTGTGTGCAGTTCTGGAGCCCCCAATACAAGAAGGACATGGAACTGCTGGAGCGGGTCCAAAGGAGAGCCACGAAGATGATCAGAGGGCTGGAGCACCTCTGCTATGAGGACAGGCTGAGAGAGTTGGGGCTCTTCAGCCTGGAGAGGAGAAGGCTTTGAGGAGACCTTAGAGTGGCTTTCCAGTATTTGAAGGGAGCCTACAGGAAAGCTGGGGAGGGACTATTTACACGGTCTAGTAATGTTAGGACGAGGGGGAATGGGTTTAAGCTGGAAGAGGGGAAATTTGGACTGGATGTTAGGAGGAAGTTCTCTACAGTGAGGGTGGTAAGGCATTGGAATGGGTTACCCAGGGAGGTTGTGGATGCTTCCTCCCTGGAGGTGTTTAAGGCCAGGCTGGATGAGGCCTTGAGCAACCTGCTCTAGTGGGAGGTGTCCCTGCCTATGGCAGGGGGTTGGAGCTGGGTGATCCTTGAGGTCCCTTCCAACCTAAACCATTCTATGATTCTATGATTCTATGACATAGATGAACTTTCACAAATGCAAAGGGAAATAGGGTTGCTGTAGCAAATAGGGGCTCCCCAGAGGTTGAGAAGAGTATACAATGGACAGGAGCATGGACAATTCAGGGTTGAAATAAGGTTATCCAACAAGTTTGATTCAAAACCATTCGAAATCGGTGGAACCATTTCTATAGAGTTGTGCAGCTCATGACCTAAATACTGGTACAAAAATGGTCATTACTGAAGAATGGTATAAAAAGAAAGAATAAAATACAAGAAACTTGTAAATGGTATATTTAGTATACTGTATAAAGAAATTCTGTCCTATGTTGCTCCCATTAATAATAGTGATGGTAAACAAATGCAAGTATGTGGTTCTTTAGTTAAATTTTCTGGGAATTAAAGCCCTGTCATATCAGTTTATGTGCAATAAATTTTTTTGCAGCATGTGGCCTTCTAACCTGCCAAGATCTTAGCTGACATTAAATAAATGAATAGCTGAATATCTTTTCCCTAGCTCCTTCACAAAGAATTTCATCATCATTCTTAATTGTACACACTGCACAAAATAGTTCTGGTAATAGTTATTGATCACTTAAGAAAAGTGGGTTTTAACCACTAATGAAACTAAGGCAATGTGCATGTGCAGCCCAGAGAGCCAACTGTGTGCTGGGCTGCATGAAGAGAAGCATGGCCAGCAGGGCAAGGAAGGTGATTCCCCCCCTTTACTCTGCTCTCATGAGACCCCACCTGGAGTACTGTGTGCAGTTCTGGAGCCCCCAACACAAGAAGGATATGAAAACGGAGTGAGTCCAGAGGAGGGACACAGAGATGATCAGAGGGCTGCAGCAGCTCTGCTATGAGGACGGGCTACAAGAGCAGGGGCTCTTCAGCTTGGAGAAGAGAAGGCTTTGAGAAGACCTTGTAGCGGCCTTCCAGTACCTGAGGGGGGCCTACAGGAAGGCTGAGGTGGGACTATTTACAAGGTCTTGTAACGACAGGATGAGGAGTAATGGGTTTGAAGTGGAAGAAAAGTGAGATTTAAACTAGATGTTAGGAAGAAGTTCTTTGCAGTGAGGGTGGTGAGACACTGGCACAGGTTGCCCAGGGAGGTTGTGGATGCTCTCTCACTGGAAGTGTTCAAAGCCAGAGGCCTTGAGTGACCTGTTCTAGTGGGAGGTGTTCCTACCTATGGCAGGGGACTGCAACTGGATGATCCTTGAGGTCCCTTCCAACCTAAACCATTCTATGATTCTGTGACTCAACAGCTGAATTGCATCAAGTGATGCCATATATTCACTTCTGTATAATTCATTTTCTTTTCTTATCACTACTCATCTCAGTCATTTTCCAGAAAAAAAAAGTATTTTCTTATATTGGATATTTACAGCTCTGCAATAAATCACAGCAAATATCTGCATCATAAATAACTTAATGGTCATAAGTTTTATAATTAGATTAATGTCTTTTTCTTTCAGTGTGTTCTTCTGCAGGCATACTGAACCATCTTTAGGACATTAAGTTTCATAGATCAATTCATGCTGTGTTGCTTCAATGTTCATTTTAATTTTCTCACTCGTTTGGGAAAGGATAAAAAAAAAAAGGTGAGGGGAAAGCAGCTATACAATATATTTGTTGCTTGCTTTCCAGTATCTGAAGGGAGCCTACAGGAAGGCTGGGGAGGGACTATTTACATGGTCTAGTAATGTCAGGACGAGGGGGAATGGGTTTAAGATGGAAGAGGGGAGATTCAGACTGAATATCAGGAGGAAGTTCTTTACAGCGAGGGTGGTAAGACACTGGAACGGGTTGCCCAGGGAGGTTGTGGATGCTTCCTCCCTGGAGGCGTTTAAAGCCAGGCTGGATGAGGCCTTGAGCAGCCTGCTCTAGTGGGAGGTGTCCCTGGCTATGGCAGGGGGTTGGAGCTGGATGATCCTTAAGGTCCATTCCAACCTAAACCATTCTATGATTCTCCTCTTCCCCTTGAAAGAATTATTGGAAAGACAACAAAATCTTCATACTATGTTTCATCCCAGAAATTCTACTCAGCAACTAAATCGTGTTTACTGTTTTTTTTTACCCATTATTGTTGTTCTGGTCTAAAACTAACTATTTTACTGAGAGAAATTAGATCCTTAGCTGTGAGAAGAAAGAAGAAAAACAACAGTAACCTGTATCATTCATTCTTCTGCTGGGAAACACAACTAGTGAAAATACAGCTAAGATGGGCACTTCTCATACACTGCTCAGCTCTCACTCCTGGCTGTGCCTTCTTTCTGGTGGTCTGCTTTCTGTGGCTGACTCTGCCTTTAACTCTCTAATTCACCTAACCCCTTTTTCCTTTAACCTCCTTGTCATCTTTTTTTGACATCTCACCTCAGATCTCCACAGATTTATCACGTGAGATATACCCGGGTTCATATGGTTATTTCTGAAGGGAGTGAAAGATGGAGGGGGAAGGGAGTTCGGGTCAGGAGCCCTCCTGGGGACTCTGATTGTTTCTGGGAGGGGTATTGTGTTTCTGTGTTACTTTTAATTTGTATATAGCTGTATATATTTGTGTATATCTGCTTGTATATTGTGCTAAGCTGTAAAAATAGCTTCATTCTTTAACCTCCCGCTGTCTGAGTCAAGTCTGGGTGATTTTCTTAAGTGTGAGGGAGCGGGTAACTCCCAAACCACCACAATTGTTTGTTGTTCTGATACTGGTTTTAATTGACTTAATGAACAAAATGTCCAGGAGATCGATACTTTTGGCTTTAATCAAGCTTGATGTTATATCAGGTTAGGACCTTTACATACCACCAAATGGCCTGGGCAGCACAGATAGCTTGTCTGCTTACTAGACATTTCCTCAAGCCAGAGATCAAAATAGGAAAAAAAAAATTAAGTTAGGATTTGGATTATTTATTGAAGATCAAGTTAAATTTTTCCTTAAAACGTTACAAACTTCCTGTTTTCTTTTTTTATTTTGTTTTCTTAAATACAAAACACCAAAAATCAGAGAAATGTAGCAAATATAAATGAAAGATTGACATTAGAAGCAATTACTAACACTGGCTAGCATAATGAAAATTCATTACTCATAAGAACACCTGTAGAAAACAATACGGTTTTGCCTTTCTTTCGTTTAATCAAGTAGCCAGTATTTGACAGCTTTTTACATTGAATTCTCTGTTCCAGAAGAACTTTTTTTCCTTTTTTTTCTTTCCCTTTTTTCCTTTTTTTTTTCTTTTCTTTTTACCTGTCTGATTTTCCTCCTTTTTCCTTTTTTTTTCTTTCCCTTTCACTTTTCCTTTCCCTTTTCCTTTCCCTTTTTCCCTTTTTTTCTCCTTTTCCCTTTCTGCTTTTCCCCCTTTTTTNTTTCCCTTTTTTTTCCTTTTTTTTTCTTTTACCTTTCTGATTTTCCTCCTTATTCCTTTTTTTTTCTTTCCCTTTCACTTTTCCTTTACCTTTTCCTTTCCCTTTTCCCCTTTTTTTCTCCTTTTCCTTTTCTGATTTTCCTCCTTTTTCCTTTTTTTTTCTTTCCCTTTCCCTTTTCCTTTGCCTTTTCCTTTCCCTTTTTTTTCCTTTTTTTTTCTTTTACCTTTCTGATTTTCCTCCTTATTCCTTTTTTTTTCTTTCCCTTTCACTTTTCCTTTACCTTTTCCTTTCCCTTTTTTCCTTTTTTTCCCTTTTCCTTTTCCTTTTACCTTTATGATTTTCCTCCTTTTTCCTTTTTTTTTCTTTCCCTTTCCCTTTCCCTTTTCCCTTCCCTTTTTTTTTCCCCTTTTCCTTTCCCCTTTTTCTTTTTCCCCCTTTTTCCTTTTCCTTTTTTTTTTTTTTTTTTTTTCCCCTTTTTTTTTTTTCATTTTGTTTTTTTTTCTCCCTTTTCCTTTTTTGGTTTTGTGAAGTAATGTCAAATGCTTGTGTTAAGGAAGGGTTTGAATCTGGGTTAGGAGTGAATTGTAGTGAGGTTGATACAAAATTATGAAATAATTAATTACACAAAGAAAATTTCCCCAAACTTACTTACAACTAACACAGACAGATTCTATTATGCGGTTGGTA
>WAAF01005836.1:1797-31570 GCA_013400475.1 Tricholaema leucomelas
AAAAAAAAAAAGAAAAAAAGAAAGAGAAAAAAGGAAAGGAGAGAGGGAGGCAGGGGGGGGGGGGAGGAATGAGGGAAAAAAGAAGGAAGGGAATGAGGGAGGGAATGAAGGAGAAACATCCATTCATGGTACTTCCCCCTAGGAAGGAAGGAAGGAAGGAAGGAAGGAAGGAAGGAAGGAAGGAAGGAAGAGCAGGAGGCAGCATACCAAAGGGCACCTGGCAGTAAGTGCTGGGAAGAAGAGCAGGATGGGACTGGGCATTTTGTGCTGCTTGGAGATGCTGCTCTGCAGGACAGCACCCTCGGGATGCAGGAGACAGGGACGAGCAGGATCTCCTCATGGCTCCATGAGCCTTCAGCTCCTGGGACGTTAGAGAAGCCTCAGTGACCTCCAGCTCGACTGCAGGCTCAGTGGGAACACAGCCAGGAGGGATGCATTGAAAGCCTGAGCAGCTGTGGGACATCATGAACTCAGTTTCTCACTGAAGAACATTGTCTTGGCTTAGCAGGTTTTTTTTTTCCTGGCTTGTAACTTAAAAGTCTGAGTGTTATTCTTTACTTATTAATGAGGAAAAAGGAACCCACCCAAAGTTACTGCAAAAGCAGCCTTTGAAAGTGACATCATCGGGGCTGTGTTACAAGGAGATTAGCAGCAAACCTGGGTTTAAGCACCAGAGGCTCCAGGAGTATTAGAGTGGAAGGTTAAATGCAAGTTAATCAGGCTAAAAATGTTGCAATCATCTCTTCTGCTTCAAAACCCTTTCAGAAAGGCTCCTTTGGCTAATGGAGAGGTAGTAGTGTGCTAGAGAAGAGGTATCTTTAGAGAGCTAATGTGTGCCTTTAAGGGGGCAATCACTGCTCTTAACCTAGGCACGTTGACAGCAGAGCCATGACTCAAGTGACCTGAGCTGATAACCCCTTTTTGCTTTTATGGATACCTGCAAAGCAGGACCACCCCAGCCAGTCTGAGCATTGCTGGGACATGCTTTAATAGCCATGGGAGTGGTAGCTCAATGAGGAGACTCAGCAGAATCACAGAGCAGCCTGGGTTGGAAGGCACCTCCAAAGCTCATCCAGTCTAACTCCCTCTGCACTCAGTAGAAGAGAATCATAGAATCAACCAGATTGGAAGAGACCTCCAAGACCATCCAGCCCAACCTAACACCCAGGGACATCCTCAACTGGATCAGGTTGCCCACAGCCTTGAATATCTCCAGGGATGAGGCCACAGTCACCTCCCTGGGCAGCCTGTTCCAGTGCTCCACTAACCTCATGATGCAGAACTTGTTCCTCACATCCGATCTCAATCTGCTCTGCTCTGCTCATAGAGCAGTCTGGGTTGGAAGGGACCTCCAAAGCTCATCCAGTCCAACCCCCTCTGCACTCAGTAGAAGAGAATCATAGCATCAACCAGATTGGAAGAGACCTCCAAGACCATCCAGCCCAACCTAACACCCAGGGACATCCTCAACTGGATCAGGTTGCCCACAGCCTTGAATGTCTCCAGGGATGAGGCCACAACCACCTCCCAGGGCAGCCTGTTCCAGTGCTCCACTACCCTCATGGTACAGAACTTGTTCCTCACATCCAATCTCAATCTGCTCTGCTCCAGTTTGAAGCCACTGCCCTCGTCCTGTCCACGCAGGCCTTTGCAAACAGTCTCCCTGCAGCCTTCTTGTAGCCCCCTTCAGCTACTGGAAGGTCACTTTTAGGTCTCCTTGGAGCTCTCTCTTCTCCAAGCTGAACACCCCCAGCTCCTTCAGCCTGTCATCACAGCAGAGCTGCTCCAAACCAGTTTTTGTGGCCCTCCTCTGGACTCACTCCACCAGGTCCATGTCCTTCCTCTGCTGAGGGCTCACAGTCAAAAGCTTGTTCCTAACATCCAAAGAATTTGTTCCTAACATCCAATGACCTCAGAGGTCTTTTCCAAATTAAACAATTCCATGATTTGATGGTAATAAAACCCAAAGACTGAACCAGCAGATGGAACAACCTGGATCTTCAGGGGTGCTGGACACCAGCAAAAAAAGGAACAGGACCTGGGGGTGATGAAAAGCTCAACAGGAGCCTGCAGTGTGAGTGCAGCCCAGACAGCAACCCTGTGCTGGGCTGCAGCAAGAGCAGTGTGGGCAGCAGGGCAAGGGAGGGGATTCTGCCCCTTGGCTCTGCTCTCCTCACACCCCACCTGCAGTCCTGGGTGCAGTTCTGGAGCCCCCAGCACAAGCAGGACATGGAAGTGTTGGAGCCAGTCCAGAGGAGGCCACCAAGATGCTGAGAGGGCTGCAGCAGCTCTGCTGTGAGGACAGGCTGAGAGAGTTGGGGCTCTGCAGCCTGGAGAAGAGAAGGCTTGGAGGGGACCTTGGAGTGGCCTTGCAGTATCTGATGAAGGAGCTAGGGAGGGACTATGGACAAGGTCTTGTAATGACAGGAGGAGGAGGAATGGGTTTGAACTGGCAGAGGGGAGATTGGAACTGGATGTAAGGAAGAAGTTGTTTGCAGTGAGGGTGGTGAGACACTGGCACAGGTTGCCCACACATTTCATCCCTTGCTTCACAGGGAGCAATGCTCAGACAAACCAGAGCACCCCTGAAAATCCCACTGCAAGCCATGGTGATGCAAAAGTCAGAGCTGTCAGAAACGCATCTCACACTCAGCATATCCTCAACCAGCAAGCCAGAGAGCTATGATAGATGGCAGCAAGGCAGGTGCCAAATAAATAGAATCTTTCCACCTCTAAGCACTAAAGTTATTTTTCTTAGAAGAATGACCAATGTGCCAACATGCTGGATGGGAGGAAAATCACAGGTTGGCAGTGAGCTCCAGAGATCATCCAGTCCAACCTCCCTGCCAAGGCAGGATCACCCAGAGTAGATCACACAGGAGTGAATCCAGGTGGGTTTGGAAAGACTCTCAAAAAGATTAAGTCCCAATCACTCTCTCTGCCAACAGCTTCCTCCTCACATCCAGCCTAGACCTGCCCTGCCACAGCTTGAGGCTGTGTCCCCTTCTCCTGGTGCTGGCTGCCTGGCAGCAGAGCCCAACCCCACCTGGCTACAGCCTCCCTGCAGGGAGCTGCAGACAGCAATGAGCTCTGCCCTGAGCCTCCTCTGCTGCAGGCTGCACACCCCCAGCTCCCTCAGCCTCTCCTCACAGGGCTGTGCTCCAGGCCCCTCCCCAGCCTTGCTGCCCTTCTCTCAACACCTTCCAGCACCTCAACATCTCTCTGCAATGGAGGAGCCCAGAACTGGACACAGCACTCCAGGTGTGGCCTGAGCAGTGCTGAGCACAGGGGCAGAAGAACCTCCCTTGTCCTGCTGCCCACACTGCTCCTGAGCCAGCCCAGGATGCCATTGGCTCTGCTGCCCACCTGGGCACTGCTGCCTCAGCTTCAGCTCCTCTCTCCCAGCACCCCCAGCTCCCTCTCTGCCTGCCTGCTCTCAGCCACTCTGGCCCCAGCCTCTAGTGCTGCTTGGGGTTGTTGTGGCCAAAGTGCAGAACCCTGCACTTGGCCTTGTTCAGTCTCATCCCATTGGCCTCTGCCCACCCATCCAGCCTGGCCAGGTCCCTCTGCAGGGCTCTCCTACCCTCCAACAGCTCCAAACATGCTCCTAGCTTGCTGTCATCTGCAAACTCACTGCTGCTGGACTCAATCCCCTGCTCCAGATCATCAATAAAGATGTTGAACAGGACTGTGCCCAGCACTGATCCCTGGGGCACACCACCAGTGCCAGCTGCCAGCTGGATGTGGCTCCATTCACCACCACTCTCTGGGCTCAGCCTTCCAGCCACTTCTTGACCCATACTAGAGTGAATCTGTCCAAGCCAGGAGCTTCCAGCTTGGCCAGGAGCTTGCTGTAACCTTGTACAGTGTAACCTTGGAGTGCACAAACTGAATTCCTTCTTCACTGAAACTGAACCAAAAATGTCCTCCAGTAACTAACCCAGACCACAGGAGCAGATGGAAATAAATCTCTCACTCACTGAGTGTGGACATTGGATGCTCAGCATCAGCTGGGACAGTGTGCATGGAGAATAAGCAGAAGGGGAAGAGAAAGCTGCCCCACACAGACTGAGAATGCTGTGACACACACACAGAGCTATGGCATTTAAAAGAGGGATAGGAACATCAGTAGGCAGCACAGAGAAGCAAAACTGCAATGAAACCTTCTGCTGTTTGACAAGCTCTAAAAATAACAAATGTCTGTGCTGCTAAGTGCCATAAAAGATAATGGGGGGAAGTAAACAGCTCAGAGTTGTTAGCATAAGAAAGGGAGAGGAAATTCAGCTCTGAAAGGGAAAAGAAAGAATGAAAGGGAAAAAAAACCTCTCAGTGAGTGAGGATAGGGCTGGATACAACTACCTGAAGGGAGGCTGTAGCCAGCTGGGGTTGGGCTCTGCTGCCAGGCAGCCAGCAACAGAACAAGGGGACACAGCCTCAAGCTGTGGCAGGGCAGGTCTAGGCTGGATGTGAGGAGGAAGTTGTTGGCAGAGAGAGTGATTGGCATTGGAATGGGCTGATCCCTGGGCACCCCACCAGTGCCAGCTGCCAGCTGGATGTGGCACCATTCACCACCACTCTCTGTGCCCAACTCTCCAGCCAGTTCTTGACCCATACCATTGTGCCCCTGTCCAAGCCATGGGCTGCCAGTTGAGGCATGCAAAGCTAAGCTGAACCCTCAAGCTGCATTCAGTACCTGTGCTGGGCACACAGATGGTAGGTGGGATTTAAGGAGGTGACATTTTAAGGAGCTGCTTGTGCTGACAACAGCTTGGCTAAGACTGGGTGGCACAGTGGCTCCTGAGAGATCTGTGTTAGCAGGGGTGATGAGGTCTACAAACAGCACTTCAAACCAGGTCAGTAAGGAGCCAGTGGCATCTTTGTCTGTTGTGCAAACACAGCACTTTCATAGTCCAAAGGGATTTCTAGGGAGACTACATCACCCAAGGCAGCCTCTGAGCACAACCAAAAGGCCACAGGCTGGATGCTGTAGCTCAGCTGCCCAATTTGTCTTCTGTGCTGAATGACCAGACTGCCAAATTCCCACTCCCACCCACCACTGACCCACCCTTGTGTCTTTCTGATTTGTGTTTCCATGCTTTAATAGGGACAAGGCAGAGATTTCCTCTTGTCTGGAGCTCTGCTCCTGCCCTGCAAGCATTCAGGGGTGGTTTGGATGAGGCCTTGAGCAACCTGGTCTGGAGGAAGGTGTCCCTGCCCATGGCAGAGGGGTTTGGAACTAGATGATCTTTAAGGTTCCCTTCTAGCCCAAACCATTCTATGATTCTATGATCACTTTCTTCTTCCTCTGTCTACAAGCATTAGAGTCACTCTGGAAGGGCTTGTTTGGGTGGGGAGGCAGAGAAAGGCAAAGCCCAGCAGGGTAAGCTCCTGTGAGAACCAGAGAATGGTTTAGGTTGGAAGGGACCTCGAAGCTCAGCCAGTTCCAATCCCCTGCCACAGGTAGAGACACCTCCCACTAGAACAGGTTGCTCAAGGCCTCATCCAATCTGGTCCTGAACACCTCCAGGGAGGTTGTGGAGCACAGAAGCACCCAATGTGCACAGAAGCATTGGTGCTTCTGTGCTCCACAACCTCCCTGGGCAACCTGTGCCAGTGTCTCACCACCCTCACTGCAAACAACTTCTTCCTAACATCCACTCTCAATCTCCCCTCTGCCAGTTCAAACCCATTCCTCCTCCTCCTATCATTACCAGACCTTGTCAATAGTCCCTCCCCAGCCCTCCTCTAGCCCCCTTCAAATACTGGAAGGCCACTCCAAGGTCTCTTCCAAGCCTTCTCGAGGCTGCAGAGCCCCAACTCTCTCAGCCTGTCCTCAGAGCAGAGCTGCTGCAGCCCTCTCAGCATCTTGGTGGCCCTAAGTGGCAGAGGACTCCGGATGGCAGGAGGACACTACTGCAGATGCTCATGGAGCTGCACATCATTCCAGAGCCAGCACAGCACCACTCTCTTGAATTGAATTGAATTGAGGAGCCCAGAACTGGACACAGCACTCCAGGAGTGGCCTGAGCAGTGCTGAGTACAGGAGAAGAATAACCTCCCTTGTCCTACTGGCCACACTGTTCCAGGATGCCATTGGCTCTGCTGCCCACCTGGACACTGCTGCCTCATCTTCAGCTCCTCTCTCCCAGCACCCCCAGCTCCCTCTCTGCCTGCCTGCTCTCAGCCACTCTGGCCCCAGCCTCTAGTGCTGCTTGGGGTTGTATGTAAAGAACCAAAGTAAAGTAAAAAGCCAAAGTGCAGAACCCTGCACTTGGCCTTGTTCAGTCTCATCCCATTGGCCTCTGCCCACCCATCCAGCCTGGCCAGGTCCCTCTGCAGGGCTCTCCTACCCTCCAACAGCTCCAAACATGCTCCTAGCTTGCTGTCATCTGCAAACTCACTGCTGCTGGACTCAATCCCCTGCTCCAGATCATCAATAAAGATGTTGAACAGGATTGTGCCCAGCACTGATCCCTGGGGCACACCACCAGTGCCAGCTGCCAGCTGGATGTGGCTCCATTCACCACCACTCTCTGGGCTCGGCCTTCCAGCCAGTTCTTGACCCAGCACAGAGCAAATCTGTCCAAGCCAGGAGCTGCCAGCCTGGCCAGGAGCCTGTTGTGAAAGGATGGCATTAGAACACTCAGTTGCTGCCCTATGTCAGAGGGCAAAGCTGTCTTTCCTCGCTTCATGGTCCATGCTTTGAGCAGCTCTGGGCTAAGCCTCAGCACATTTCCCCCTGCTCAGCTACACCACAAACCCCAGCACACTGCTTCATGTAAGCCCATCAAACACTGTCTGTGCTGCAGCTCAGGACAAAGAGACCTCAACACCTGCCCAATATCCCAGAGCATCCTTAGCTGAAACAAAAGTTGCTGCCTTGCTTTCATCAGCCCCCATGAGAAATGGTTCTCTCTTTAACACAGTAACCAAAACACAGCAACATCCCAGATCCCAGATCCCAGGATGTTAGGAGTTGGAAGGGACCTCTGGAGATCTTTCAGTTCAACCCCCCTGCCAGAGCAAGAGCAGAGAATCAAACACAGGTCACACAGGAACACATCCAGACAGGCCTGGAAAGGCTCCAGAGAAGGAGACTGCACAACCTCTCTGGGCAGCCTGTGCCAGGGCTCTGGGACCCTTCCAGTCAAGAAGTTCCCCTTGTGTTGAGCTGGAACCTCCTGTGCTGCAGCTTCCATCCATTGCCTTGTCCAACCCCAGGGTACAAAGTGGGCAGAGGCTTTCCCTGTCCCTTCCTTCCTGGCCCCCATCCCTCAGATATTTATAGACATGTATTAGATCCTCTCCCAGCCTTCTCCTCTCCAGACTGATCAGCCCCAGGGCTCTCAGCCTTTCCTCATCAGGCAGTGCTCCAATCCCTTCAGCATCCTTGGAGCCCTCCCTTGCAGATCCCTGTCCCTCTTGAACTGGGGAGCCCAGAACAGGATGCAACATTCCATGTGGGGCCTCAGCAAGGCAGAGCAGAGGGGGAGGAGAACCTCCCTCAATCTGCAGCTTGAACAGCAGCACTCTCCAATTTCAACCACCAATCAATTCTGAATTTCATTTCCAGTGTCTACCACACAAAAACATTCACTTGAAGAGAGGAAAGGAATTTTAAGAGCTTCTGCCTTGTAGCTGATGGAAACAAAACCTTCCTTCCTAAATGCCTCTATCACTGCTCGCCTACTTTGCTGCTGCTTTGGGTGCTCAGACACTCCTGTACTGCCCTCTCCTGTTCCAATCCTCAGCCTGCTGATTCTGGCACAAAATATCAGCTGGAAAACTAAGCAGCAACTTCTTGGGATTTATTTTTTTCCCTATAAAGCATTTAAAAGTTAAATTTGTCAGGTTACAATGGAAAGAAGAGAAATGTACAGTGTGCAGTGTCCAGTGACTGTACTGGGAACTGGGCTTGATGGGGGAAAGCTTACTGCAAGTTCTGTGCTCACAGAACCATAGAACCAAGCAGGTTGGAAGAGAGCTCCAAGCTCAGCCAGCCCAACCTAGCACCCAGCCCTGCCCAACCAACCAGACCATGGCACTAAGTGCCCCAGCCAGGCTTGGCTTCAACACCTCCAGGCACGGCCACTCCACCACCTCCCTGGGCAGCCCATTCCAATGCCAATCACTCTCTCTGCCAACAACTTCCTCCTCACATCCAGCCTAGACCTGCCCTGGCACAGCTTCAGGCTGTGTCCCCTTCTTCTGCTGCTGGCTGCCTGGCAGCAGAGCCCAACCCCAGCTGGCTACAGCCTCCCTGCAGGGAGCTGCAGACAGCAATGAGCTCTGCCCTGAGCCTCCTCTGCTGCAGGCTGCACACCCCCAGCTCCCTCAGCCTCTCCTCACAGGGCTGTGCTCCAGGCCCCTCCCCAGCCTTGCTGCCCTTCTCTCAACACCTTCCAGCACCTCAACATCTCTCTGCAATGGAGGAGCCCAGAACTGGACACAGCACTCCAGGGGTGTCCTGAGCAGTGCTGAGCACAGGGGCAGAAGAACCTCCCTTGTCCTGCTGCCCACACTGCTCCTGAGCCAGCCCAGGATGCCATTGGCTCTGCTGCCCACCTGGGCACTGCTGCCTCCTCTTCAGCTCCTCTCTCCCAGCACCCCCAGCTCCCTCTCTGCCTGCCTGCTCTCAGCCACTCTGGCCCCAGCCTCTAGTGCTGCTTGGGGTTGTTGTGGCCAAAGTGCAGAACCCTGCACTTGGCCTTGTTCAGTCTCATCCCCTTGGCCTCTGCCCACCCATCCAGCCTGGCCAGGTCCCTCTGCAGCTCATCCAGTCCAACCCAGAACCCAGCCCTATCCAATCAATCAGACCATGGCACTAAGTGCCTCATCCAGGCTTTTTTTTCTCTCCACTCTTTACCCTCTCTTGTGGACTCCAACCAGGGTCAGCTGAAAGGCTCTTTATGCAGGCTGCATGAGCACCAACACTGCTTCCCCGAGGGCTCAGGGCATGCTGTGTGCTTGGTTACATGCAAAGCTGAGGCTCTCTAGTGAGAAACACACACAATAAAAGCCCCTCCTGGGCTGTTTTTGCAAATGACAACTGTCCTTTGGTACCCTAGGAAGAAGACTGAGACCTACCCAAACAGGGACTGGTATTGTCCTTCCCCTCTGCTCTGCCCTGCTGAGGCCACATCTGGAATATTGTGCCCAGTTCTGGAACCCTCAAGTCATGAAGGACCTCAGGGAACTGCTGAGGTTCAGCCCAGAGCCCCCAAGCTGCTGCAGGCAGTGAACATCTCCTGTGAGGCCAGGCTGAGGCAGCTGGGGCTGGCAGCTGGCAGCAGAGCAGCCTGAGGGCTGCCCTCAGTGCAGGGCTAAAGATGTGCAGGGCAGTGTGGGCAGGACGCAGCCAGGCTCTGCTCAGGGCTGGCCAAGGGCAGCACAAGGGGCACTGGGGGCAAGCTGCAGCAGAGGAGGTGCCAGGGGAACAGGAGGGGAAACTTTGTCCCTGTGAGGGTGCCAGAGCCCTGGAGCAGGCTGCCCAGAGAGGCTGTGGAGTCTCCTGCTCTGGAGACTTTCCAGACCCTCCTGGCTGTGTTGCTGTGTGCCCTGCCCTGGGTGCTGCTGCTCTGGCAGGGAGGGTTGGGCTCACTGATCTTTGGAGGTCCCTTCCAACCCCTCCCATTCTGTGATCCTGTGGCTGTACATCCTCCTGCCTTCCACAGAAATTAATCTGTGGCATCTCCAACCCCAAATCCCATTCTTCTTTTAACTGATACTTGAGAGGATTCTGCACTGAGAGGATTTTGTCCTTGCTCACTGACACCAAGGTGCTGGGTTTTTGCTGCAGGAACACTAACCTGGATTTGCATTTCCTTTCTGGAGGAAGAAAGGCACTGACCTTGTCCCCCAAGCACACAAATATCCTGACTGCTTCCCGAGTCCTCCACTTTGTTTTTTCCCTAATGAGCACAGTGACCTCTGCTGACTTGGGAAGAGCCTGTTCAGAAACGCAGCAAAAGGAATTCCCCAACCTTCTCCTGCTTCATCCACTCCCTGCAAAATAACCAATCAGCCTAAGTTTATCTTATCAGTCTTGATGTGAAGAAAGAAATCCTTCTGGATGTCCAGAAGGATCCTCCTGCAGGCACTGCTGAGACAGGAGAACAGTGAAGAGGTGAATGGGTACAGTCAGCATGGCTGCAGCAAGGGCAAACCCTGCCTGGCAACCCTGGTGGCCTTCTATGGACAGCTCCCAGCATGAACTGATGAGGGGAGAGCAACTGATGGCATTGACCTGGAGCTGAGCAAGGCCTTTGGCACTGTCCCACACCACATCCTGGTCTCCAGGCTGGTGACACATGGGTTTGATGGGTGGAGCACTGATGGATAAAGAACTGGCTGGATGGCTGCACCCAAAGAGTGGCTGCCAATGGCTCCATGGCCAAGTGCAGGCCAGGGACAAGTGGAATCCCTCAGGGATCAGTCCTGGCACCAGTCTTGTTCAACATCTTTGTGGGTGCCATGGACAGAGGCACTGAGTGCAGCCTCAGCAAGTTTGCTGCCCACACCAAGCTGTGTGGTGCAGCAGCCAGGCTGGAGGGCAGGGATCCATCCAGAGGGACCTGGGCAGGCTGCAGAGGTGGGCACAAGCCAAGCTCAGGAGCTTCANGATGCTGGAGTGTGTCCAGAGCAGGGCCAGGAGGATGCTGAGAGGGCTGCAGCAGCTCTGCTGTGAGCACAGACTGAAAGAGTTGGGGCTGTGCAGGCTGCAGAAGAGGAGGCTCCCAGGTGACCTTCTTGTGGCCTTCCAGGATCTGAAGGGGGCTACAAAAAGGCTGGGGAGGGACTATTCAGGATATCAGAGAGTGCCAGGACTGGGGGGAATGGAGCAAAGCTGGAGGTGAGGAGGAAGTTGTTGAGCATGAGAGTGGTGAGAGGCTGGAATGGGTTGCCCAGGGAGGTGGCTGGAGGTGTTTCAGGCCAGGCTGGCTGAGGCTGTGTGCAGCCTGCTCTAGGGTAGGGTGTCCCTGGGCATGGCAGGGGGGTTGGAACTGGCTGCTCCTTGTGGTCCCTTCCAACTCTGACTAGTTCTATGACTCTTTTATTCTGTCTGTCTGTCTTCTCCTAGCTACAGCAGCTCTGGTCTGGGTTGGTACCAGCAGCACATCCCTGAGGTGATGATGTTCTGAACACTTCTGCTCACAGGGTGAGGAGCTGGTCCAAAGGCTGCCTGAAGAAAGCAACAATTCTCTCACTCTCTCCTAAGAGATAGGGATTCTGATTCCCTTTTCATCAACTGCAACCACATCATCAGCTTCTCACAGCAGAGGAAGGACTGGTATCCATTTAAATCCATTCTGGGAATCATGAACAGCTTGTTGACAGAGGTCACATCCACAGAGGAGCTCACAGTTGATTACTTCCCCTTCACAGAGCCTCTGCAGGCAGCCTCAGCTTCGCTCCAGGAGAGGGTTTAAGACAGAGATGTGCTGAACTCACCAGCAGCAATCTCAGGTGGTTGTGTTGTGTCTGCTAAGATGCCTCAGTAAAGGGGAGATGGAAGTAGGGATGACTTTTGAAGTGAGCTCTGCTGCTTTTGCTGTGTGCTGCATGCCTGCTCCTGATGGCTCAGCTATGGCTCTCTGCACCAGCTTGTGCCAAGCTCACAGCTTCTAGCTCAATAAAAACACCTCTTGAGTAGCAACATAGCAGTGCTGCCCAGCATATCACTGCTTTGAAACTCCAAAAGTGCAGACCTCCTCTAAATATTCCCTCCCCTCCTCCATTTTATTGCCTAAGCTCCTTCTAATTTCCTTTGCAAGTTATTGCAATTGTATGCTCTGAATGTCTACTTATTGCCTTGCTGTGGTTTTATCACTGCACTGCTGTAAAGCTCTCACTAAACACAATGAAAGCTACATTCCAAATCAACAAAAAGCCTAATGTCACCTACAACACCAACATTGCATTGCATTAGAATTGATGACTCAACCATTCTATCTCCACTCTTTTCCCAGACTCTTTACAACTAGCTGGAGTTTATTAGAGAATCACAGAATCAGTCAGAGCTGGAAGGGACCACAAGGATCATCCAGTTCCAACCTCCCTGCCATGGGCAGGGACTCATAAAAGCAAGCAGGTTGGAAGAGAGCTCCAAGCTCAGCCAGCCCAACCTAGCACCCAGCCCTGGCCAAGCAACCAGAACATGGCACTAAGTGCCCCAGCCAGGCTTGGCTTCAACACCTCCAGGCACGGCCACTCCACCACCTCCCTGGGCAGCCCATTCCAATGCCAATCACTCTCTCTGCCAACAACTTCCTCCTCACATCCAGCCTAGACCTGCCCTGCCACAGCTTCAGGCTGTGTCCCCTTCTTCTGCTGCTGGCTGCCTGGCAGCAGAGCCCAACCCCACCTGGCTACAGCCTCCCTGCAGGGAGCTGCAGACAGCAATGAGCTGTGCCCTGAGCCTCCTCTGCTGCAGGCTGCACACCCCCAGCTCCCTCAGCCTCTCCTCACAGGGCTGTGCTCCAGGCCCCTCCCCAGCCTTGCTGCCCTTCTCTCAACACCTTCCAGCACCTCAACATCTCTCTTCAATTCAGGAGACCACAACTGGACACAGCACTCCAGGGGTGGCCTGAGCAGTGCTGAGCACAGGGGCAGAAGAACCTCCCTTGTCCTGCTGCCCACACTGCTCCTGAGCCAGCCCAGGATGCCATTGGCTCTGCTGCCCACCTGGGCACTGCTGCCTCCTCTTCAGCCTTGTTCCTGACCCTATTTTGTGAAAGGTTATGGAGTGGTTATCAGAGCCTGCAGGGCTGTTTCTGCCCAGTGCAGACAGCACCAGCAGCTGAACATCAGTTGTGTCCACACATGCCCTGCATCCAGGTTTGCACTGAAGCAAAACCACCCTGCAGTCCCTCCTCTACACTGCAAGGTTTTCCAGATCATGGCCAAAGAGCTCTCATACATTCAAGGGTAAAAGCCCCCCAAGACTTTCAGAGTCAGTAAAATGATCTCTTTCCTCTGAGAGTGGCAAGTCTGCAGCTATCCCATTGCAGCCAGCAAATGGGAACCAGATGACCAGGAGGCAAGGGAAAGTGCAGCTAATTTACACTGCAGCCTTCCCCCCAAACACCTCTCCATGCTTTGCATGGGGAAAGCTCCTTCTGTGAACCTCAGACCTGTTCATGGCTTGGGATAGTGCCAGCACAGATGTGGTCCCCTTTGCAGGTCCCAGCACCGTTCTCAAACCTCTCTGTCACTTCTTTCCCCCCTGGTTTCTGTACCTTGCACATTTATTTTCCTTCTCAGCCTTTCCTGAAGGTCTACTTCTCTTCTTTCTGTGGATTGTGACAGCTCTCCCAGTGCTGGCTCCTCATCAAGATTAAGGCATCCACTTCAAGGAGTGTCAATCACAGCTGCCATTGCTCATTAGGGAAGCCTCACCTTTCAGGGGGGGCTACTCCCAACCAGAAACTAGAGCTCAGCACCAGCTTTCTAATGCCTGAGCTGCAAATGTCCTGGAAACAAGCCACTAGCCCTTAGAGAGCCTCCCATCAGTCCCACAGCAGAGGCAGCAGGACAGAGGAGGGGAGCAACTTTTTCAGGGGCTGACCTGGAAAGAAATGCCCTTCAGAACATCTGCTGAGCTGCATCTATTGACCTGCAGACCTGCTGATGTAAATACAGGAGCAGATTCAATGTTGGGACTTCAGATTCCAGCTGTCTGCACACAGTCCCCATGACCAGCCTTTAACCACAGTGTTCTGGAGTGCAGCTAACAGCCAAACAGCAAAGTTCTTGCCAGAGAGGGAGGTGTTTAAGGCCAGGCTGGATGAGGCTGTGGTCAGCCTGATCTAGTGGGAAGTGTCCCTGCCCATGACAGGGGGGTTGGAACTGACTGATCCTTGTTGTCCCTTCCAACTCTGACTGATTCTATCATTCTTAAACACCTCCATGGATGGTGACTCCACCACCTCCCTGTGCAGTCCATTCCAGTGCCTTTAAGTATTAGATTCAGGAGAAGTAAAGGTGATAGCAGCAAACAAAGCAGAAACAGAACAATGGGACACAGCCTCAAGTTGTGCCAGGGGAGGTCTAGGCTGGATGTGAGGAGGAAGTTGTTGGCAGAGAGAGTGATTGGCATTGGAATGGGCTGCCCAGGGAGGTGGTGGAGTGGCCGTGCCTGGAGGTGTTGAAGCCAAGCCTGGCTGGGGCACTTAGTGCCATGGTCTGGTTGCTTGGCCAGGGCTGGGTGCTAGGTTGGGCTGGCTGAGCTTGGAGCTCTCTTCCAACCTGCTTGAGTCTATTATTCAAACAGCTCAAAGTTACTGACTCAGGGAAGCTGAGATGGTGTAGCCAGGGATGCAGTTCTGCTTCATGTGCCCTGTTCTGCTGTTCTTCAACCCTCTACAGGAAACAAGAGTGCCAGGCCAGATGGGGCTTTGTTCCTGCCCACTGCAATGGTGCTTAGGTAACTCATTTTTGGTTGCCCCAACAGCTTCAGGAGCCTTACTCCTGGAACTGTCATTCTCTTGATCTGGGATCCTGCTGCAGTCTGGAGAGGAGAAGGCTCCCAGGTGACCTTATTGCAGCCTTTCAGTATATGAAGGGGACCTACAAGGAAGCTTGGGGGGGGCTACTTTTTAGACTGTCAGGTAGTGATAAGACTGGGGGAAATGGAACTAAGATAGAAAAGGGTAGATTCAGACTGGATGTTAGGAAGAAGTTGTTCAGCATGAGGGTGGTGAGAGCCTGGCAGGGGTTGCCCAGGGAGGTGGTGGAAACCTCATCCCTGGAGGTGTTTACAGCCAGGCTGGATGAGACTCTGGCCAGTCTGATGTAGTGTGAGGTGTCCCTGGCCATGGCAGGAGGGTTGGAACTGGCTGATCCTTGTGGTCCCTTCCAGCCCTGACTGATTCTCTGATGCTATGATTGCACTCTCTGAGCTGAGTGCTGCCCAGGGAGCGGAGCTGTGGCCGCACCTCTCCCGTCCAGCTCACTCACCCAGGCAGAGACACCCTTGAAATGAGGCATCTGCAGGCAGTTGCCTTTCCCAATTTGCATGGCTGTCATCCTCCCCGTTGTGTTTTCATAGGCTTGTCCCCACCAGACAAAGGCTCTGCTCTGGCTTCTCCCCAGGGCAGTGGGAACTCTGCCATCAGCTCCAGCGCTGGCTGGATCAGGGCCAAGACGTTAGCCACTCCGCTTCCCCTTAAGTCATTCACAAACAATCCTTCTTTGATTACATATCAAGCCTGAGGGGTCTTAGTTATCTCCTAACCCCCTCCTTTATATCTCCAGTATCTATGGATTCCATAGTGTAGGCAGGAACTGTCTGAACAGAGGGGTCTTAATCATCAAAAGTACTTTTCTTCCCCAGCCACATTTCTCCTCAAAGGGATTTTGTTGCCAATTCCTTTGGGAATGAGATGGGAGGGTGGGGGGAAGAAGAGGAAATGACACAGGTTTAAAGAGAAGATAAACCAAACCAACCAAAATAAAACCTCAACTCCCACTGGAATCTACATCTCTGACATTTGAGAACCAATGTACCTATAATCAAATTCACCAGGAGGGGAACACAAAAAACCTCTGCTCACACTCAGAATGCTTTTAAAATGACCTGGGATGCAAATATGATGCCAGGATAAAGCTGGCTGGAGAGTTTCAAGGGGATTCACTATAGAAGTCCCTTGAATAAGAAGAATAATTCTAACTAAGAAATGCAGAATAGCTTTAATTGATTCTGAGGGTCTTGGTAATGCTTCTCCTCCCCTTTAATCCAAGACTCTGTTAGTGACAGTCTGCCATAAAGAGAAGCTGTATTCAGCCACACCACTGTGAAAGGTCATTGCCCTACAGATGCCACTGGGTAAAGGATGAAATGCCCACAGGAGGCGATTAGCCTGACTCACAAGACCAAAACAGGAGCCTGTCCAAACTGTGCCCTGCAAATAACACCTTTACAATCAGAGAATAGAATAGAATAGAATAGAGTACAATAGGATAGGATAGGATAGGATAGAATAGAATAGGATAGAATAGGATAAGATACAATAGAATAGGATAGAATAGAATAGGGTACAATAGGATAGGATAGAATAGGATAGAATAGAGTACAATAGGATAGGATAGAATAGAATAGGATAGAATAGGATAAGATACAATAGAATAGGATAGAATAGAATAGGGTACAATAGGATAGGATAGAATAGGATAGAATAGAATAGAATAGGATAGGATACAATAGAATAGGATAGAATAGGATAGCATAGGATACAATAGGATAGGATAGGATAGGATAGGATAGAATAGAATAGGATAGGATACAATAGAATAGAACAGAATAGAATAGAATAGGATACAATAGAATAGGATATAATAGGATAGGATAGGATAGGATAGGATAGGATACAATAGAATAGGATAGGATACGATAGAATAGAATAAGACAGAACAGGATAGGACAGGATAGGATAGGATAGAATAGAATAGGTAAGGATAGAATACAATAGGACAGAATAGTATAGAATAGAATAGGGTACAATAGGATACAATAAGATAGGATACGATACNCTCCAGGCACGGCCACTCCACCACCTCCCTGGGCAGCCCATTCCAATGCCAATCACTATGGAGGTGTTGAAGCCAAGCCTGGCTGGGGCACTTAGTGCCATGGTCTGGTTGCTTGGCCAGGGCTGGGTGCTAGGTTGGGCTGGCTGAGCTTGGAGCTCTCTTCCAACCTGCTTGATTCTATGATACCTTTTTTCCCTCAGGCAAGGGAAGAAGTGAGCCAGGGGCTGTAATTTCTTTCACATTTGCTGCTGTGACAATGAGGACAACTCAATTTTGAGCAGAAGAGCACTATTGCTACAGGCCACTCTTGCTGTAAACCCTTCTCTGTGCACCTCAGGAATGTCACTGGGACTTTACATTCAAAAAAATCTCTCAGATGCCTTTAATAATACCAGCAAATAGTTCCAAGCTTTTCCACAGCTGCAAGACTTTGCAGCCCCTAGAGGTTTGCCATGGTCCAGCTCTTGCTTCCAACCAAAACAGTGACATAGTGGCTGTGATTTACAGCTTGCAGGGGCTTGATTAGGGAGCAGCACACTCCTGAGCAAGATATTAAACACTTGCACAGGGTTTTTAATGTGCAGAGCTTTCTATCTTCACCCTCAAAAAGAAACTTAAACCCCAAATACAGCCAAACCTAATTTCCTGCCTTTTTTTTTCCTGCTAAGGGAAAGGGGAGCTGGTATTTAAGATTCCTCTTCCTCTGTTGTTGAGATTTGAGGCAGCAGTGTTCAGCCCTAACTGAGCCTGGCTCTTTAAACAACTTTATCCTTACCATTTTAAATAAAAAGCAGCTGCATTGCCATGGTAACAGCACTGCAAAACTTGCACAGTGAAAAAGGAACAGCAGTTAGTAAGGTTTAGCTGTCAGGGTGGGAATGGCTCTCAGGTTAAAACAAGAGAATTTTCCTCAAGGAATTAGTGGGAAATAAACACTGAGAAAAAAACAACAACCAAACCAACAACAAAATAAAACAACAACAACCAAACAAATAAAACAAAACACAAAACAAAGCCACCAAAATTCCTGGAGGTGTTTAAGGCCAGGCTGGATGCGGCTCTGGACAGTCTGGACCCCAGAACAGGCTGCCCAGGGCGGTGGTTGAGCCCCCATCCCTGCAGGTGTTTAAGGCCAGGCTGGATGAGGCTCTGGACAGTCTGGACCCCAGAACAGGCTGCCCAGGGAGGTGGTTGAGCCCCCATCCCTGCAGGGGTTTAAGGCCAGGTTGGATGAGGCTGTGGGCAGCCTGATGTAGGGTAGGATGTTCCTGCCCATGGCAGGGGGGTTGGAACTGGATGTCCTTGTGGTCCCTTCCAACCCTGACTGAATCTAAGATCTCACTATTTTAGTGGTCACTTGCAGCCTTTTGGTACACGTGGATAAATTGAAGAATGTGGGGAATAAGCATTTGCTGGGGCAAAAGAAGGAAGGAAAATCAGAAGTAGTTTAAACAAATGTCTCAGTTATTCCTAATTCTTACAGCTTTGACCTAAAACCACTTTGCTAAAGTTGCAGATTACTGCAGGAACAGCATGAGGCAGCAGTGTGCCCAGGTGGGGAGCAGAGCCTCCTCTGCTGCAGGCTGCACACCCCCAGCTCCCTCAGCCTCTCCTCACAGGGCTGTGCTCCAGGCCCCTCCCCAGCCTTGCTGCCCTTCTCTCAACACCTTCCAGCACCTCAACATCTCTCTGCAATTCAGGAGCCCANGTCAAACCCCTCATCCAAATCATCAATGAAGATAGTAAACAGGACTCTGCCCCGCACTGATCTCTGGGAACACATCCACAGGCACACAGACAGGTGGATTTGGGAAGTCCAAAGCAGGATCACACAATCTAGCACAGATCACAGAAGAACACATCCAGGTGGGTTTTGAAAGTCTCCAGAGAAGGAGACTCCACAGCCTCTCTGGGCAGCCTGCTCCAGGGCTCTGGCAGCCTCACTGCAAAGAAGTTTCTCCTCATGTGGAGCTGAAACCTTCTCTGCTCCAGTCTGTAGCTGTTGCTC
Organism: Tricholaema leucomelas; assembly: GCA_013400475.1. Classification (NCBI taxonomy): domain Eukaryota; kingdom Metazoa; phylum Chordata; class Aves; order Piciformes; family Lybiidae; genus Tricholaema lacrymosa; species Tricholaema leucomelas. The sequence goes on from WAAF01005836.1 coordinate 20,336, forward strand.
CTTGGCTTACTGCTGACCACCCACAAGAGCTTGGCCCCAGGCACTTGACACCCACCCCTCAGATATTTGTAGACATTGATCAGATAGAATAGAATAGAAGCAACGAGGTTGGAAGACACCTTCAATATCACTCAGTCCAACCTGACACCCACCCCTCAGATATTTGTGCACACTGCTCAGATCTCCTCTCAGCCTTCTCTTCTCCAGACTAAACAGCCCCAGGGCTCTCAGTCTCTCTCCACAGGAGAGATGCTCAAGTCCCTCAGTCATCCTCATGGCTCTCCACCGGACTCTCTCCAGCAGGTCTCTATCTCTCCTCAACTGGGGAGCCCAAAACTAGACACAGTATTGCAGGTGTGGTCTCAGCAGGGCAGAGCAGAGGTGGAGAAGAACCTCTCTAGACCTGATGCCTCATCGCTGCGCACACCAAATTCGCCTGAGCAGAATGAAAACAGGCAAAAGAATGTCAGGATCTTCATTTTCTAGGCAAACAAGGCTTAAAATAGCCCAGAGAACAACATGAAATTACAGACACAGCAGGCTGGGCATGCTTTGTCATTTAATTAGTTGCTAAGCTGCAGCTTTTGGCACTGAGTTTTTGCTGTAGTAACTTTGCTTTGAAAGAGTTCAAAGAGTTTGAGTGGCGAGAAAGTGACCTCAGGTTTCTTCAGTAGAATATTAAAGTAGATTCCTATATTGTCCTATATTTTGGACTAGGAGAGGCACCAGCAGCTTTTTGGGGCTGCCTTTCTGCAAATGCCTGTCTTGGCATGCATGGAGATTTGGAGGGGTCCCTGTTTCAAATGCTGGTGGCTCTGAAAAAGGAGAACTGCAGCGATGCTGGAGGGCTGAAACTGTTCAAGTCCATGGCACCCGATGGGATACACCCAGGGGTGCTGAAACAACTGGCAGATGGGGTTGCTAAACCCCTCTCTATTGCATTCCAAAAGTCATGGCAGGCTGGTGAAGTCCCCACTGACTGGAAAAGGGGAAACAGAACTAACCTGATCTAGGGTAGGGCATCCCTGCCAATAGCAGGGAGGTTGGAATTAGATGATCCTTGTGGACCCTTCCAACCATGACTGATTCTGTGAATCTATGACCTTTTTGGTCCCTTCCAACCATGACTGATTCTATGATTCTATGATCCTTTTGGTCCCTTCCCACCATGACTGATTCTGTGAATCTATGATCCTTTTGGTCCCTTCCAACCATGACTGATTCTATGATTCTATGATCTTTTGGTCCCTTCCAACCATGACTGATTCTATGATTCTATGATCCTTTTGGTCCCTTCCAACTATGACTGATTCTGTGATTCTATGATTCTTTTGGTCCCTTCCAACCATGACTGATTCCATGATCCTTTTTGTCCCTTCCAACCATGACTGATCCCATGATTCAATGATGCTTTTGGTCCCTTCCAACCATGACTGATTCTATGATTCTATGATCTTTTGGTCCCTTCCAACCCTGACTGATTCTATGGTTCCATGATTCTATGAAAACAGGAACTTATGTGCAAAGAATGTCAGGAGAAAATAATGCCAAAACAAAGCAGAAGAAGACAAGGGAGGCTGCAGCCAGGTGGGCTTGGGCTCTGCTGCCAGGCAAGCAGCACCAGAAGAAGGGGACACAGTATCAAGCTGTGGCAGGGGAGGTCCAGGCTGGATGTTAGGAGGAAGTTGTTGGCAGAGAGAGTGATTGGCATTGGAATGGGCTGCCCAGGGAGGTGGTGGAGTGGCCGTGCCTGGAGGTGTTGAAGCCAAGCCTGGCTGGGGCACTTAGTGCCATGGTCTGGTTGGTTGGGCAGGGCTGGGTGCTAGGTTGGGCTGGCTGAGCTTGGAGCTCTCTTCCAGCCTGTTTGATTCTATGATTCTAAAAAAACCCAAACCCTTGGCAAGGGGGAGTTGGATTGGATCACCTCCTGTGTGAACTACTCTAGGGGATCCTGCCTTGGCAAGAGGGGGTTGGACTGGAGGATCTCCTGTGTGAACTACTCTAGGGGATCCTGTCTTGGCAAGGGGGGGGTGGATTGGATGATCTCCTGTGTGAACTACTCTAGGGGATCCTGCCTTGGCAAGGGGGGGTTGGATTGGATGATCTCCTGTGTGAACTACTCTAGGGGATCCTGTCTTGGCATGGGGAGGGGGGGTTGGACTGGATGATCTCTGGCAGTCTCTTCCAACCTCTAAAGTTCTCTGATTCTGTTACACATTAAGCAGAAAGCCTGAGGCTGTTTGTCTGTCTGCATCTGAGCTGAGAGTCCACTTTTCCTCCTGAGAAATGAGTTTGTGAGCAGTCAAGAATGTCAGAACCCAGGTCTGGGGAACTGCTTTATCTTCAAGTGTGCAGCCTTCGGTCAAGAAGCTGCTCCCTTCCAACGTGGTTAAAACACATCTGCATTTATGGAGTTAATAGCCTGATTAATTTTCCTCTGCCTTTTCTTTTCTTTGCTTTGGGTTTTTTTTGTTGAATAGCAGCCTAATGAAAACCATGTTTATGTGCTCAAAGGCACAGAGGAAATTCATTACTCTGAGGAATAACACACTCCACAAGTGAAATGAAAGTAATCTTATTTATGGCAGGAAGAGGCCTTGACTAGACTCCACTCCACCACACTTGGACTGATACTGCTTGCATGAAAAGAAGCTGCAGAACCAGAGACTCAAGCCTCATCTCAGCAATAAACACATTTGCAGTTGAGGCTGGCAAAAGACATCAAACCTGCTGAAGGAGAAGCATTTGGCTGTTGAATTGGCTGTAAATTGGTGTCCCTGCTTATGGTGGGGGGGTTGGAACTACATGATCTTTGAGGTCCCTTCCAACTTAAACCATTCTACTCTTCTATGATAAGCAGAAAGAATGAGATAGTTACAGAGAAAGTGGTGATGTGACTTCTTGTTCTCTCCACACAGAGCCTCCCCCTGCTCCTCAGCCAGCAGCCAGTGTAGTGCACACCTATGCCTGCAGCCAGCCTGCTGCTTATGGCATCTTGGCAGCTGCCTTGGCAGTGCTCCTGCTGTGCCTGACAATGTACCTGAGTGTCCTGTGGGGAGCTGAGACCCCTGCCTGAGAGTCCTGGGGGCTGAGGACTGCTGGAGGCAGATGGATGGGACACAGAGGCTGGAACCTCAGGGCTCGGTGCCCACTGCTGTATGCAATACACAGCACAGCAGAAAGTCCCTGAGCAGAAAGGGGAAATCAAAGCTCACAGAACCCTAGAATGGCTCAACTGGGAAGGCACTTCAGAGATCATCTGCTCCAACCTTCCTGCCATGGGCAGGGACTCTTCTCAACCAGACTCAGCTGCTCAAGGCCTCATCCAACCTGGCCTTCAACACCCCCAGGCAGGAAGGCAGCCACAGCCTCCTTAGGCAGCCTGTGCCAGACTCTCACCACCCTTGTTCTGTACAACTTCTTCCTAAGATCCACTCACAGAATCACAGAATTATTGAGGCTGGAACAGACCTCTGAGATCATCCAGTCCAGCCTATAACCTAACACCACCACATCAACCAGGCCATGACACTAAGAGCCACATCCAACCTTTCCTTAAACACCTCCAGGGATGGCAACTCCACCACCATCCTGGGCAGCCCATTCCAATGCCAATCATAGAATCATAGAATCACTCTCTCTGTGAAGAACACCCTCCCAATATCAAGCCTATACCTGCCCTGGCACAACTTGAGTGCCAAGTAGCCAGCAGCAGAAGAAGGGGACACAGTCTCAAGCTGTGACAGGGCAGGTCTAGGCTGGATGTTAGGAGGAAGTTGTTGGCAGAGAGAGTGATTGGCATTGGAATGGGCTGCCCAGGGAGGTGGTGGAGTGGCTGTGCCTGGAGGTGTTGAAGCCAAGCCTGGCTGGGGCACTTAGTGCCATGGTCTGGTTGCTTGGCCAGGGCTGGGTGCTAGGTTGGGCTGGCTGAGCTTGGAGGTCTCTTCCAACCTGCTTGATTCTATGATTCTTTGATCCACCCAGCCCTCTACACCTATGTGCCCAAGTATCTGCCATCCCTCTGTCTCTCTGAAGCTGAAAGAAAGAGAAACATCTTGCAAAGAAGGAAGGTGATGAGAAAACACCTGATGGGCTACTGCTGTGGTCACTTCTGTGTGAGACTGGAACAGAACCGAACCAAAAAGGGGATGAAAATCCTGTTTCTCTGCAGTCTACAAGCTCCACATTCACCTCCCTTCTCCAGACTTCAAAAGAGAGCTCCCCTTAATGGAAAAGCTGGGATGTGTGGCAGACAGGATGTGTCCACAGGCCTGTGCATCTCCTCCATCTAAACCCACATGGTTGACATTCCTTGGGTTTCTCCCTCCAGTTAAAAAGGGAAGCAGCAGCCAAGGCTCGCAGCCAGCAGTAAGTCCTTTTCCCCACGAGAAGGCACTGCAAGGTAACAAATAGGGGCAGGCTGCTGCTGCTGCTGCTGCTGCTGCTGCTGCTGCTGCTGCTGCTGCTGCTGCTGCTGCTGCTGCTGCTGCTGGAGGCAGCTGCCAGACTTTTCCTTCTTGGCCGGCTTTTTGCTGAGGGTCCAGCACAGGCTTTGTGGGTTCGTCCAGCACCATGCAGGACAGCTGCCTTTGTCTGCCTGCAGATCTTTGGCCAGTCACACTGCCTGACCAGTGAGTGAGACAAACTCTGCAGCTTTGCCCCAGGAATGAATTGATATCCTTGTACATCTTCCCCCAGGAAGAGGGTTTGGGTACTAAAGCCAAGCTTTAGGAATCTGAAGTTTGAGTTTGAACAAAAAAGTGAATGGAAGTTTTTCCTTTGCTGCTCTGCTTGTGCCCTTCCAGGATGCTTGCATTGCTACAGGCAATTCACTTTCTCCTCACACCATCTCAATTCCCCTTCTCCCTCACCCCACAGCTGAACAATCAATCCTTTGTTTGTGACCTTAGTCAGTGCTCCTGGAGATTCAAATTTGTCTCAAGCTGTGGCAGGGCAGGTCTAGGCTGGATGTGAGGAGGAAGTTGTTGGCAGAGAGAGTGATTGGCATTGGAATGGGCTGCCCAGGGAGGTGGTGGAGTGGCCGTGCCTGGAGGTGTTGAAGCCAAGCCTGGCTGGGGCACTTAGTGCCATGGTCTGGTTGCTTGGCCAGGGCTGGGTGCTAGGTTGGGCTGGCTGAGCTTGGAGCTCTCTTCCAACCTGCTTCATTCTATGATTCTATGACTTCACAGCTTCAGAACTAGAATCACAGAATCATAGAATCACAGAATCAGTCAGGGTTGGAAGTGACCACAAGGATCAGCCAGTTCCAACCCCCCTGCTACAGGCAGGGACACCTCACACTAAATCAGGCTGGCCACAGCCTCAGCCAGTCTGGCCTTAAACACCTCCAGGGATGAGGCTTCCACCACCTCCCTGGGCAACCCCTTCCAGGCTCTCACCACCCTCATGCTGAACAACTTCTTCCTAACCTCCAGGCTGAATCTTCCCATTTCTAGCTTGGTTCCATTCCCCCCACTCCTATCACTACCTCACAGCCTAAAAAGTCCCTCCCCAGCTTTCTTGTAGCCCCCTTAAGATACTGAAAGGCCACAATAAGGTCACCTGGGAGCCTTCTCCTCTCCAGACTCAACAGCCGCAACTCTTTCAGTCTCTCCTCACAGCAGAGCAGCTCCAGCCCTCTGAGCATCCTTGTGGTCCTTCTCTGGACACCTTCCAGCATGTCCATATCCCTCTCATAAGTATGAACATTTGAGAGCCACAGATGGAGTGAACAGGGTGACAGGGACCAAGCACATCCTTTAGACACAGCCTGGTGCATCAGCAGAAAGGGCTAGGTGCTAGGTTGGGCTGGCTAAGCTTGGAGGTCTCTTCCAACCTGCCTGAGTCTATGATTGACCAGGGCTGGGTGCTAGGTTGGGCTGGCTGAGCTTGGAGGTCTCTTCCAACCTGCCTGAGTCTATGATTGACCAGGGCTGGGTGCTAGGTTGGGCTGGCTGAGCTTGGAGGTCTCTTCCAACCTGCTTGATTCTATGATTCTATTCTACAGATAGTTTGGAAGGGTACTTTTGAAACAGGTAAAAACCCTGCAAGCCTCCTGCCTCAGCCTAAACTGTTTGAACCTCCCTCCCAACAGGCCAAGTGCTTCTCTAAATCACACACAGCCTGTTGCTCAACCTTTATTTTTGCCTAGATCTGAACCTGTCAGCTAAAGAGAGCAGAGCTGGGACTCTCCTCTTCCCTTCAGCAGTGATCTATTTGCTGACAGAGACAAGCAGGGGAGTGGACAATCTCCACACTGCTTTTTCTACAGCCATATTTTATTCCTCCCCACCATAACATGAGCACAGACAAGCAGGAGCAGCTGTGCTGAAGGAAGAAGCAATGCTCTTCCCTATGATGTCTATATCCTGCATGCTGCTGGAAAGAGCCTGGCATGGGCCAAAATGCTCCCTGATGACACAGCCATAGCACAAGGGAGGTCTTTGCAGACCTGCAAGATCTGCTTTTGGGTAGTGAATATACTGAGGCTCCTACATGGCTCAGGATAAAGCACTGCTTGGAGTTCAGGAAGAAGATAGATAGTGCCAGACACCCATTTGGGCTGGGGGAGCTGCCAGACCTGCTCCACACAGCCAAAAGATGTTGTGCAGAGAGATCTGTCGACGTTATCGGGATTGAATTAAGATGAACTGGCAGCAAGAACTGAGAATCACAGAATCAGTCAGGGTTGGAAGGGACCACAAGGATCAGCCAGTTCCAACCCCACTGCCACAGGCAGATACACCTCACACTAGATCAGGCTGGCCACAGCCTCATCCAGCCTTGCCTTAAACACCTCCAAGGATGAGGTTTCCACCACCTCCCTGGGCAACCCCTTCCAGGCTCTCACCACCCTCATGCTGAAGAACTTCTTCCTAACATCCAGTCTGAATCTCTCCATTTCTAGCTTGGAGGTCTCTTCCAACCTGCTTGATTCTATGATTCTATGAACATAACTGAGGAGCTTCACTTCAGCCTGCATTGACTGACCAAGGTCCTTTGGCACAAAGAGAGAGAAAAAAGCCTGGATGAGGCACTTAGTGCCATGGTCTGGTTGACTGCACGGGGCTGGGTGCTAGGTTGGGCTGGCTGAGCTTGGAGCTCTCTTCCAACCTGCTTGAGTCTATGAACATAACTGAGGAGCTTCACTTCAGCCTGCATTAACTGCCCAAGGTCCTTTGGCACAAAGGGAGTGAAAAAAGCCTGGATGGAGCTCTTAGTGCCATGGTCTGGTTGATTGGCCAGGGCTGGGTACTAGGTTGAACTGGCTGAGCTTGGAGGTCTCTTCCAACCTGCTTGATTCTATGATTCTATGAACATAACTGAGGAGCTTCACTTCAGCCTGCATTAGCTGCCCCAGGTCCTTTGGCACCAAGGGAGCGATGGTCCAAGCAGCAGGATTTTGGGAAGCCAGGTGCTGTCCAAGAGCCTTTTTTCAACCTGTAGCCAATTGCACAGAAACAAAACTGCAGAGAGCAGGCTCCTAGAGCAGACTCCCTTGCAACACCCCAGCTGCCCCCAACTTACAAACACTTCTGGGTTCATGCTTTGCTCTCTTTGTGCCTTTCCCAGACGCACACAGCCCCGAGGCTGATGCCAACCTCAAGATCCTGGCAGCCTTTCAGACCCTGCTGAAGCCCTCCATTAACTCTAAAAAGAAAAAGAACTGCAGGGGATCTTCCAGCCAACAATTTGCTATTTTCTTTATGGCTCAACAGGCGTTTCCTGAAAACAGATCTCTGCATTATCTGCCCTCAAGATCATGTGCAAACTCCTGCAGAAGGCTCAGGAAGTACAATACAGCTCATATGCCAGCCTGACCTTACTCATTAATAACTATGTAGAGCACATGTTCATGCACAACTCTGGCCTTGGACTTGGACAACCAAATTAACCTTTGGATTGCTGCTGTTGGGCTATAATTTACTGGAGTTAGCTTTCAGCTCCACCTCCAGAGCTGCTGATAGGACAGAAATAATCATCTCATCCCGATAACAAAAGCAGATAACAGAGCAGAATGGTTGGCTTCCAGCACAGCAAGATAATTAGCACAGCCTTAATCAGTTGTGACTGCATCAGGGAAAATGCTCTTTAATTGCTGAGTGGACAAGGAGTGCTTGCAGGAGGTCAATGGCAGCCTGGGCTGCATCAGAAGCAGTGTGGGCAGGAGACTGCTTTGGCGAGTGCAGTGTCCAGCTCTGGAACCCTCAGCAGAGGAAGGACATGGAGCTGATGGAGCAGGTCCAGAGGAGGCCATGAAAATGATCAGGAGGTTGGAACAGCTCTGGTACTAGGACAGGCTGAGGGAGCTGGAGGTGTTCAGTCTAGAGAGGAGAAGGCTCCAGGAAGACCTAAAAGTGACCTTTCAGTACTTGAAGGAGGCTACAAGAAGGCTGCAGAGAAACTGTTTGCAAAGGCCTGCAGGGACAGGATGAGAGCAAAGGCTTCAAACTAGAGCACAGCAGATTGAAGGTGAATGTTAGGAACAAGTTCTGCACCATGAGGGTAGTGGAGCACTGGAACAGGTTGCCCTGGGAGGTGGTTGAGGCCTCATCCCTGGAGATATTCAAGGCTGTGGGCAACCTGATCTAGTTGAGGATGTCCTTGCTGAGTGCAGAGGGGGTTGGACTGGATGAGCTTTGGAGGTCCCTTCCAACCCAGACTGATCTATGAGCAGAGCAGAGCAGATTGAGATTGGATGCTAGGAACAAGTTCTGCACCATGAGGGTAGTGGAGCACTGGAACAGGCTGCCCAGGGAGGTGGTTGGAGCCCTTCTGTAGCCCCCTTCAGATCCTGGAACACCACTCCAAGGCCTCCTGGAAGCCTTCTCTTCTCCAGGCTGCAGAGCCCCAACTCTCTCAGCCTGTCCTCAGAGCAGAGCTGCTGCAGCCCTCTCAGCATCTTGGTGATCTACTCAGCACAAAACCATGAAGGTGCATCTACAGTGACTTATTCTGAGCAGGACAGCTGTGCTCTGGATCTCTCAGGAACCCAAAACTCAGCTTCCAGTTCAATTTGTGCTCAACACAGCTCCAGGAAAGAGAAGGGGGATAAAAAGCAGCAAAAATCAGTTTCTCATTTGTCACAGAAGAGCAATAAAAGAGTGTTCCTTGCGTAATGTTTTGCTCCTTCTGCAGAAGAAACCTCACACAATAGACTTTGGTTCCTTCAGAACTGAAGTTTCTTTCCATCTCTGTAAATCATCTCAGCCTTGTACTGCTGCAAGAAGCATCTGCTTGCCAAGGGACATGAGGGGTAGCCTGCCCTCCTGCAAGGCATCTTGGCAGAGGAGAGATCTAGATAAGAACCAAGAGACACCTCCTGCACAACGGTGCCAGGAGAGCAGCTGGAACCCATTCAGGAGCAGGATAACTCTGTCCAAACAACTGCATGCCAGGATCTTAGGGTAGGAAATAAAGGATGCTTACAGGACATTGCCATATAAACACACAGCTCTTCCTCTGAGTTTGGGGAGTTTGGTTCAAAAAGAATTCTGCCAGCTTGGCAAGCAATTCCTATCCTTTCCCTCTTTGGATGTTGATCACAGAACCACAGAGACCCCCCCCAGGATCATCAAGTCCAACTGTTATATCTACTCTACAAAGTTCACCCCTAAACCATATCTCCAAGCACCACATCCAAATGACTTTTAAACATAGAATCATAGAATCAGTCAGGGTTGGAAGGGACCACAAGGATCAGCCAGTTCCAACCCCCTTGCTACAGGCAGGGACACCTCACACTAGATCAGGCTGGCCACAGCCTCATCCAGCCTGGCCTTAAACACCTCCAGGAATAAGGCTTCCACCACCTCCCTGGGCAACCCCTTCCAGGCTCTCACCACTCTTATGCTGAAGAACTTCTTCTTAACACCCAGTCTAAATCTCCCCATTTCTAGCTTGGTTCCATTCCCCCCCCCGGGTCCTATCACTCCCTGACAGCCTTAAAAGTCCCTCCCCAGCTTTCTTGTAGGCCCCCTTAAGATACTGCAAAGCCACAATAAGGTTCAAGCCTGAATTCAGGTGGTGCAAGAGCAGAGACTAAAATCATCACAGAAGATCCTTCTAATGACATTCTCTGTGGTGGACAAATCTTGCAGGCTTGAGAAGGGCTGCATGGCACAAGAGATGGTTGCATGGCACAAGGGAGGGCTGCATGGCACCAGAGAGAACTGCATGGCACAAGAGTAGGTTGCATGGCACACGGGAGGGTTGCATGGCACAAGGGAGGGCTGCATGGCACACGGGAGGGTTGCATGGCACAAGGGAGGGCTGCATCGCACAAGAGCGGGTTGCATGGTGCAAGAGAAGGCTGCATGGCACAAGGGAGGGCTGCATGGCACACGGGAGGGTTGCATGGCACAAGGGAGGGCTGCATGGCACAAAAGAGGGTTGCATGGTGCAAGAGAAGGCTGCATGGCACAAGGGAGGGCTGCATGGCACAAGGGAGGGCTGCATGGCACAAAAGAAGGCTGCATGGCACAAGGGAAGGTTGCATGGAACAAGGGAGGGTTGCACGGCACAAAAGAGGGCTGCATGGCACAAGGGAAGGTTGCATGGCACAAAAGAAGGCTACATGGCACAAGGGAAGGTTGCATGGCACAAAGGAAGGCTGCATGGCACAAGGGAGGGTTGCACGGCACAAAAGAGGGTTGCATGGCACAAGGGAAGGCTGCATGGCACAAGGGAGGGTTGAATGGCACAAGGGAAGGTTGCATGGCACAAGGGAAGGTTGCATGGCACAAAGGAAGGCTGCATGGCACAAGGGAGGGTTGCAGATGCCAGATAAGAAACAGGCAGAGGGGGAAAAGAGTAGTAACCATTCCTGACTTTATTCACTGCTTAAGGGCCAAGTCTGGAGCAGCTAAGACATGTGGTGACTGCTTGGGGACAAACTTGGCTCTCAAAGAAGTGTGGGGAACACTACCCCTCACATGGGATGGGATGGGATGGGATGGGATGGGATGGGATGGGATGGGATGGGGGCAGCGGCAGATCCTGACTGTCATATTCCACCAAAACCTTATGGTGCTTGACATGGGTGCAGCAACTTCTGCTCTTCAGAGCAAAACTCTTTTGCTACTGTTTGCCTTTTTCATGAGCAAACTTTTAGGCCCACTCTGGCATCCAATGAGCTTAAAGAATTCACTTTCCAGGACTAGAATTTCCTCCCAAAAAAGAATCACAGAATCATACAATCGAGTAGTTTGAAGAGAGCTCCAAGCTCAGCCAGCC
>WAAF01005837.1:1066-36218 GCA_013400475.1 Tricholaema leucomelas
GGAAGAGACCTCCAAGCTCATCCAGTCCAACCTAGCACCCAGCCCTAGCCAATCAACTAGACCACAACACTATGTGCCTCACCCAGTCTTCTCTTGAACACCTGGTTTGGGTGAACCTGTGTCCCATGAAATTAAAATAGCCCACTGTTGGGCTAGTGGCTGTTAGGTTGTCCAGAAGTGAAGTGCTGAGTTAAGGTCTAGATCTATATTTTTATTGCCTAGTAAGTTTTTGTAGCCTGAAGAAAAAAATCAACAGTGCAAAGCATTACAGTTTCTGTTGTACAGCACAGAAAACCAACCAGTTCCTGAAGTGTCTAAGTCCCTGTATTTTTACTCTCTGTAGTATTTCTACACATACCTTTAGAAAGTTCTGAATGATCTCTCAGGAAGAGCTCAGACATTCTTTGAATGCCATCAGTACTAGCTTTTGTGTGCCAAACAAAGCTGATAGACATAGGTATGATTCAAAAAACCTGGAGATTAACACTTCTAGTGTGGCATGCACTTTTCCCCCACTCCTCTCTGTCACAAAACTGCCTTAATGCCAAAACAGAGGCTGAGGTGCCACCAGAGGTACTTACTGGCTGAGGCTTGAGGTTGAATGCGAGGTATCCCTCCGTTTGGCACTTGGAAGTTGGAGTCACTCCTGCTGTTTTTCACAGACTCAGCTTGGATGTTAGATGTCCTGGACAGGTTTGGAAGACTACGCCGTAGTTTTTCTGTACGAAGTAACACAGAGCACAGCATGAGGGCAAGGGAGGGGATTCTGCCTCTTTGCTCTCCTCACACCCCATCTGGAGTACTGTGTGCAGTTCTGGAACCCCCAGCACAGGGAAGACATGAAACTGTTGGAGCCAGTCCAGAGGAAGTCACCAAGATGCTCAGAGGGCTTCAGCACCTCTGCTATGAGGACAGGCTGAGAGAGTTGGGGCTCTGCAGCCTGGAGAAGAGAAGGCTTTGAGGAGACCTTAGAGTGGCTTTCCAGTATCTGAAGGGAGCCTACAGGAAGGCTGGGGAAGGACTATTGACAAGGTCAATGTCAGGATGAGGGGGAATGGGTTTAAGCTGGCAGAGAGGAGATTTAGGAGGAAGTTCTTTCCAGTGAGGGTGGTAAGACACTGGCACAGGTTGCCCAGGGAGGTTGTGGCTGCTTCCTCCCTGGAGGCGTTTAAAGCCAGGCTGGATGAGGCCTTGAGCAGCCTGCTCTAGTGGGAGGTGTCCCTGCCTATGGCAGGGGGTTGGAGCTGGATGATCCTTGAGGTCCCTTCCAACCTATGATTTAGCCTGCTGCTGGATCAAGGTTCAGGTGAACCCACAGCTGAACCCCAATTATAAGTAACACAAAATGTCAGCCATGTAGAACTCCACTGCAATTTCAAAGTCTATCTTGTTAAATTAAGAAGGCAAATGGTACCCTGGTGTGCCTTAGCAAAAATGTGTCCAGCAGGTCTAGGCAGATTTTCCTCCCTTTCTGCTCTGCCCTGGTGAGAACACACCTGCCATACTGTGTCCTGTTTTGAGCTCCCCAATTCAAGAGTCCAGTCTGCAAAGAGTCCAGTCAAGAGCTGTGAGGATTATTAAGGGGACTTGAACATCTCTCCTATGAAGAAAGGCTGAGAGGCATGGGGCTGTTTAGTCTGGATAAAAGAAGGCTGAGAGGGGACCTCATCAATGCCTAGTCAGCATCCCTGGAGGTGTTCAAGAAAAGACTGGATGAGGCATTTAGTGCCATGGTCTAGATGACTGGATATGGCTGGGTGCTAGGTTGGACTGGATGATCTTGGAGGTCTCTTCCAACCTGCCTGATTCTATGATTCTACAATTCTAAATATCAGAGGGGTAGGTGTCATGAAAAGGGGATAGGCTCTTTTAAGTAGCACCCCATAACAGGACAAGGAATAATGGGATCAAGCTAGAACACAGGAAGTTCTACCTCAACATGAGCCAGAAACTACTCTATTGTGAGGGTGATAGAGCACTGGAACAGCAGAGAGTGTTATGGGATTATAAGTTTTGTTCTACTGTTAGGGATTATGAGTTATGCTCTACTGTTAGTTTTGCATATTCAGTTTCCCTAATTTGTAGTTTTGCACAGTCTGAAGTCTACTTGGAATCATAGAATGGTTTAGGTTGGGAGGGACCTCAAGGATCATCCAGCTCCAACCCCCTGCCATAGGCAGGGACACCTCCCACTAGAGCAGGCTGCTCAAGGCCTCATCCAGCCTGGCCTTAAACGCCTCCAGGGAGGAAGCATCCACAACCTCCCTGGGCAACCTGTGCCAGTGTCTCACCACCCTCACTGTAAAGAACTTCCTCCTAACATCCAGTCTAAATCTCCCCTCTTCCAGCTTAAACCCATTCCCCCTCGTCCTGACATTACCAGACCTTGTCAATAGTCCCTCCCCAGCCTTCCTGTAGGCTCCCTTCAGATACTGGAAAGCCACTCTAAGGTCTCCTCCAAGCCTTCTCTTCTCCAGGCTGCAGAGCCCCAACTCTCTCAGCCTGTCCTCACAGCAGAGCTGCTGCAGCCCTCTCAGCATCTTCATGGCTCTCCTCTGGACCCGCTCCAGCAGTTCCATGTCCTTCTTGCGTTGGGGGCTCCAGAACTGCACCTGAATGTGATTTATAAGTAGAATGCTTACTTGAAGATACTGTTTGAGCCAACTTTAAGAACTACCCAGTCTCATACCAACACATTACACAACTAACAGCCACCCACTGGGAAAGAAACTCTTTGTACACAGCATTTATGCAGGTGACACCAAGCTGAGCGGTGCTGTCAACATGCCAGAGGGACAGGAGGTTCAGTAAAAGCAAGCACAGGGTCCTGCACCTGGGCTGGAACAATCCTCACTATCAATACAGACTGGGGAATGAGGTGTTGGAAAGGAGCCCTGTGGAAAAGGAGTTGGGAGTGCTGGTGGCTGAGAAGCTGGATGTGAGCCAACAACGGGAGCTTGAAGCACAGACCGCAAATGGCAGCCTGGGCTGCATCAAAAGCAGCATTGTCAGCAGATCCAGAAAGGTCATTCTACTGCTTTGCTCTGCTCCAGTGAGGCATCACCTGGATTACTACATCCAGCTCTGGAGCCTTCAATACAGGAAGGACAAAAATCCTTCAAAACACCCCAAAACAGAAATCCCAAACAACCTCTTACGAGCTCTGAACAGCTACGCAACATACAGCTGCACTGCAAGAGAATTCCTTGGAAGTGCTTCAGCAACACATGATCACAGGCTCTATTTTGATCCCTCTGCTATGTTGGTACCTTGCCTCTCATGAGATATTTTTGTTGTAGCTCATCTAGCATGCACCAAGGCTGCCATGAAACCCCCAGAAAAGAATGGGAAAGGAATTGTCAGCTAAGTCACAACATAGTTGATTCATTTCTGCACATTCTACTCCATACCTAGAATTTCCCCAAATCACTATTGCTAGATGAGATTTAAGCCAACCTTTTCAAAGCTATTCTTGAACTGCTAATGATATATGCAGGATCATCTGCCCCAGAAGCTTCAGTCACTGATTTTTACTGACTAAAATCCTAAAATTTCATAGTCAATCGAACTCTGTAAGTGGCATAAACCTCTTGGCTGTATTGGGAATCAAAACAATCAACATTTCTACATCATCTCTATGCAGATATTTTTTTACCTGAAAGAGTGAAAAAAATAAGGTGAATTCTTACTGTCTAAATAATCTTCTCCCTGAATTTAGGCTTTTATTTGCCAGGTAACAGCTATGTTTGCTAAAATGGGAATATGCTTGTGAAATGGACAGAGGCACTGAGTGCAGCCTCAGCAAGTTTGCTGCCCACACCAAACTCTGTGGTGCAGCAGACAGGCTGGAGGGCAGGGATCCACCAGAGGGACCTGGACAGGCTGCAGAGGTGGGCACAAGCCAAGCTCAGGAGGTTCAACAAGACNACAGAGGGCTGAAGCAGCTCTGCTGGGAGCACAGACTGAAAGAGTTGGGGCTGTTGAGTCTGGAGCAGAGGAGGCTCCCAGGTGACCTTCTTGTGGCCTTCCAGGATCTGAAGGGGCCTACAAAAAAGCTGAGGAGAGACTTTTGAGGGTGTCAGGGAGTGACAGGTCATGGGGAAATGGAGCAAAGCTGGAGGTGGGGAGAGTCAGGCTGGAAGTGAGGAGGAAGTTTTTCAGCATGAGAGTGGTGAGAGGCTGGACTGGGTTGCCCAGGGAGGTGGTTGAGGCCCCATGGCTGGAGGTGTTTCAGGCCAGGCTGGATGGGGATGTGGATAGCCTGATCTAGGGTAAGGTGTCCCTGGGCATGGCAGGGGGGTTGGAACTGGCTGCTCCTTGTGGTCTCTTCCAACCCTGACTGATTCTCTGAAATTCCTGGCCAGTTAAAGGAGTTCCTGCCAGACTGCTACCAGGAAAAAAACCCAAACATTCAAGAAGCAAAAAATCCCAGCAGGTTCCATCATTTTGTTCCATGCCAGTACAGCACAACTGTGTCAAGTTTACTGCAAGCTTTGGTTTTTTATTATGCAGTAGTTTGCAAAGCTTTGAGAGATCAAAAATATCCAACAAATGCTTGACAGAAGTACCAATATTTTTAAGGCTATCTTTATGCTCAGAGTTAAAGAGTCCTGCACTGCCAAAAGAACACATTCAGCTATCTCACAGCTACAAGCACACATAAATTGCCACATTAGCCTGATCTGACCACAGGTACTTTTCCTGCATTTCATTCTGTCATCTCCAAGGCCTAAACCCTCTTGGTGAGTGATGGTTTCCCTTGGGCTGTGCTTTATTTTAGTGCATTTGCCAGCCAAAGATAGAACTTGGTCACCACAAAACTCAATTACACCCTGAGTGACTAAGAGCTAAAATAAATGCAAGCCTATCAACTCAGGTATCTGACTGCAAGGACTCCCCAGCTGAACTGGGGAAAAGCTTGCTCTGCTTTCTCCTCACCAGCTCAGCTCAAAGAGATATTATATAGGCACACAATAATGCCTGAGGAGAGGGACTTGTGAGTACTGGCAGAGGAGAAGCTCAATATGAGCTGTCAGTGTTGCACTGGCAGCCCAGAGGACCAACCAGAGCCTGGGCTGCAGCAAGATAAGTGTGGGCAGGAAGGTAAGGGAAGTGATCCTGCCCTTCTACTCTGCATTGGTAAGACCCCACCTGGAGTACTGCATCCAGTTCTGGAGCCCCTGTGACAAGAGGGATGTGGAGATGTTGGAGCACGTCCAGAGAAGGGCCACGAGGATGCTCAGTGAGCTGGAGCTGCTCTGCTATAAGGAGACTGCAGGAGTTGGGGCTGCTCACTCTGGAGGGGAGAAGGCTCCGAGGTGACCTCATTTTGGCCTTTCAGTATCTTAAGGGACCCTACAAAAAAGCTGGGGAGGGACTTTTTAGGCTGTCAGGTAGTGATAGGACTGGGGGAATGGAACCAAGCTAGAAATGGGGAGATTCAGACTGGATGTTAGGGAGAAGTTGTTCAGCATAAGGGTAGTGGTGAAAGCCTGGAGTGGGTTACCCAGGGAGGTGGTGGAAGCCCCATCCCTGGAGGTGTTTAAGGCCAGGCTGGATGAGGCACTGGCCAGCCTGATCTAGTGTGAGGTGTCTCTGCCCATGGCAGGGGGGTTTGAACTGCATGATCCTTGTGGTCTCTTCCAACCCTGACTGATTCTATGCTTCTCGAGCTCCTTTACAGGAGCTACACAACTCCTTGTGCAATGACTTTGAGAGAGGGCTCCTTACCTTCACTTTTGACATTGCTGGTCTGCAAGTCTGTGGGATGGCCCTGAAGTGAGAGGCGAGGCTGCTGCAAACGGCTGATCATGGGCTGGGGAGACACCCTGCTGTACTCGATGCTGCGAGCAGGCGAGCGCGAGCGGGGCGAGTTCCTGGGGGACTGCTTCGGTGAGGGCCAGGGGGAGCTGCGAGGCGATGGTGAGAACCTGTTCACAGCAGGGTGCACTGCATGGTGCGTGCCATCCTCTTCATCTTCTAGACTCTGTGCATCCAGCTCCTGATCGCTGAAGGTGCCTCTCCTGGTGGAGTTGCAAGAAGAACCAGAGCTACGCCGAGAAGCAGTCGCTGCGTACTCCTGCCGGAGGCCTGGCAACAATGACAGCATTGGTTACTCGCCTCCAGCACACAAATGCTTCTAAGGAGAGGCTGCATGCAAATATCTACTCAGTGTTCAAGCTCAAACTGGACTCACCTTAACTCCTTTCATTTGAGGCATTGATTAATTCCAGATTTGTATCAAAAGAAGCTATCTACCTGTGTCTCACAGAGACTGAAACTGCCCACGGTTAGGCTCAGATCATCAACATCTACCTGTGCATAACATCTCGAGTAGGGGAGCTTCAGTAGTTCTGAAGAGGAGTGCACACACCCCAGAAGGTACAAATAGTCTAATGAGGTGCAGGAAATGTTTTAACACAATCAAGTATTTTTAAAAGGTCTTTAGCTTTTAGCTAAAGCTTTTAGCATTGGTGTGCTGCGTGCTTGCTTCTCTCCTCACCCAAGTTGGATACCAGCAGCAGAGGCTACATCTTAACCTTGATACCACACAACATTTATAGCAGCCACAATGAAATTTCTCTTCCAACTTACTAATTAATGTAAAACCAAAAAAGCTATAATGTAAAACTACCCTTAGAGAAAGCAGTTGATAGGTCAGTGGTTCTCAAGGGAGGTGCACACACCCCAGGAGGCACAAAGAGTCCACTGGGGTGCAGGATGAAAACATTTTACTGCTGATAAAGTATTTGTTTCATCTTTATCTCATTCTTTTAACATTTATCTTCATGCATACATTTGTGAATTTTTTGGTGTGAGTAATGTATTAGTAAAGCAGTAGGTGCATATGATTTAGGAAAAAAATATATAGAATAGAATCAAGCAGGTTGGAAGAGACCTCCAAGATCATCCAGTCCAACCTAGCACCCAGCCCTATCCAATCAACCAGACCATGGCACTAAGTGCCTCATCCAGGCTTTTCCTGAACACCTCCAGGGATGGTGACTCCACCACCTCCCTGGGCAGCCCATTCCAATGCCAATCACTCTCTGCCAACAACTTCCTCCTAACATCCATTCTAGACCTCCCCTGGCACAACTTGAGACTCTGTCCTCTTGTTCTGTTGCTGCTTGCCTGGCAGCAGAGCCCAACCCCACCTGGCTACAACCTCCCTTCAGGTAGTTGTAGACAGCAATGAGGTCTGCCCTGAGCCTCCTCTTCTGCAGGCTGCACACCCCCAGCTCCCTCAGCCTCTCCTCACAGGGTTGTGCTCCAGGCCCCTCCCCAGCCTTGTTGCCCTTCTCTGGACACCTTCCAGCACCTCAACATCTCTCTTGAATTGAGGAGCCCAGAACTGGACACAGCACTCAAGGTGTGGCCTAAACAGTGTTGAGTACAGGGGCAGAAGAACCTCCCTTGTCTTACTGGCCACACTGTTCCTGATATAGCCCAGAATGCCATTGGCTCTCTTGGCCACCTGGGCACACTGCTGGCTCATCTTCAGCCTACTATCCACCAGTACCCTCAGGTCCCTTTCCTCCTGGCTGTTCTCTAGCCACTCTATCCCCAGCCTGTAGTGCTGCTTGGGGTTGCTGTGGCCAAAATGCAGAACCCTGCACTTGGCCTTGTTAAATTTCATCCCATTGGCCTTTGCCCACCCATCCAGCCTTTCTAGGTGCCTCTGCAGGGCTCTCCTACCTTCCAAATATATACATATATTGTCTGAGGGGTTTTTCTGACAGGGGTATGCAATGAAGTCTGTGATTGACTGAAATTACTGCCACTTTCTGCAGTCTCAGAGGGCCAAAAAGACAAAGTCCCAACTGAACCTATAATGGAGAGATATCAGCATAGAAGCTTCACTATTCTTTGCTATATTTACTTTGCATTTTGGTGATTTCAATCATGGTTTAAGTACCCATGGCAACAAGACTGGATTACATCAGGGAGGCACAGATGTCCTGACAGGACTCCAATCTAATAGCCACCCTTTTAGCATATACTGTATGGTACAAATCCATACACTCTCCAGCATTGCTGTAGTCCACTGTTCCTCAGGAACACAAATTCTGCACAGCAACTTCCTTCCTTTATCCTGGAAGCAGCCTTCTTGGGAGAAGTACATATGTACATCCATGATAGAATGAAGTCAACCAGTTTGGAAGAGACCTTGAAGATCATCCAGTCCAACCTACCACCCAGCCCTGCATTCTTCAGTTCTGTTCTTTCTGCTCTTCTCCTCCTCCTCCCCCTCCTCTCTCCAGCTCCTGCCACCATTCAGGGTCCAGTCTGCCTCCATCTCCACCCCATCCCCAACGCTCCCACCCCATCTCCACCCTTGCCACTCCAACCCCATCACTCCCACCCCATCCCCACGCTGCCCTTCCGCAGAGGCTCAGTCCCACTCCTTCTAAGCAAGTGCTACTGCAGCTACTAATAAAAGGATCAACTGCTCAAGTCTGTTTTCAGGATGGAAAATACTTACTTTCCTCTTGCATTCGTGCTAAAATTTGCACATCTGTAACATCATTTAGCTTGTAATTAGACCCAATAGAGTCTTCATCCATCTCAGATGCACTTAATTCACTGTCCAGAGAGGACTGTGGACTTAGTGGAGGATTTCTATCTGCTGAAGTTCTATAATGACCTAGAGAAAGAAAATAATGAAAGTAATCCAAAATTTTGGTCATGTTTCTTTAAAAAAAAAGGCAAACTGCATTTCTTTTCTTAATAAAAGAACCTCCCATCTAAAACCAGATTGACAGGCATCAGTGTTCAGAAGGAGCAGGTAGGCTTTTCTTTTGCACCACTTCATGTTATGAGTTTTGTTCATTTCTAACTTCATTCTGCCTTTGGAGCCAGTCTGTTTGTTTGGTTTTTTTTTTCAATTCCCTTAAAAGTCCCCTCTCAGTCTTCTCTTCTCCAGACTAAACAGCTCCAGGTCCCTCAGCCTCTCCTTATCAGGCAGTGATCCAGTCCCCTAGTTATCCTCATGGTCCTCCCTTGGACTCTCTCCAGCAGATCCTTGTCTCTCTTAAACTGGGGAGCCCACAACTGAACATCTCCTCATGTTTAGATGAATACTGATTCAGTTTGAAATGCTTAAAACACAGCTTATCTGCAAATACTACTTGTTCTGTGTACACACCTTTGCTCAACTCCAGCATCTGCCTTCTGGATGCCATCCCTTTGCCAGTTATAATTCATCTGTCTGTCCTGCAGGCAGATGAGCACTGTGGCACACCATGCAAAGCAGAGCAACATAGATCAAAGCAAAAGCTGAGTAATGACTCTGCAGAGAATACACTGCAGTGCAGGCCTCTCTTTACAAGCCCACACTGAACTAGATAGTTGGATTGTCAATGCAACTTTCCCTGCAAGCTAACTCGAGTTAAAGTATCTTTAATAAGCCCACACTCTGACTGCAGAGTAGAGACATTTTCCAGGCATTAATTCTTCTGATGCAAAGAAGGCATCCATGAAACAGAATAAATGCAGAAAACATTGCCAGAAGTTGATGCTTACACTGCTTGTGGAATTCCTTTTGTTAAGATACAGGCTTTCTTAGATTACACTACTCACATCTGAGGTACTGATGGCTACATTGCATAGTAAATGTTTCAGTTACTAAGGAACAGGGTAGTTGGAAAGACCTTACTAACATCTAACCTTTGAATACCTACTTTGCAACTTACATCCCAGTCAATTACAGGGTCAGTTCCAGAAGCCACTTAAGATCACAGAATGGTTTAGGTTGGAAGGGACCTCAAGGATCAGCCAGCTCCAACCCCCTGCCATAGGCAGGGACACCTCCCACTAGAGCAGGCTGCTCAAGGCCTCATCCAGCCTGGCCTTAAACACCTCCAGGGAGGAAGCATCCACAACCTCCCTGGGCAACCCATTCCAGTGTCTCACCACCCTCACTGTAAAGAACTTCCTCATAACATCCAGTCTGAATCTCCCCTCTTCCAGCTTATACCCATTCCCCCTCGTCCTGACATTACCAGACCTTGTCAATAGTCCCTCCCCAGCCTTTCTGTGGGCTCCCTTCAGATACTGGAAAGCCACTCTAAGGTCTCCTCGAAGCCTTCTCTTCTCCAGATGTGCTAGGACTCTGCAGAACTAACTCTAGCTGTTTTGAGCTAACTGCTAATCTGCATCAGTGATTTTAGGGACTTCCAGAGAAAACATTTTAAATGCATCTCATGCCAGAAAGTCTGTAAAGAGCCTGGACACTGCATGATGCAAACATCTCACAAAAGATGGACACGTTTGTGATGTCTTTCTTAATCTGGTTCAGTGAATATATATCCTGGATGCATAAAGGAAACAAACAAAAGGCCATACTCTCTCACACACTTACCTGAGGTACCAGGAGGTATGAGCTGTTTCACTAAAGCAGACTTCACTGGTGTTGAGGAGGGGGAGTTGAAACCACTGCTGTAGGGGCTACTTGTATTGGGACTGTAGGAGCTCGCATAACTGACAGCGCTGAAAGGGCTGCTGTACAAACTCTGCCTCTTGAGAGCTGTATGAAAGAGGAGGAGAGTGGCAAATTACACAGAAGGAACCAGTGAAAGATGAACACAACACTACATCACATCTTCAGTGTGACTTAATTACTATGCAGTTCAAGCAGAACATTTCAGACATCGGGAAGTTTTTCAGGTGAAGGGTTTCATCTCCTAGACATCACCACACTGTAAGAGGAGTGGGAGAAAAGGATGAGACAAGATAGCAGCAAATGGTTTCCTTGCAAAAAATCAAACCTAAGTTCACTACAACTCATCTTTTCAAGATGTTCAATGAAGGCATTGAGAAGGAAGAAGGAAACAACTCAGAAGACAGCAGTAGCTAAGCTACACTAATACACCTCCTCTGTGCACAAGCAGATACAAAGCAGAGTGCACCACAAAGTCTGGCTCTCCAGGATTCACACAGCTGTCTACATCACACAGTGCTTCACCAGGAACCCCAGCACTGCTGCCACAGATCTATCAATACCACCTACAGACTTCCCCAAAGCACAGGCTAAATGAAAAGCCACTGAGCATGGCAAGTACATCTGCTGACAATTCTGGGTACCTACTGGGCAAGTCAACTGTAGGATTATTGCTTTCTGCAGAGCTCCTGTTCTAATTGGTATTATGTTTGTGGATGTCAGCCCCAAATGTAAGATCTAGAACTGGGTCATTGCCTCTGCTATTTATTGCAAATATTTCAATGCTGAGGTATTTTCAGATTAACTTTAACCACTGCTGAACATTATCACAGAATCAGTCAGGGTTGGAAGGGACCACAAGGAGCAGCCAGTTCCAACCCCCCTGCCATGGCCAGGGACACCCTACCCTAGAGCAGGCTGCACACAGCCTCAGCCAGCCTGGCCTTAAACACCTCCAGCCATGGGGCCTCAACCACCTCCCTGGGCAACCCATTCCAGCCTCTCACCACTCTCATGCTCAACAACTTCCTCCTCACCTCCACTCTGACTCTCCCCACCTCCAGCTTTGCTCCATTCCCCCCAGTCCTGTCACTCCCTGACACCCTCAAAAGTCCCTCCCCAGCTTTTTTGTAGCCCCCTTCAGATCCTGGAAGGCCACAAGAAGGTCCCCTGGGAGCCTCCTCTTCTCCAGCCTGCACAGCCCCAACTCTTTCAGTCTGTGCTCACAGCAGAGCTGCTGCAGCCCTCTCAGCATCCTCCTGGCCCTGCTCTGGACACACTCCAGCATCTCCACAGCCCTCTTGTCATAAGGGCTCCAGAACTGGATGCAGTACTCCAGGTGGGGTCTCAGCAGAGCACAGCAGAGGGGGCAATCACCTCCCTGGCCCTGCTGGCCACACTTCTCCTGCTGCAGCCCAGGCTGCAAGTGCACACTGCTGGCTCATGTTGAGCCTCTCGTCCACCAGGACCCCCAAGTCCCTCTCTTCAGAGCTGCTCTCCAGGCTCTCACTACCCAGTATCAGGATGATACTTAAATTCCCCTAGTTGTCAGGGGTTATGATTTCTTTAGTTACTTAACTGACACTTTCATTCAGAAATTCACATTTTATTTTAATGTAAGAAACTTCATTTTCAGCAAGTGTGAACCAAAAGGAAAGTTGGGCCCACTTTTGGCAAAATCAGTTCCTTCACTGCTGAAAGTATTTCATACCAAACACCTGTGTTTTAGCAAAGAACAAAATCACATTGCAAAACTTTAAACCAAGAACTTGAGAGTCCAACTTTAGGACATGTAAATTTAGCTTAAACTGCAGTTCACCTCGCTGCAAGAAACTAAATTCATTAAGGCATGAGAGCATATCTATGATAGACTGACAAGAACAGGCCTGGCAAATGTATGGCTGTGATCTCAAGTGGTACTTAGAAGGAAAAAACCCCACACAACAGAAATTAGGTTGCCCAAAGAATATTGTGTGACATTTCTGTCACTGAAAAATGGCTTTAACTGGTGCTGTAATAATTAGGTTACCGATAGCAGTAGATAAAAAAGCAATTGCACATGACTAGATGACTTTTGGAGGTCTCTTCCAGCTCAAACCATTCTATGATTTACTAAAAATCTTTTCATTCAGAATAAGGTTTTTGTTTGCCAAGAAGCCAAAAGACCACAGCTGCTGAGGTGTTTAAGGCCAGGCGGGATGGGGCTCTGGGCAGCCTGCTCTAGGGTAGGGTGTCCCTGGGCATGGCAGGGGGGTTGGAACTTGCTGATCTTTGTGGTCCATTCCAATCCTGACTGATTCTACAATTCAATGAATTGCTGCTTTGAACAGCAAAGCCTGCTTCAGCTCCTCCTCCTGCCCCACTTGTCTCTTGGTCACTATATCTTCTCAGTTGTGCATCCCACTGGAGTGGATTTAAGTTAAAAACATGTAAAGTACTTTAACTGTCTGCACCGGTTGAGTATTTTTAATCATGCTCCAAATCCAACCAGCCCCCAACCAACCAGAGCAGTATTCAGTATGGAGGCAGAAGCAGCAGAAATAGAATAGAATCAACCAGGTTGGAAGAGAGCTCCAAGATCATCCAGTCCAACCTATCACCCAGCCCTATCCAGTAAATTAGACCACAGCACTAAGTGCCTCATCCAATCTTCAATGAAAGCTGACTCAAATGCAGACACCATAAATTGCAACTCACTTAAAGAGCCCTTCCAGAATCTAACCCAGTTAAACTTTCATCCTCTAGAGCTGTCTTTCCACTCTAATTAAAACATTACTAATATTATTTCCAGCTTTCACCACAAGTCTTAAATGATATGCACTAATCTCAGCAATTAGTGAATTCAATTAATCCTACTAAGTTTTCTGGAGGTATCTTCAGTTTATTGAGAGTGTCAGAAGTGAAACCTCCATTTAAAACCAGTAATTACAAGCTGCTTGCACTCTGATGAAACTCCTTTGACATCTTCTAGCATTCACATAGGAACTCCCAAGCATCTCTTCCAACTGAATCTCTGTTCTCATGCCAAAAGAAATTTACTTTTCATCTCTTGCTGAAAATGACAGCAAAAAAAACAAACACCACCCTAAAATATAAGCCTGCACAACACTTACTTTGCACTTACTACACAGAGAAGTGCTTTAAAATATGAACCACAAATCACAAGACAACTGCACTGTTGTGTAACCTTCAGAACAGGCTCTTTGTACATATCCATAACGACACAAAATATTTGAACACACAGATTTCATTAGGGGAGACAAAACAAAACACAAACATGCTTTTGTTACACATAAAAAGTATGCTGTGATACGTGGTGAGGCTTCTTAAGCCACTGTAGTTTTCATCCTAGCTGTCTTCTGCTTTTTCAGCACTATTTTCCCCCCAGGAAAAACAAAATAAGGATTTGAACTAATTTTCTTTTTGGCCTAGAATTACTTTAGTTTCTCCAAGAGAGAGAGGTCTGTAACTTAGGAGGGCACTACTATTTTTACACCTACAGATGTGGTCTTATTGAGAGTGTCAGATGACATTAGTAAGACAGCTAACTGATTCTAACACTAAAATGAGGCTGCATCTGATAAAAACTTCTCTTACAAAAGATTACACAGGTTTCAAAATAGAGAGGAGGGTTCATGATCCACAGGTTTCAAAATAGAGAGGAGGGTTCATGATCCACATTTTTCATGTAAATTTTCCCATTTAGATGATGAGGATGGATGAGGGTCTGGCCAGCCTGATCTAGGGTAGGGTGTCCCTGCCTATGGCAACTGGATGATCCCTTCCAACCATGACTGATTCTAGGATTCCAACATTCACAAACAGGATGCAGCAACTGAAGTCAACATCTGGCTACACTGGTCTTGGATTTCTCTTTTGCTCTAGAAAACAAGAGAAGTTTGAGTGCTGCAAACTCAAGTTGAGTATTTAGCACTGGACAGTGCTGCATAGATTCAAGCAGGTTGGAAGAGACCTCCAAGCTCAGCCAGTCCAACCTAGCACCCAGCTCTGTCCAATCAACCAGACCATGGCACTAAGTGCCTCAGCCAGGCTTTGCTTCAACACCTCCAGGGATGGTGACTCCAGCACCTCCCCGGGCAGCCCATTCCAATGCCAATCACTCTCTCTGCCAACAACTTCCTCCCAACATCCAACCTAGACCTGCCCTGGCACAACTTGAGACTGTGTCCCCTTCTTCTGTTGCTGGTTGTCTGGCAGCAGAGCCCAACCCCACCTGGCTACAGCCTCCCTTCAGGTAGTTGTAGACAGCAATGAGCTCTGCCCTGAGCCTCCTCTTCTGCAGGCTGCACATCCCCAGCACCCTCAGCCTCTCCTCACAGGGCTGTGCTCCAGGCCCCTCCTCAGCCTTGCTGCCCTTCTCTGGACACCTTTCAGCACCTCAGCATCTCTCTTGAATTCAGGAGCCCATAACTGGACACAGTACTCAAGGTGTGGCCTGACCAGTGTTGAGTACAGGGGCAGAATAACCTCCCTTGTCCTTCTGGCCACACTGTTCCTGAGCCAGCCCAGGATGCCATTGGCTCTCCTGCCCACCTGGCACACTGCTGGCCCATGTTCAGCTCCTATCTACCAGCACCCCCAGGTCCCTTTCTTCCTGGCTGCTCTCAGCCACTCTGGCCCCAGCCTGTAGTGCTGCTTGGGGCTGTTGTGGCCAAAGTGCAGAACCCTGCACTTGGCCTTGTTCAGTCTCATCCCATTGGCCTCTGCCCACCCATTCAGCCTGTCAAGGTCCCTCTGCAGGGCTCTCCCAACCACTGTTCTGCTCCTTGAACCCCTGCTCACAAATCCCTGTGTTCTGGGTACTGTTAAGTGTACAGTTTCAGCCTTTGCCTGTACCAAGCTATATATCATGTTGACTCTTGATGAAAATGTGTATGCCAAGGCAGCACACACAAAGGGACTAGAGGATGATCAAAGGTGACTCAAAAATGAAGGCACTTTCACCAGTTTCATAAGAATAAGAAGTGGCCTTTTCATGTGATCTAAGCCCAGTGTTTCATTAAGAAACATTTTAGTACAAAGCAGAACAAAGACTGAATTGTTCCAGAGAAGAATTCAAGGAGAGGGAAAAAAAGTTACAGTCAAACTCAAAAGTTTATGTGTAACCACATAAAGGAGATGATAGTTGGAGTATGCTTCTGGCAGTGTGTGTTCATGTATTGTCAGCTCAAGATCAGTCATTCTGTTAATTCCTGGAGATAGCAGCTCAAAGAATAGGTAGGTCACACATATTGCAAGACTGCGGGAAGATGGAAATACAACATGATACATTCATAGCAAAGAAGTTATTTCTCAGTGTAACTTGAAGGAAAAAAAAGGCTTCAACCAAGAAATTAAAGCAAGAAACAAGATGGGCAGAGAATTTGAACCAGACCTTCAGCATCTTGCTGCTGGGAATAAAATGGTACAGAATGTAGAATTTCATCTTCTCAGCACCAAACAGTCCTTCTTCAGTCTTGAATCTAACCAACTAATCTGTGTCCAGGAAGAATCATAAACTCTGGATTTTATAAATCTTACTGTGATAAAATCTTAAGTTACTGGGGATAGAAGGAAAAGAATTCAATATTACTGCCCCAAAGCATTTGAAAACTTCAGCCTCCATTTCCTTAATTCATAGCATCAACCAGGTTGGAAGAGACTTCCAAGCTCATCCAGTCCAACCTAGCACCCAGCCCTGGCCAATCAACCAGACCATGGCACTAAGTGTCCCATCAAAGCTTTGCTTCAACACCTCCAGGCACAGTGCCTCCATCACCTCCCTGGGCAGCCCATTCCGATGCCAATCACTCTCTCTGCCAACAACTTCCTCCTAACATCCTGCCTAGACCTCTCCTGGCACAGCTTGAGACTGTGTCCCCTTCTTCTGTCGCTGGTTGCCTGGCAGAAGAGCCCAACCCCACCTGGCTGCAGCCTCCCTTCAGGCAGCTTTTTACAACTGAAATGTAATAGCTGATCTAGCAGGGCACTACCATACTGATAAGCACCTAGGTAAGATACTTTAATACAGGCTTCTGTTTTCAACTAAACCAACAAAATCTCCAAGTTAAAGGTAGTATTTCTCCCTGAAAACTTCTGACCACACTGTAACCATGCAAGCAGTTTAAAGCTCTGAAATTGTGATTCATGGTCTAAAGCTTCACTTTGTTCATACAAATGAGCAGAATGGACCACTGTTTGCAAACCATAATGAACATTTCAGACAGTCCTAACTGCTACATCTCACCCTGCTCTCTCACAACTCTTCATCAGCTAATGCTGACTCTGTTTCAGAATAAATATGCACAACCCAGTGGTATTAGTATGCAGAAACTCACCTGACATTGTCTGTTCCAGCCTGTGGATCAGTGACTTCTTAGCAGATTCAACATCAGGACTTGGGTAATCCAAAACCTGCCTGCACCAAACTAATGGACTGACACATTTTTGCACTGGCGTCGGTTTCTTCTTTGGGGATGTGTATAACCTGGAAAAGAGAGCAAAAATTAACCCTTGAAGACAGAAGAAACAAGCAGAAGAGCAAGCATGTAATAAAATACCAAATATTATTCCATTTTTAAAAGATTTATGTACAGTACTATCCCAAAATATAAAGAAAGCACATTTTTTATGTTTAATTATTTTGGATACAGCATAAAAGTGATAACTTATAACAGAAACATCCAGGTTGGCAAAGCCCCTCAGGATCACCAATTCCAACCTATAACTCTACTCTACAAGATTCACCTTAAACCATAGCCCAAAGCACCACAGCCAAACCACCTTTAAACACATCCAGGGTGGGCGACTCAAGCACCTTCCTGGGCAGCTCATTTCAGTGCCAAGGGCTTCTGGTGAGAAGTGAGGTCTGTATTGCTACACTGGGATATACAAACTGCTGTGCCAGAGAAAACAGATCCTCACTTTTCAGAGAGCTTAGGTATATGGACAATTCACTTTGCCAAATAAATGCACAAATCAGGATTAATCCTTTCAGATGTAAGTAACATTCACCTGAAAGGAGGAAACAAAGCACTATGCAATATCCAACTGTTTTGTCCCTAAACATAAAGATGGAGCAAAACTGATAAGCATCTTAACAGCCATGAAACAGGGCTGAAGTGCATGGAACACATCTCAGTAGTCTTGAACAATAAGCATCTTATTTTTGCTTGTAATTCCTATCCTCGCACCTGATCCTTTAGTTTTCCTTGGAACATGGAACAAAAGGACTATCTCTACCCTGAGGGTATACTGTCAAGCATTAAAACCAAGGAACAAGAGATAATGCACATAGGAGAGTAGAGAGAAATATTAAGATCATGTTGGTCTGTAGAATATGTTGAGGCCTTTGCCCATCAGCATCTCCATTTATTTTAACATTCCATGACAGAAGAAAGAAGTACTTGAGTTTAAAGGCTTCAGACATTCAGCAGACTTTCCTCACCAAAAAGATGACAGGAAAAGTCATAACCACACTCAAAATGAGGATATTTAAGCCTGATCTTTGGACCAGAACCAAGCTTGGAAATGTGCTTCAGCACAAACCAAATAGTAAAGTGCAAAACCTGCAGCTCTAACTGGAGCTCATGAGTATGTTAAAATGGACAAATGAGTGATTCTTCTAGGAGTAATGACAGGCTTCATACTCCAAGTGAAAATGGTTGTATGCCACACTAACTTTGCAAGATCTGACAGCCTCAGCAGCTGTGCTTCCACACAGAGCAGACAGCAGAACCTCTTGTTTCCTCTATGCCAATGATACCTGCAATTCAGAAGTTACTTTCCCCAGCTCTATTACAAGATTAGCTGATTATTCCTCTGTAATTCTGGAACCTGATCTCAGTTTGTTTTATAAACAGCTTTAGAAGACTTATTTTTAACTACTCCTGAGGTCACCTCTTACAAAAGCTTCCCAAGAAGCATGCTTATAAAACCACAGATCTTTCACCCAGAACACATTGATCACTTTGTTTGGAGCATGCTGTGAAACACTCTCCCCTCAAACACTGAAATCAGAAAGGTGCATTTGCAAATGCAAGAGGGAGGACTGTTATTATCATAGAATTAACCAGGTTGGAAGAGACCTGCAAGATCATCCAGTCCAACCTAGCACCCAGCCCTAGCCAGTCAACTACACCATGGCACTAAGTGCCTCATCCAGGCTTTCCTTGAACACCTCCAGGGACAGCAACTTAGTTGATAGGTTTTCAAACAGAAGCTCTTTGTAGCAGGACAAGCAGTCACAGCCACACACTGGAGTCCATCTGGCTTGCACTGCTCAGTTCCATGCTGGTCATTAAAACAGATTTTGTAGAAACCCTTACAATCTTTTCAGGCACTCTGCCCACAAGAAAAGCTAAGAGCCCTTCACATTTATAGCCCTGAGGATCCTTAGAAAGCACAAGAATCACTCAATCTTTACACTTCTGTGTAAGTGATTACACAAACTGCTCTCCCTCCTGTGATTACCTGCAGACAGTTTAATGTTTAACATTTGGTAGCTCCTTAACACTGAAAATTTAGTCTCTTCTCAACAGTTATTTGCATGTACTCTTTTCTGTCCTAGAGTAATGTTTACACAACACAAAGCATCAAAGCCAAGAGACAGCTTCTGTGCTGTCCAGACTAGACTCACTGTGGATAGCTGGGATGCCTTGCTGCATTTGAGAAGGTCCATGCACATCTGAAGTGTTTACAGTAATGCCCACTAGACAGCAGGCAAGAAATTGAGTGCATGTCCTCTTTGAAAGGGAGGGGATTGTCCCCTTGTACTCTGCTCTGGTGAGGCCATGCCTTGAGTACTCTGTTCAGTTTGGGCAACTCAATACAAGAGCCATGTGCAGGTGCTGGAGCCAGTGCAGAGGAGGGCAAAGGAGCTGGGGAAGGGCCTGGAGAATAAAGGAGGTGTGACTGAGGGAGCTGGGGACGGTTAGAGCGAAAGAGAGGAGACCTCATCACTGTCTACAGCTATCGGAAAGGACACTGTGGAGAGGTTGGTGCTGGTCTCTTCTCACAGGTCGTTAGTGCTAGAATAAGGGAAAATGGCCTCAAGCTGCCACTGGGGTAGGTTCAGACTGATCATTAGGAAAAATGTTTTCCCAGCAGGAGTGGTCAGGCATTGGAATGAGCTGCCTGGGGAGATGGAGTCATCAACCCTGGATGTGTTTAAAGGTGGTTTGGATGTGGTGCTTGGGGATATGTTTAGGGTGCATCTTGCAGAGTAGGGTTCTGGTTTGGACTTGGTGATGCTGAGGGGCTTTTCCAACCTCAATGTTGCTGTGATTCAACAAACCTACAAGACTTATAAAAAAGATAAGCTCCAGGACTTTGTTTTTTGCAATTTCCAACCCTAATGTTTGCTTTGCAGCCTCAGTGAGGCAATCCAGGCTCACACAGCTCCCACTTTCCCCTCTTCCTTTGTAACCAAACATACATTGCATATTCTCTCCCTTCTTTCCAGTCACCTGGCTTTCCTTTCACAGCCTTTGTTTCACACCTTAAATCAAGACAGAAATTTAGAATACATCTATTTCATGCAGCTCCACCACCACATGACAAACATATGTGCATTGATACAGGAACACAATGGCTCTTTCAGGACAGCTCCCTGCACATGATGCAGTTATAGTCTATTATAAAGCAGTGATCTTCATTTTTCATCTGATGAAGAACAGGCAAGCTCACGTTTTAAACCGACTTAACTCTACTTGGTTTGTCTGATTCGGATTAAGAGGGGGAAAAAAAGGCCATGGGAGAAGCTAAAAGAGACATTTCTATTACTACTTCTTCTCTTCCCAATAGCAGGAAGGAAAAATCAGAGAGCAGACTGTGAAGCAACCACAAACAACTTAAATAAGGCTAAATGATCTTCTCTGTCAAACTCCTGTTTAACTCAAAGGGTATCTGTGTCTGAGCTGCCCAGTTCAAGGACAAGGTACTGCTTGAGTGGTACAGCCCCATCCCTGGAGCTGTTTAAGGCCAGGCTGGATGAGATTCTGGACAGCTTGATCTAGTGTGAGGTGTCCCTGGCCACAGCTGGGGGGTTGGAACTAGATGATCCTTGTGGTCCCTTCCAACCCCGATTCTATGATTTATGACATGTCTTATGAAGGAAGGCTGAGGGACTTGGTGCTTTTTAGCCTAGAGAAGACTGAGGAAGGAATCTTACCAATGCTTATAAATACTTTAAAGGGTGAGTGTCAGGAAGATGGGGCCAGACTTTTGGCAGTGGTCAAAAGCATCACTTGTCCAGCAACAGGACAAGAGGTAATGGGTACAAACCTTAACACAGGAAATTCCATGTCAACGTAAGGAGGAACTTCTTTACTTTGAGGGTGGAGCAGCACTGCAACAGGCTGCCCCAGAGAAGTGCTGGAGTCTCCACGTCTGGAGTCATTCAAAGCCTGTCTGGACGCTGTGCAACCTCTTCTAGGTGACCCTGCACTGGCAGGGGAGTTGGCCTTAATCTCTGGGGGTCCCCTCCAATCCCTATCATTCTGTCATCAGTTGTTCTTGGCTGAAGAGCATTCCAGAAGAGATCCATTCCCATTTGTACCTGGCTAATGCACTCTGCAGCAACGCAACAGCACAATCAGTCCAAGACTGAAGATTACCTACAGAGTGGCTTCATCTATCTTTCAACACTACTACATCACTTGCTGAAAAGAGGAAGTTGAAAACGACTGAGGAAGCTGACAGCCTGCAGTTACCACCCCCACAACAAACGTTAACCTACCGGAAACCTACATCCCAGTTTCTCCACCAGACACTAAAGACTCCACAATTCAGCAACAGAAGGTCAATTGAAAGAAAACAGTATATAAAAAGCAGCTGAGGAGCTTTGACCTATTTTGAAACAGCATCTTAAGAAGCCCAGACACTATGACACTGCTGCATGCAGTAATATTCCCTTCCTTCAGCTATCAGTAGGCAACTATGCCCCAGCAATGCCAATCTGAATTCTAAAGCAGACAGGAGCTCTACTGATGAGTTCCAGGAAGATGCAGTGCACAAAGGGCAGAGCTTTTGCACGAAGCTGTCTCTGCCAGCTCAGATGATCACATCAGCTGAATGGGCAAGCTTCAGCCTGTTGCACTGGGACACAGCTTGAGTCAGAAAACACTTTGAAGAAAGAGAACACAACACTGAGGTAGGAATAGAATAGCTCTGTAGGTCTTGCCTCACCTGGGGAACACTCCTCTGTGCTTAGAACACAAGAGGCCAGCTGCCACAAGCAAGGAACCAGAAGCAAAGGTTCTAATTAGGAAGAAAGGCAGAGTCTTTGTGTATCAAATTCCTTCTCCTGCTTAGAAGGAAGATGGAGAAAACAAGCAGATGAATATGAAGTCACAGATCCAAATTAGAAAGAAGATGGCAAGTGGAAGGAATTAGAGTCATTAGCTTTATGAGAAAACTGGCAAGTACAATAGAGGCAGTGAAACAGAATGCACAAAACATGGTGCAGGTAAAAGCAGGACTGAGAAAGCAAGTTGAAGATGTGAGGAAAAAAGAGAAGTCTCAGAAATCTAAGGACTGATCAATAATTCCCATAAAATACGAGAGGGGAAACTCCACAATGAAAAGCTGCTAAAAATAAATCTGTCAGGAGATTGATACTGGAGGGTATGAACTACAGACAATTTAGAACTAACTCATTTAGGTTCCAGGAGAACCAATTTGGAGCAAATTCAGTAAGTTATGAGATAAGATGGCTTTTGAATAAACAGCTACAGGTAAATCATATAATCAAGCAGGTTGGGAGGGACCACCAAGCTCATCCAGTCCAACCTAGCACCCAGCCTTATCCAATCAACCAGACCATGGCACTAAGTGCTTCATGCAGTCTTTTCTTGAACGCTTCAAGAAACTCTGATAGAGAAAAATACAATTCCAGACCTAAATGACATCCCTGCATGTATCTGTCTCACAGGTGTCCCTCCTTCCTCCACCCCCATAAAGTTCTTAGGCTGCAGTTGTGACTGACAGATACATTGCTCAGGTAATTACTAATTCGTTGGTGTACTTAACTGAATGCTTCTAGCTTTGAAAGATGAGATACAGCAAAACTTCAGGTCTCTCAAAACGAGATGAAAACTACAAGCTCATGAAACCCTTCTATTAGAAGAGCACATCTCTGCTACAGGATGAGATTTTTCAAGTAGAGTTGGGAGGACTCAGAGAGGTTGCAAAGTACAACCGGGAACACAACTACCTTCCTGTCACTAACAATTAAAGATAATTAGCTGTGCCCTGGGTAGTGGCTGGAAAATAATGCCAGTATTCATTTCCTCATCTTAAAAGGACATGTTGCTGTCTGAAAGGAATGCTATAAAATGGGGAAAGAGGTCTTCAAAATCTTGGAAGACTCCTCTAATACCATCATGTAGCCCTCCCAGAACTGCCACAAGAACTATACAACTGCTCACTGTTTGAGAAGCCTTTCAGAAGGGATGTTAGAGTATGTATGCTCTAATGTGGTCCTGATGATCCTTACATGGAAGAGAGAAAAGTTGAGGAGTTCTGTGGCCTATTAAACGTGTTCCAAATACAAGTCTGCTTAATTACTAGGCTTGAGAGCTCTACTAACGCCTACAAACAGCAGAGATGTGAATCATGCCTAAACCAGACATGATCCTGAGGTTAACTTGAGGAATATCATTAATAAAGGAAGTTCATACCAAAGCCTTCAGAGTATCAAACATGTTCAAATGCCATAAATGTCATGAGGAGTTAGAAATGGGAAAAAAAAAATGTTCTTCCTTCAGTCTTCAAGCATCTGTTTCAAGAGGGGATCTTATTAATGTTTGTCAATATCTGAGCG
The DNA here is from genome assembly GCA_013400475.1 of Tricholaema leucomelas. Lineage (NCBI taxonomy): Eukaryota > Metazoa > Chordata > Aves > Piciformes > Lybiidae > Tricholaema lacrymosa > Tricholaema leucomelas. Next base: position 24,331 of record WAAF01005837.1, read on the forward strand.
GTGGGTGTCTAAGTGAAGGTGTTACTCTCTTTTCAGTGGTGCCCTGAGACAGGACAAGGGGCAAGGGATACAGCCACAGGATACAAACTGGAACACAGGAAATTTCCCATCAACATGAGGAAAAACTTCTTTACTATGAATCACAGAATCAACCAGGTTGGAAAAGAGCTCTAGGATCATCAAGTCCAACCTATCACCTAGCCCTTCAAATTAACTAAATCATGGTGCTAAGTGCCTCATCTAGCCTCCTCTCAAACACCTCCAGGGATGGTGACTCCACCTCCCCAGGCAGCCCATTCCAATGGGCAATCACTCTTTCCATGAAAAATTTCTTCCTAATGTCCAGCCTAAACCTGCTCTGGCACAGTTTGAGACTGTGTCCTCTTGTTCTGTCACTAGGTACCTGGGAAAACAGACCAGTGCTGAGAGTGCTGGGGCACCAGAACAGGCTGGCCAGAGAGGTTGTGGAGTTTCCTTCTCTGTAGACTTTCAAGACCTATCTAGATGCAGTCTTTTGTGACCTGCCTGGGTCATCCTGCTTTGGCAGGGGTCTGGACTCAAGGATATCCAAAGGTCCCTTCCAACGATTCTATGAAATGTAGATACCTCAAAGAATCATCATTTGATGCTACATCAGTTATTTAATTTGACAAACTGGTAACTTCTGTAATCCTTAGGTTCTCTCACATGTTTCTTCTCCAACTAGGAAGATAATTTGAAAAGCCATTAAATGAACTTTGTTAAAAACCACCTTTAAATCAGATCAACATTTAATCTGCCACAAAATGAAAAGCATTAACTTCTCTTTTAGCTAGGTCACAGGGCAGGAACTGATCAGAACCTGTCCAGTTCCCAAGAGACCTAAATCAAATTTATAAATGTCATTTTAGCAGCTGAAGAGGAATTGCTGCAATATAATTTCAGCAATGGGAGTTCATTCAGGTGCAGCTCTATCCTAAAACACCCACTTGATGCTTTACTAGGCTCACTACGACAAAATTTAGGGTTCTAAAACAAAGTTGGTGCTCAGAGGGCATTAAGCAGTATGAGCTGAAAGACAATAATTACAGATTGCAACCATGTTTGTACTTTGGTCACTCAGTCAGCTAGCTGGAAAGGATGACTACAACAGAAATGTAGACTACTAAAGATAGGTGCCAATTGAATAGAAATAGCTGCCAAATGAGAATGTGTATAATAGCAGAGCTACTCACTTTCCATTTTAACTAAACAGGATACCAGACCAATGTGAGGCCTTCAATAACACAAAAAAAATATGACTTTGAACTGTTAACATCAATGTAAACCACCCACCAGCAATTTCACTTGAAAGAGTGACCAACTGCCTTCTGTTTGTAGATGAAGTCAGTGAGCAGCAGCTATTTCAGTCCTAGCAGGCAGCTCTTAACACTGTAGTGAGAGGAAAACATTGCTGAGTGCTAGGCTGGCTTCTCTAGCGCTACTATTTAAAGGGGGGGACACAAGTTCTGACATTTGCTGAGCAATTTTATGTACAAAACGAGTGCACAGGAAGCTGTTTGATGCATATCAATCTGGGAGAAAGAGCATTACTGTTTTTTTCCTCATGTTTAAAAGAAACCTTCTCAAAAAGTTTAGCTCAGTGCCTAACAAGTTACTGCAAATGGAGTTACAGTGGGTTCACAGCACATTAGCCAATCTCCAGTAATTGCCCACGTGTGCACACAGCCTGCAATAAACTTGGGGCAGTTCACTTCTAAAAAGCAGCAGAGCAAGCCACCTTATGTACTGTTACCAAGTGCAATATATATCCACACCCAACCTTACCCAGCAAGTCAGGTGAGGAGCTACGTATCTTGCCCTGTCTCTCTGGAAACTTCTCCATCTGGTCCCTTCTTCTGCCCCTTTGTTGTTCACAAAATCATAGAATCAAGCAGGTTGGAAGAGACCTCCAAGATCATCCAGGCCAACCTAGCACCCAGCCCTGGCCAATCAACCAGACCATGGCACTAAGTGCCTCATCCAGGCTTTGCTTCAACACCTCCAGGGACGGTGACTCCACCACCTCCCTGGGCAGCCCATTCCAATGCCAATCACTCTCTCTGACAACAACTTCCTCCTAACATCCAGCCTAGACCTGCCCTGGCACAACTTGAGACTGTGTCCCCTTCTTCTGTTGCTGGCTGCCTGGCAGAAGAGACCAACCCCACCTGGCTACAGCCTCCCTTCAGGTAGCTGCAGACAGTTTTAATTAACTAACAAACAAGGCCTGTACAGCTTGAAATTGGAGGAGAGACATCAATTTGCTCCAATCTGGTTCAAGACCAGCTAAAGAGGAACACCCATATCATAGTTTACCAAAGTCACTGCTAACTTCTTGAGGAAATAATTAGCAGGCCTAAAGGAAAGTCTTCCTGGGCCAGGCACAGCTCAGTTCTCTCAGAATGTGCACAGTTGAAACCTGATAGAAAGTTCCACCATATTAAATAGGGTTCAGAATCATATGGATAAGAAACTCTGTCTTGATTCACTGAAATACATCTAACTATTTAATGTGATTTGAAGATGATCTCATGGCTGATCTCTTTTAAAACCTAAAGCACATCTGGATTTAACTAATGACAAAACCAAACCAACAAACCGAAAAACCCAACCCAGGCTGTGCTAGTTTGAAGCTAGATAGAATATTTTGGTGAGAAGAACTAGATTATAGGCTGTGAAAATGAAACAATGGTGACATCTGCTTCACTCATAGGCTTGCTGAGATGCATAAGAATAAGAACATAAACATAGATAACGGAGTCTCTCTCTGGGCTTTTTGGGCTGCACTGCTCTCTCTAACCTGCCTGACTAATCCTTCTGCTTAAACATAAGGCAAAGTCTGAGGTAAGGTAGAGGGGTGGGAAGAAGGGCAGTTGGGAGCCCCTCCTTGGGACTCTGGTTTCTGGGAGGGCTGTTGTGTTTCTGTATTACTTTTTAACTTGTCTATTTCTGTATATATACTGTAAATACCTGCTTCTATATTGTGCTAAGCTGTAAATGGAAAGCTTCATTCAATTCCCAGATGGGCTGAGCCTAGGCTGGGTGATTTTTCCAAACCGAGGAGGGGAACACCCAAACCATCACACCAGTCCCAGAGTTCACTAACACTGTAATGCTGCTTTAACAGCCAATGCTGCTACCAAAGCAACACTATCAAAAAGCTCTTTTCACGTGACAGTACTCCAGGGCATTTTAACCTTCTCCTTCCAGTTTTCACTTCGCACTTCTGTCCTGTGTAGACTTCTCTAAAACCATTTAAAGAATTAAAACTTAAAAATGGGACACTCAGTTCGGAAACACAGAGATAAAAACCCAGGACAGACAGTAGAAACATAGAATCAACCAGGTTGGAAGAGACCTCCAAGATCATCTGTTTCAGTTCCATCTTAAATTCATAGCCAAACTTCACAGGCACTAATCTCACGAGAGCACTAAATGCAAAAGAACGTCATTTCAGCAGTGAAGCAAACTATTTCTTCTGCCATTACAAGGCTGCAGACAATTTCCTAATGGGGTATGTGAATACATGGACTGAAAAAAATGCCTGTGCTATACAAAGCAGAGAGCAGAACAGAGACAACCAGCACCCTTCACCATCTATTATCTTCCACAGCAAGAAATTCAAAGCAAAGACAAATCTATGCAGACAGTCAAAACACCTAAGGAACAATTTTATGCACAAACTGCAATAGAAGCATAGCTTGTTTCCACCTGAGCTCTCCTTAGCTGGGAAGTGGTCTTTGCTTTCTACAGTGATGCAATCCCATAATTTAAACAGGATTTTAGGTTAAGCTGTAGTGATCCAAATCCATGTGAAACTGAAAAGAGTTCACGTGAGGTTTGAATTTTGAGTACATGCACCCCTACAGTTGATTCAATTTCTCTGTGTGTGACCTGGTCTAACTGAGGCCTTTAGAGTGGGATCTTACAGCATCCAGTTCTGGAGCCCTATGACAAGAGGGCTGTGGAGATGCTGGAGTGTGTCCAGAGCAGGGCCAGGAGGATGCTCAGAGGGCTGCAGCAGCTCTGCTATGAGCACAGAGTGAAAGAGTTGGGGCTGTGCAGGCTGGAGAAGAGGAGGCTCCCAGGTGACCTTCTTGTGGCCTTCCAGGACCTGAAGGGGGCTACAAAAAAGCTGGGGAGGGACTNATCCCAACCACAGGCAGGGACACCTCCCACTAGAACAGGTCGCTCAAGGTGTCATCCAGCCTGGCCCTGAACACCTCCAGGGAAGTCGTGGTTGAGAGAATCACAGAATGTGATCTCTGATCACAGCCTCCCTGGGCAACCTGTGCCAGTGTCTCACCACCCTCACTGTAAAGAACATTTTCCTAACATCCAGTTTCAATCTCCCCTCTGCCCATTTAAGCCCATTCCTCCTTGTCCTGTCATTACAAAGCCTTGTAAACATTCCCTCCCCAGCCTTTCTGTAGGCCCCCTTCAGATACTGGAAGGCCACTACGAAACAGTTTAAGAGAACTCCACTTACACCACATTTCCTATTTTTCACAAACTTGTTGCTTTTTGATTGCTCCTCCAGGTTCACTGAAAATTGCCTGTTTCACTGACAGCACTAACCTCCAGTCATCAAATGCAGAACTAGAAAGTTACCCTACCTTGCTAAAAATTCAATACCTCAACGACTGAATTAAGTTGTTGGTCATAAATTTCAGGAGTTTGGTTTCCATTTTTATAGAGCAGTTGGAAAAAAATAAATAATAAATCATCAATCAAGGCAAATCACAATTATCAATAAGTGCATATTAAACTATAGCATGGGTGGAGGGAGAAAAAAAGGTTTAATTATATAGCCATACTTCTTTATTAGTAGGACAGCTTTTAACAACTGCTCTTTTCTAGGTCTATTTCTCAGTCTATGACTGAAAATGAGCATTGCAGCTGCTAAAATATTAGGAAAGGGATGAAGGTATGGAACAGACTGCATTTAAATTTTGTTGTCTGTTGAGGTGTGTGACTTGCACAGAAACACAACTGAAGTCACAACAACAGGCAGCATTAAGTAATGTGCCAAACACCTGACACCAGCAAGAGCTGTGCCGCCTGCCCCATGAATGCCCAGCACTGCATAAACAAAACCACGCAGCATTTCTGCTGTGGCTGTTGCCACATCCTCTGTTGTGACATTAACTTTCACTGATAAGATCAATTATGCTGTCCATGGTTTAGGTTTTATACACAAAAGAGTAGTATCTATTGTCAGTAGAATTTGTGAGATTCACATATTTGGCCATCCCACTCCAAATTTATTGCATTTCATTTCCCTCGTGCTGTAAGCCACAAGGCATAAAAGGAGAAATAAGAGTAGCTCCTTTGCACAGGCTCATCATCTGGAAGATGATGCCTTCTGCTAACTTAGCATAGAATCATAGAATCAACCAGGTTGGAAGAGACCTCCAAGATCATCCAGTCCAACCTAGCACAGGGCCGTAGCCAGTCATATGGACCATGGCACCAAGTGCCTCATCCAGGCTTTTCTTGAACTCCTCCAGGGACGGTGACTCCACCACCTCCCTGGGCAGCCCATTCCAGTGCCAATCACTCTCTCTGCCGACAACTTCCTCCTAACATCCAGCCTATGCCTCCCCTGGCCCAACTTGAGTCTGTGTCCCCTTCTTCTGTTGCTGCTTGCCTGGCAGAAAAGAGCAACCTCACGTGACTACAGCCTCCCTGCAGGTAGTTGTAGACAGCAATGAGCTCTGCCCTGAGCCTCCTCTTCTGCAGGCTGCACACCCCCAGCTCCCTCAGCCTCTCCTCACAGGGCTGTGCTCCAGGCCTCTAACCAGCTCTGTCTCCCTTCTCTGGACACCTTCCAGCACCTCAACATCTCTCTTGAATTGAGAAGACCAGAACTGGACACAGCACTGAAGGTGTGGCCTGACCAGTGTTGAGTACAGGGGCAGAATAACCTGCAGGCCACACTGTTCCTGATACAGGCCAGGATGCCATTGGCTCTCTTGGCTACCTGGACACAACACTAGCTCATCTTCAGCCTACTATCTACCAGTACCCCCAGGACCCTTTCTTCTTGGCTGCTCTCCAGCCACTCTGTCCCCAGCCTGTAGCGCTGCAAAGGCGAGTTGGATGAGAACAAGCTTATGCTCTCATACTCCTCCAGTGGATCAGGCTGGATGTCAGGCAAATGATCCTCTGAGGAAGCACACACATTGTCTCCTCCCTAAGCAACTAAACATTGCTCACACATGGCATCATTCCAGTGCTTCTAAAGGTGGTTCTAACGCTAAAACACATTTTCCTTTGGTTGTTTTTGAAATTGTCTGCCTGTTCCCTCACAAAGATCTTTGCAGATGAGCCTACAGCCAGTTCTGACCCCTATCAGACCGCTTCTGGTACACACTTTTCGCCCCTGGACATGCTTGCCCTATGTTTCTCTGTTGACACTGTGCTCCTCCTCTGCATTTCTCCTGCAGATCTAACGCTGCTCCTCCACCACGGTCACACGAAACTTCAATAAGGCAGCTGGGGAACAGCATGATGGCAAGGGAGAGCAAACCTGGATTCTCAGTAGAAGCTCACCCAAGGTGAGCTGCCACCTGCACGGCTGAAGCAGCAGGGTAAGCAGTCTAAAAAAGACAGGAATCACCTCAGGTAAAAACTGTGGTTCTGCATTGTAGAAATAAAACACCTGAGGACAGCAGGTTTATGAGATGAAGCAGCACATCACCTTTGCTGCCTTAACAGCTAAAAGAAGTCAAGGCTTAAAACAGGCTTGGTGCACGTCTGAAGTAGTGTAACAGCACCTGTGAGCTAATTCTGCACCACCCCAGAAATCCTCCACAAGTTTCTCAACGCCTCCGCACCTTCTGAACTTGTGGAAGCACTGACAACTGATTTAGCAGCAGCACCAGAGCACACTCCTGTCTCCAAGTGACCCAATATAAGAATGCCCCCAACCACGACCGAACAAAAGCACAGAGCTGCGGGCATCCAGAGAGGTGCGAGGTGATGTGCAGAAACTCCAACACCCTTCCCCTGCAGGCTTCAGCACATCTTGGGGAGCTAATCCCTTCACGCAGCCCCAGAGGGCGAGGCTGCCTCTCTACACAAAGCCCGCAGACCACCTCCGACTCCAGGCACACGTCTAGAAACGGCACCTTCGCCCCGAGGACCGCAGGGTAAGCGCAAGATTGTGGCTCTTCCGCCTACCGGCGGCAGGGCACGGCGAAAAGGGGCACTCCCACCCCGTCCCCCTCCTCACCAGCCGGTCTCGTCCTCCTCGCAGCCGGCCAACCGCTCCAGCTCCTCCGGCCTGAGCAACGCCGCGTCGTCCAAGAGGCCGTTGCCCTCCCCGCCGGCCGCGACGCCGCTGGGCTCCTCGAGGGGCGGGCGCCGGGCAGCCGCCCTGGGGCTGAGGCAGCGGCCGTCGGGCGGGGAGGCGGCGGGGGGCGAGGGAGAAGGCCCACCGCTGAGGAGGCGCTTGGGGCTGGCGGGGGCGACGGGCAGGGCGCCGTGGCGGCTGCGGAGCTGCTCGTTCTGCTTTTCCAGCTTCTTCACCAGCTCCTGCAGCTTCCGCACCTCCGCGTCCGCGTTCACGCCCGAGCCGACGTCCTCCATGGCGCCCGCTGGCAGAGGGACGGCTGCGTGGGGAAGGGCGGCCGCGCCGCCCCGTCTACATGGCCGGGCGGCCCGCGGCGGGGGAGGGCTGTGGCGCGGCGGGGCGGGCCGCGGGTGCTCGCTTGCTGTCTCCTCCTCCTCCTCAGCGGCGCCGGCGGCGGGTGGGAGGGACGGAGGACGCGCATCCGGCCGCGGCCATCGCACCACCGGCCGCGGCCCCGCTCTCCGCCGCACGTCATAGGCGTAACCCGGAAGCTTCGCCCCTGCCTCTCCCTCAGCTGCGACCGGGCGGCGTCGGTGACGTTGCCGGGGCTGGAGCCTCTCCGCAGTAGTCGGGGAGGGTGCTACTGCTGAGCCGCCTCTATTCGCCTCTTGTCGGCCCTTTTAGGGAGAGCTTTCCCTCACGACCGGTGTGAGCGGCTGCTCCGTGAGCTTCGCTGCTGAGGGAGAGCCTGGCCTGGTGTCCAGTCGCGTTATCTTGGCGAATGCAGGTTCCACGCAGCAGCTGTGTGCGAAGCCCTGGGATACCCTCCCAAAATGCTCGAATCCTCCGCGGGCCGCGGGCCTTGTGTGTGTGACAGGCATGTGAACAGTTCTTTGGGCAGGACTTGAGCATTTCCTGGTGCATAAATACATGGAATCATACAGTCAGGATTGGAAGGGACCACAAGGATCATCGAGTTCCAAACCCCTTGCCATGCCCAGGGACACCCTACCCTAGACCAGGCTGCCTACAGCCTTATCCAGCCTGGCCTTAAACACCTCCATCACCTCCCTGGGCAATCCATTCCAGGCTCTTCACCACTCTCACGGTTAAGAACTTCCTCACATCCAGGCTGACTCTCCCCACCTCCAGCTTTGCTCCATCCCCCCAAGTCCTGTCACTACCTGATAGCCTAAAATGTCCCTCCCCAGCATTTTTGTAGGCCCCCGATGGAATAATTTTATTAGTGACATGAAATTGCATCTGTAACAGGATTCTTACACTGTCCGGTTTGAGGGTTTAGTGGGACTTGGTGCTGCCGTGGTGGGAGTTTTCTGCCTTTCCTTTGTCCAAGCCACTGTGAGGCAGTGCCCTTAGTGCCATCCATTAACAGATTTTTCCTCTTCCCAAGCTGCCATCTGGTCCACAGCTTCATTTTGGAGTCTACATTTGCTGGGGAGAGGGAGATCAACAGTAGATGGGCTGAAGGAGAACAGGAATCGACACGGGATGACAGCAGAGCTGAGTGGCATTTACCAGGTTCAGAGAGAGAAGAATAGAATCATAGAATGGTTTAGGTTGGAAGGGACCTCAAGGATCAGCCAGCTCCAACCCCCTGCCATAGGCAGGGACACCTCCCACTAGAGCAGATTGCTCAAAGCCTCATCCAGCCTGGCCTTAAACGCCTCCAGGGAGGAAGCATCCACAACCTCCCTGGGCAACCTGTGCCAGTGTCTCACCACTTTCACTGTAAAGAGCTTCCTCCTAACATCCAGTCTAAATCTCCCTTCTGCCAGCTTAAACCCATTCCCCCTCGTCCTGACATTACCAGACCTTGTCAATAGTCCCTCCCCAGCCTTCCTGTAGGCTCCCTTCAAATACTGGAAAGCCACTATAAGGTCTCCTGAAGTCCTTCTCCAGACTGAAGAGTCTAAACTCTCTCAGTCTGTCCTCACAGCAGAGGTGCTGTAGTCCTCTGAGCATCTTTGTGGCCCTCCTCTGGACTCGCTCCAACAGTTCCATGTCCCTCTTGTGTTGGGGGCTCCAGAACTGTACACAGTAGAGAAGGGAAACAAAAGTGGGGTGTTCTAAGAAGAGAAAGCTCGGGAGGCTGCCAAGGTCATACTGTTTAGGTTGTGTCAGGTACAGTGCAGGGACTGCAGGGGTGCTGAGGCTGCCAGATATGAGTCTACAGGATTCTTAGGGATGGGATCAGTCCTTGCCTTATGCAGTGGACTCTCATTACACATTCAAAGATTACATTACTGCTTTAGGTACAGTACTGCTTGAGGGTCTGTGTTGGGGTGGTTACACACTGCTACTCTGCTCCAGTGAGACCCCACCTGGAGTACTGCATCCAGTTCTGGAGCCCCTGGGACAAGAGGGATATGGATGTGCTGGAAGGTGTACAGAGAAGGGCCAGGAGGATGTTCAGAGGGCTGGAGCTGCTCTGCTGTGAGGACAGACTGAAAGAGTTGGGGCTGTGCAGGCTGGAGAGGAGAAGGCTCCAAGGTGACCTTATTGTGGTCTTTCAGTATCTTAAGGGGGCCTACAAGAAAGCTGGGAGGGACTTTTTAGGGTGTCAGGTAGTGATAGGACTGAGGAGAATGGAACAAAGCTAGAAATGGGGAGGTTCAAAATGGACATGAGGAAGAAGTTTTTCAACATGAGAGTGGTGAGAACCTGGAATAGGTTGTCCAGAGAGGTGGTGGGAGCCTCATCCCCAGAGGTGTTTAAGGCCAGACTAAATGAGGCTCTGGACAGCCTGAGGTAGTGTGAGGTGTCCCTGGCCATGGCAGAGAGGTTGGAACTGGATGATCCTTGTGGTCCCTTCCAACCCTGACTGATTCTATGGTGACAAAGCTGGTGAGGAGCCTGGACCACAGCCTTGTGAGGAAAAGCTAAGGGAGCTGGGGGTGTGCAGCCCTGCAGAAGAGGAGGCNTAACAGACCTTAAGAGTTCTCCAAAAGGCAAACAAAATGATCAAGAGGGTTTTGACCATAAGGATCTTCTGTGACACTGGTGGTTGCTGGATGTGACCATGGTCCTAACCTATGCAGGGAAGTTTATTCCAGCTAAAGATATTTGTAGCAAGACCACACAGTGTAGCTTCCTTCTTCTTTATCTGTCTTGACTCCAGTTGCAGGTGGTGTGATAAATCTTGCACTGATCATACTTTCATAATAGCAATAGAAGGAGTTCAGCTACTGGGATCAGGAGCGGGCTGGTGGCTGGGGTCAGGAGGAGGGCAGCATGAAGTGAAGCTCTTAACAAATGGCTCTGCCAAGGAATGAAGGCAGACAGCACAAAAGACTGTGACCAGATAGAGCCCCAGGCTCCTGCGAGCAGCCTGTCCGTGGTAATTATGTCATGTTTAGGGGCCTCCTCCTGGAGCAGCTCTGAGCCCTGAAGAGGAGGCTGGGCACTACCTGCATCCAGCTTCTCCCTTCCCGTAGCTCCTTTTATAGTCTTGTCTGTGCCACAGATCCTCTACTCCAACTTTCTGTCCCTGGCTAACACCGTCACTTTTGCTGCCAGCAGCTCTGGCAACGATTTCTCCCTAGAAGATACACTCCCTGGTGGTGTGTGGGTGATGAGGAGCAAAGTGGGAACAAAAAGCCTGGGAACTGCTGTATCATCCACTACTTTTACAAGAAGTAAAGGCAAATGGTTAACAGTCACCACAGTCTGTGCTTGAACAGCAACAGTCCTGCTTGCTCATTCACCCTTGTGAGTGCCCATCTCAGGTTTCAGTAACTGAGAAGCAGCAAGGCTTGGGCCAAAAGACTCCCATGAAATCTCAGGATAATAATGGACTTCTGTGAGCTTCTCGGTCATCAGATTCCTAGTTTGCACTGGCCAGATGTGAGAGACCACACCCGAGCAGAAGCCTCTGGATGATTACACACAAATAGCATTAACTGACAGCACTGCCACAAAAATGAAGTCTTTCCACTGTGTCATAAGAGCGAGAGAAATTCCTCTGCATGTGAAATCAGACCTGCTGCAGATTTGCTTGTGAGCAGCTGCAGTCTGCACCCATCCTGCCTTTTCCATGCACAAGGGGAGGGAAGGCAAAGCAGCCTTTCTGCAGCTGAGTTTTCCAGATTGCTGTACCTGCAGTGGTTGCTTCTCTCCTGTGATCTGGGGCAGGTTATTAACTCATGAAAATAAATGAGGAGCACTCCTTCCAAAGCAAAAGAAGCCTGGACAAGGCTCCCATATGACTCAAATAATTCAGCACACATCCCCTGACAAGTGGCTCCTGAGAAGGACACCGTGAGCCTCGTTTTGATGGCCTTAGAGGTCTCTAACATGGGCAGCCCTGTGGTTAGCTTCTCATGGCTTTAATTCATAGAACCACAAAACAGTAGGGGTTGGAAAGAACCTCTGAACATCATCAAGTCCAGTCCTCATGCCAAAGCAGTATCACCTAAAGATATCATAGGAACACAGCCCTGCAGAGGGACCTAGACAGGCTGGATGGGTGGGCAGAGGCCAATGGGATGAAACTGAACAAGGCCAAGTGCAGGGTTCTGCACTTTGGCCACAACAACCCCAAGCAGCACTA
>WAAF01005837.1:53276-64358 GCA_013400475.1 Tricholaema leucomelas
CAGCCACTCTGTCCCCAGATTTCCATGTTTCCATTCCTCCTGTGGAAACCAGCCAAGGAAGAATGACTGTAATTTTTCTCTTGTTTCACTCTTGAGAGTGAAAAAAATAAATATATCCATAGATTGTTTATCATTTCTGCCCACAGCAAGCGAGGGAAGAGAAATAAACAGAGGAAATGACTGGTGACCAAATTCACAGAAGCATCTGAGAAATGAAGCAGGGCTCAGCAGGGTGAAGAGAGCTTAACAGGCACAAAAAGGAAAAAGAGGAAGAGCCTCTCTATGCAGGCCTGAAATTTCACAAGCCTGAGTCTTTCTCAAAGTCAGGACTTCTTCCTAAAGAGGAGTTGTTTGCCACAAGAACTCTTCGCTGCTCTTCCCTCTGTTTCATCAGAGCAAATTCAAGCACGCTGGGAGCTGAGTGCCTTTAACCCAAGATCATTATAACATTTAAGTTTACTGAATCCCCAGGAGCTTAGCAAAGAAAAACTCACCCCAATGCCTGCAGAAGTTTGAGTGATGCTATGGCACCCCCTGATCCACAGCAACCCTGAACTTCTAAGAGTGAGGAGAGAAAAGATGGAAACAGTAAGTAAAACCAAGCTCTTCTGAAAATCATAGAATCATAGAATCAGCCAGGTTGGAGGAGACCTCCAAGATCATCCAGGCCAACCTAGCACCCAGCCCTATCCAGTCAACCAGACCATGGCACTAAGAGCCTCATCCAGGCTTGGCTTGAACACTTCCAGGGACAGTGACTCTACCACCTCCCTGGGCAGCCCATTCCAATGCCAATCACTCTCTCTGCCAACAACTTCCCCCTAACATCCAGCCTAGACCTCTCCTGGCACAGCTGGAGGCTGTGTCCCCTTGTTCTGTTGCTGCTTGCCTGGCAGCAGAGCCCAACCCCACCTGGATGATCTTGGAGGTCTCTTCCAACCTGGTTGATTCTATGATTCTATGACATAGATAAGGCAGAGTGTGTTTTGTCGCAGCTGGTGCCTGTGCTTTTCTCCCTGGGCTGCTTCTGTGTAATTAATCCTTCTGCTTTCTAACTCCACTTGCTGATCCTCCAAACATACCTTAAGGTGGAAAGAAGGTGGAAGGGTGGTTGGGAAACTCTGATTTCTGGTAGGGGTGTTGTGTGTCTGCATCTCTTTTAACTTGTATATTTCTATATCTAGTTGTAAATATTGTAGCTATCTGCTTGCATATTGTGCTAAGGTGTAAATACAAAGCTTCATTCCTTAACTTCCAGCCGACTGAGTCTAGTCTGGGTGATTTCATAAGAGTGGGGGGAGGGGGGCAGGTAAATCCCAAACCATCACAGAAGGCTTGCATGGACACCTGACCGCATGCTACTGCAAACGTGGGACTGGAGCATGAGGTGGGAGCAGGCTGCTGGGACTGGCCACGTATCTCTTCCAGAGATGCTCCATGCACCAGGGATGCAGCCCTGTGACTCCCCGGGCTCAGCAGCAGTGTGACAGGCACGGGAGAGGTGGCGACAGCGTCAAAAGCGTAAGTTGGAGGAAATCCCCCAAGTGAAAACAAAGACTTTGTAAGTCATTTCCTCCAAGCTGAACAGAAAGACATCTGTGTTGAGCCAGCTTTTTTACACACCAGTCACAACAAAACAATTTGCCTGCAAGCAGCATAGACCCTGCTTGCTTCTAGGGAGGTGCTGAGAAACATGAGAGGTGCATTCCAGCTGAACTTCACAAGACTTGTCTTTCAGTTTCTACAGATAAGGTTAGAGCGAGAAAAAGAAGTAAAGAAGACCGTGGTATCTCACTAGAGACCCTGAGGTCTGAAGTTCAACACAGCCTCCTGATGGATGGGAAAAGCTACGTTCAGTTATTCTGGCTGTAGGTGAGTGTCTGAGCTTTGGGGGTGAGTGTGCTGGTTACACATGGTTAAGTACAAAAAGAGACATCGCCACCTGGACACAAGCAGGTTTGTGCTGGTCATCAAGCAGCAGCAGCAGCAGCAGCAGCAGCAGCAGCAGCAGCAGCAGCAGCAGCAGCAGCAGCAGCAGCAGCAGCAGCAGCAGCAGCAGCAGCAGCAGCAGCAGCAGCAGCAGCAGCAGCAGCAGCAGCCGCCGCCTGGGAGTGCAGAGCCAGCTCGGGACAGACGAGCCCAGCCAGCAGCCCTGGGGGTGCTCGGGAACCGCAGGGACGAGAACCACCTGAGCGCATTTTAATCGGCGCAGGTTTTAAAGCCAGCTGGTGCCGAGCACACAGGCACGCCCAGAGCGTGGGGAACAGTTTGCTTCCTGCTCCGTGCGCTATAACTCATTGTTTTAGTTTGTTTCACCACCACCTGCTAGAAGCTCGGAGGTTTTGCTTCACGCTCACTTTCGCTCTCCAGCTTCTCACCATCCCGTACCTGCCCGCAGCTTGGAGGGCGGCCGGCCCAGCGCTAACGGGGCGGGTGCAGGGGCAGGGGCAGCGCCGCCTTCGCCGCTTCCTGCGCCGCTGCCCCGCAGAGAGCCGCGCTCGGCGGCGCGGCGGGAGGAGGAGGAGGCACTGCGAACGTTGCCGCTTTCCCGGGCCGAAGCGGGGCAGTGCGGTGCTTCCTTTTTCTTCTCCTGCTTTCCACCCTTCTTCGTCTTGCCAGCGCTCCTTCCACGGTGCCGGCCGGGACATTCAGGTGAGGCACAGCGGGGGCTGGGGAGCAGCGGGACCGTGGGGCCCGGGGGCAGTTTATTTCACCGCACTGCCAGCCGGGGCCGCGCAGAGCGCAGGTGGCTGAGCCGGCTGCTGCCCGTCCCGGGCTGGCTGGCGGCGGCTGGTGGAGCGCAGCCTGCGGCGGCCGCTATGGCAGCTTCCAGGCGTGCGGCAGCGTTCCCCGAAGAAGGAGGCATTGTCCCCTCCGTGTACGGGCGACGCACCGGGGCTGCCAGCGGGGCCGAGCACTGAGAGTCGCTCTAACTTGCGTAACGTCAGGGATCGGAGCCCAGGACGCTACGTCCAGTGCGAAGCTAATAGTTGCTGGGTGCTTCCTTGTTCTTCTGACTTTCTTCTCTTGAGTTTTCCCTTCTGTCTGCGTTACTAAGACTGTTCCACCTCTTAAGGCGCCTTCGCGGCGTGTGTGGGTTCAGTCCCTGTCCCACACCACAGCTGTTGTTTCTCGGAGGTGAATGTAGCTTATGTAGCCCGGTCCTGGGATCCAATCTACCCGCAGCTCATGCGGTAGGTGACTCCATTTGCACGGTGCTTTTCCACAGGCCCCCTTTCTGTGTCCTGTGAGCTGTAACCAGTAACTATCTCAACTGTAAACCGAGGTTTTGGTGTAGATGTGGTCCTGAGCTCTCTGCTTGGAGTGTCAGGTGTGTACCTCCTCTGATAAGTGTCCGTCTGAAATACTTAATGTTGTTTTATGGGTCAAAAAAGTGATGCTATAGCTTTTATAGATGGGAAAGCCAATTGTAGCACAATTGCATTTAAAAAGGGGTTTTGTGAGCCTTTCCTTCTGGAGTATTTGTTTTCATTTTAGAGCAGTGGCTTTCTGTGTCTCAGCTCTGCTACAGCACAGCTGCAGGGTGAAATGTTGCTGATTTGTTTCTCAGAACTCCGTTCAGTGATTGACTGCAAGATGAGGTTGTTACTTATGGCTGCTGTATAAATGTTGAAGGTATCCTGGGACATAACAAAGCAGCACCCATACAAATAGGTTACCAGTTACACCTGAGGGAGTGCTGGGGGTGATTCAGCACATGCTCCTCTTCCCTCTCAGCATACCAGCTGTGCTGCCCAGAACATGTTACTTGTGCAGAGGAAGGAAGCACTTTAAGTGTCCTGAATCATAATCATGGAATCAACCAGGTTGGAAGAGATCTCCAAGATCATCCAGTCCAACCTAGCACCCAGCCCTAGACAATCAACCAGACCATGGCACTAAGTGCCACCTCCAGGGACTGTGACTCCACCACCTCCCTGGGCAGCCCATTCCAATGCCAATCACTCTGCCAACAACTTCCTCCTAACATCCAGCCTAGACCTGCCCTGGCACAACTTGAGACTGTGTCCCCTTGTTCTGGTTGCCTGGCAGAAGAGATCAACCCCACCTAGCTACAGCCTCCCTTCAGGTAGCTGCAGACAGCAATGAGCTCTGCCCTGAGCCTCCTCTTCTGCAGGCTGCACACCCCCAGCTCCCTCAGCCTCTCCTCACAGGGCTGTGCTCCAGGCCCCTCCCCAGCTTTGTCACCCTCTTTGGACACCTTCCAGCACCTCAACATCTCTCGCATTGAAGGACCCAGAACTGGACCCAGCACTCAAGGTGTGGCCTGAGCAGTGTGGAGTACAGGGACAGAATAACCTCCCTTGTCCTGCTAGCCTGGTTTTGTTTCACTGCTGCTCCTCTTGTAAGTGAGGAGAGAACCAGCAGGCAGGGTACTCCTCCTAGCCTTTTGATGGTTGTTGTTTGTAAGGGAGCTACAGAATGGGGAGTGTGTCCAGACAAGGGCCATGAGCATGATCAGAAGGTTGGAGCCACCTATCCTATGAGGACAGGCTGAGAGAGCTGGGCTTGTTCAGCCTAGAGAAGACATTGAGGAGACCTTATTGTGACCTTCTAGTATCTGAAGGGGGCTACAAGAAAACTGGGGAGGGACTTTTCAGGCTGTTGGGTAGTGTTAAGACCGGAGTGAATGGAGCAAAACTAGAAGTGGGTAGGTTCAGATTTGATGCTAAGAATAAGTTCTTCACCATGAGGGTGGTGAGAAACTGGAACAGGTTGCCCAGGGAGGTGGTGAAAGCTTCACCACTGGAAGTTTATAAAGGCCAGGCTGGATGTGACTCTGAGCAATCTGATGTAGAGGGATATGTCCCTGGCCATGGCAGGGAGTTTGAAACTAGATGATCCTTGAGGTCCCTTCTAACCCTGACAATGCTGTGGTAGAAGGAAAAAGCCTGTTCTCTATTAGGCTCTCCTCTCAGAGAAGTTGTCTTTCTCTAGGTTTAACTCACATATCTTATGTATTGAGTAATTACACCTTATGTTACAGTAATTGTACTTGTCTCTGTGTTTAGCCCTCAGTGAAAGATTGCTTTGCATGTTCTGCTAAACTCCTGCATGAATATTATGGGTGTTGTGAACTGAATAACTTTGATGTCAGTGTGGCTGCTGAAAGGACTGGAAACGGAGCCATGTGGTTGTATCAGGCACCTGCTTACTCCCTCGCATTTGTTTGCTCTGAGATAATCTCACAGATATGAAAATCAAACCCATTTTTTTTTGGAGTACACCTAGTTAAAGCATGCTTCCAGTTAGACCTGTCCTGAAGTGACTCTAGTTTTCATCAGCCAGACCTGGTTTTATTAGCCTTTTAAACTTTATAGAAGTACCACTTCCACTTTTTTCTCTTTTTAATTATGGATGTGGACTTGTAGTATTTTCTGTACGTTTTTAAACTGTTGATAGTCACAGAATCATAGAATCAGCCAGGTTGGAAGAGACCTCCAAGATCATCCAGTCCAACCTAGCACCCAGCCCTGGCCAATCATGGAATCAGCCAGGTTGGAAGAGACCTCCAAGAACATCCAGTCCAACCTAGCACCCAGTTCTATTCAATCATGGAATCAAACAGGTTGGAAGAGACCTCCAAGATCATCCAGTCCAACCTAGCACCCAGCCCTATCCAGTCAACCAGACCATGGCACTAAGTGCCTCATCCAGTCTTCGCCTGAACACCTTCAGAGATGACGACTGCACCACCTCCCTGGGCAGCCCATTCCAGTGCCAATCACTCTCTCTGGCAAGAACTTCCACCTAACATCCAGCCTAGACCTCCCTTGGCACAGCTTGAGGCTGTGTCCCCTTGTTCTGTTGCTGGTTGCCTGGGAGAGATGATGATGTCTATATCAGAGTGACTGGAGAGCAGCCAGGAAGAAAGGGACCTGGGGGTACTTCTGGATAGTAGCTGAAGATGGGCCAGCAGTGTGCCCAGGTATGACATCCCAGCCTCAATGAGGAACAGTGTGGCCAGCAGGACAAGGGAAGTTATTCTGCCCCTGTACTCAACACTGGCCAGACCACATCTTGAGTGCTGTGTCCTGTTCTGGGCTACTCAGTTCCAGTGAGATGTTGAGACACTGGAAGGTGTCCAGAGAAGGATGACGAAGCTGGTGAAGGGCCTGGAGCACAGCCCTGTGAGGAGAGGCTGAGGGAGCTGGGGGTGTGCAGCCTGCAGAAGAGGAGGCTCNATTCTGAAGTTGTGCCCCACTGTAATTCTCATCTGTGGGCTTGGTGCTGTGGATTTGGCAGTGCAATGTATGCAGTAACCTGGCTAACTGCCTACAACAGCTAAAGAGGGAGAGAAAAATAAAATGGAGTTGATAGAGTATTAGCTCCACATTGTTTTGCCTTGCCCTGAAACAACAGAGTGTTCAGAAATGCTGGAGTACTCTGATATCCTGTAATTAAAGTGAAAATAGCTGGCAAGTGTTGACTCCCACAGAAAGGCTTGGAAGCATCAAGAAAAATCATCTCCTCTGCCAAAGGCAGGTGCAGCCTGTTGTAAGTTTAATTCCCTGTGTGTTGTGCCAGCTGGTAAATTGGCTGCTGCAGATAAGGTGCAGCATGGTGTGACTTTCCTACACACATTTCTGTCTCCCATATGCAAAAGGCTTTCTGGTTCTTATAGAATGGTTTAGGTTGGAAGGGACCTCAAGGATCAGCCAGCTCCAACCCCCTGCCATAGGCAGGGACACCTCCCACTAGAGCAGGCTGCTCAAGGCCTCATCCAGCCTGGCTTTAAACACCTCCAGGGAGGAAGCATCCACAACCTCCCTGGGCAATCTGTGCCAGTGTCTTACCACCCTCACTGTAAAGAACTTCCTCCTAATATCCAGTCTAAATCTCCCCTCTGCCAGTTTAAACCCATTCCCTCTCATCCTGGCATTACCAGACCTTGTCAATAGTCCCTCCCCAGCCTTGCTGTAGGCTCCCTTCAGATACTGCAAAGCCACTCTAAGGTCTCCTGGAAGCCTTCTCTTCTCCAGGCTGCAGAGCCCCAACTCTCTCAGCCTGTCCTCAGAGCAGAGCTGCTGCAGCCCTCTGAGCATCTTCGTGGCTCTCCTCTGGACCCACTCCAGCAGTTCCATGTCCTTCTTGTGCTGGGGGCTCCAGAACTGCACACAGGACTCCAGGTGGGGTCTGAGGAGAGCAGAGTAAAGTGGGAGAATCCCTTCCCTTGCCCTGCTGGCCACACTGCTCTTGCACCAGGGAGGTCTCTGCCTCCTGCTGTCAGTGTGAAGGTCATGGAAAAAAGGTGTCTTTAGCCCCTGTTAACCATTGACAAGGTTTGGGAGTTACCCTCTCTTCCCTTCCCCAGTGAATTCACCAAGCCAGACTCAGTCAGCTGGAAGTTAAGGGAGCTATATTCACAGCTTAGCACAGTTTACAAGCATATGGATACAACATACAGATATTTACAGTGAGATACAAGCTAAAAGTAATACAGAAACCCTAAATCCCCCCCAAAACAGTCTGCCAGGAGGCTCTCGACCCAAACTTCTTCCCCTCTTTCCCTTCTTCTCATCTCTTCAGAATTTAACCAGATCCATCCCTGTATATCTCACTTGATAAATCTGGGGAGATCTGAGGTGAGATGTCAGAAATGACAACAGGAAGGTTAGAGGGGGAAAATCAAGTTAGGTTGGATTAAAGAGTTAAGGCAGATGCAACCACACAGACTGCCAGAGAGAAGGAAAGCAAGAGCCAACTGAGAGGTGTGTGAGAAGTCAGTCTCCTGTCTTGTATTTTGACTACTATTTTGGCTGGATGTTAGGATTAAGTTCTTCACAGAGAGAGTGATTGGCATTGGAGTGGGCTGCCCAGGGAGGTGGTGGAGTCACCATCCCTGGGGGTGTTCAAGCAAAGCCTGGATGAGGCACTTAGTGCCATGGTCTGGTTGATTGGCCAGGGCTGGGTGCTAGGTTGGGCTGGCTGAGCTTGGAGGTCTCTTCCAGCCTGGTTGATTGTAAGATTCTATTCTATGATTCTACTTGCCTCTCTCAGCAGAAGACTGAGAAGGGAGGTTATAGCCTGGTAGGGTTGGTCCCTTCTGCCAGGCACCCAGTGGCAGAACATGAGAACACAACCTCAAGCTGTGCCAGGGCAGATTCAGGCTGGCTGTTAGGAAGAAGCTCTTCATGGAAAGAGTGATTGGCATTGGAATGGGCTGCTTGGGGAGGTGGTGGAGTCCCCACCCCTGGAGGTTTTAAAAGGAGGCTGGGTGAGGCACTTAGTGCTGTGGCTTAGTTGATTAGAAGGGTTTGGTGATAGGTTGGGCTCAATGACACAATTAACCAGGTTGGAAGAGACCTCTAGGATCACCTGACCCTTCTGATTAACTAACCCATGGCACTAAGTAGTCCTTTCCAACCTGGTTAATTCTGTGATTCTGGTCTAGTTTCTAATGGAAACAGTAAATATCATTTCTGTCTTCCAGTCCTGGGTAGCTCATGGCCCTAAGCTGGGCCAGTTATGAGGACATACTGAAAGGACACGATGAGGACAGACTGAAAGAGTTGGGGCTGTTGAGTCTGGAGAAGAGGAGGCTCCCAGGTGACCTTCTTGTGGCCTTCCAGGATCTGAAGGGGGCTACAAAAAAGCTGGGGAGGGACTCTGTTGGCTGTCAGGGAGTGACAGGAGTGGGGGGAATACAGCAAAGCTGGAGGTGGGGAGAGTGAGGCTGGAGGTGAGGAGGAAGTTGTTGAGCATGAGAGTGGTGAGAGGCTGGAATGGGTTGCCCAGGGAGGTGGTTGAGGCCCCATGGCTGGAGGTGTTTAAGGCCAGGCTGGCCGAGGCTGTGTGCAGCCTGCTCTAGGGTAGGGTGTCCCTGGGCATGGCAGGGGGGTTGGAACTGGCTGACCCTTATGGTCCCTTCCAACCCTGACTGTTTCTGTGATTCTAATTAGGAGAGCAAGCAGCATGTAGGAGAGGGAAGCTGGTGTTTGGGTGGACACACGTGCCCTTTGGCATGGCAGAGGAGGAAGTGGGGAGCAGAGGCTTGTGATTGACTCCTGCCCCCATGGCTGTTACAGCTCCAGCAGCTCTCTGTCATCCCCTCCCTGGGCTCAGCTGAACAGGCTGTGATTCAGAGTCAGGGAAAACACCACGTGAGATAAAAACAGTCAGACGACTTCTTCACGTGGAGGCAGATGAGTCTCATTCCAGGAGATGCTTTGTGAGGGGAGGAGAGGGCTATGGATGGTTTGCTAGGCACACACAAGTGGATGGACTAAGGAGAGGTCCACTCTTCGCAAGTGCTGTGAAGCAGCTGCTGTGTTCACAAGTGGGATCATGAAATCATAGAATCAGCCAGGTTGGAAGAGACCTCCAAGCTCAGCCAGTCCAACCTAGCACCCAGCCCTAGCCAGTCAACCAGACCATGGTTGACCATTCTGGTTTAGGTCGGAAAGGACCTCAAAGATCATCCAGTTCCAAGCCCCTGCTAGAGGCAGGGATACTTCCCACTAGAAGAGGCTGCTCAAGGCCTCCTCATCAAGTCCAACTGCTCAAAAGTAACATTATGAGTTTTAGGTAATCTTTCTAATATGGTTTCTGAAAGGAGACCTCAGCTTTTATTGGTGCCAGCATAACTGTAAAGCTTCAACATAGACTCATAGAATCAGCCAGGTTGGAAGAGACCTCCAAGCTCAGCCAGTCCAACCTAGCACCCAGCCCTAGCCAGTCAACCAGACCATGGCACTAAGTGCCCCAGCCAGGCTTGGCTTCAACACCTCCAGGGACGGCGACTCCACCACCTCCCTGGGCAGCCCATTCCAATGCCAATCACTCTCTCTGCCAACAACTTCCTCCTAACATCCAGCCTAGACCTGCCCTGGCACAGCTTGAGGCTGTGTCCCCTTGTTCTGTTGCTGGGTGCCTGGCAGCAGAGCCCAACCCCACCTGGCTACAGCCTCCTTTCAGGTAGTTGTAGACAGCAATGAGCTTTGCCCTGAGCCTCCTCTTCTGCAGGCTGCACACCCCCAGCTCCCTCAGCCTCTCCTCACAGGGCTGGTGGCAGAAGACCATCATGGTTGAGTGAGTGTATCCTGTGAGCTGTTCAGTGAAGTTCTTAACTACTTTGTTGTGGTCCAGCCTCGCTGCTGTGGGCAGTAGTGATGGTTTTCAGGAGCCTGGCACAGATGAGTTGCTCTGGGTGAGCCTGTGCCTAGCGGGCTTAGGAGATTCCTTCACCATCCACAGAGGGCTGCTGTGGGATGTGTGGTGATGGCAAAGAGAACCATTTGGCCACGTTGATGGTGGCAGTCCCTCTTCTGAGGCAAAGCAGCAGGCTGCCAACTAGATCACTGTGCTTCAGCTCTTAGACTGGAAATCCTCTGTGGAGTCAAACAAATGTAGGAAGAAGGGGAAAGCAAAAAGATGGGAGCTTGCTGAGGCGTGTGGCACCCAGGCAAACTCTTTGTTGGCTCTCCTGCTTTTCCTCATTCATGTCTCACTTATCAGCAGATGCATGAATGGGCACCACTTTGCCCCACTCTGGGGTATAACTTCATGTATGCTCAACCAGGTCACAGCTGAGTTTCCTGTCAGGAGGGGGTTTTGTTCAGCCCTGTGCCTTCTATGAGCTGTGATCTGATTAAATCAGAAGAACACTTTCAGTCTAGGCCTGGTTTCCACTTGAATGTGGGGCACTAAAACTGGCTTTGAGTGGTACAGGAAGCAGGTTTGTGTTGGGTTTATTTTTTAACCCTTCTGAATCAGGAGCAGAGCACAGACTCTGCCCCTGCAGAGACTGCCCTGTCCTCTGTCCTGTTAAACCAAGACCAATTCCTTGCTGTTGGTGCTTATCCTACCAAAAATACCTTCCTTTTTCTTTATGTGGCTGTCCTGAGGAGTCACAACTTGCCATGGGACTCTGATTAACTGCCCTTCAGTTTCACAGAATCACAGAATGGTTTAGGTTGGAAGGGACCCCAAGGATCATCCAGCTCCAACCCCCTGCCATAGGCAGGGACACCTCCCACTAGAGCAGGCTGCTCAAGGCCTCATCCAGCCTGGCCTTAAACACCTCCAGGGAGGAAGCATCCACAACCTCCCTGGGCAACC
>WAAF01005838.1:0-48778 GCA_013400475.1 Tricholaema leucomelas
CCTGCAGGCTTGAAGGGGGAACAGTAGGAGGTGCCTTTCTGCACTTGTGCTGACCCGTGTGGAGTCAGGCTAGTGGTTGGCTGGGTTTTTATGCCCAGTATAAAATGGCATATGCACACTTTGGCTAGAAAAACATAAATAGAGCAAGGGAGATGGCAAAGAGGTTCCCACCTTGAAAGAGTTCGCACCTTGACAGAGCTCCCGACAGGACAGGTTCCTGCCATGACAGAATTCCTGTTTTGTACCATTTGGACAGCTCCTACCTTTTTATATGGCTCTCAGTTTTACACCATCCCTGCTTTTGGGTGGTTCTCCCTGCTTTTGCACCATTCTGTGCAAACTTGCAGGCTTGGCAAGCCCTGAGGTCCTTTGAGAGATTTGCTGGTGGCACCTGGACCTGGCTACTCTTGGACCATATCAGCAGCCAACTTCCTGGCAGCCTCTGGACTGGGGGACCCTAGCAGTTTGGCTCTCCCCTGCCACTGCATAGCCAGCATCACTTCCACGAACCCCTGTCTTGTGGCAGCCATGTCTCAAGACATTTCTGAGTTTGGTGGCTTTGCCACTTGCTTTGGGCTTCTGCCATGCGGATCTACACTATTGGATATTGTTTACAGCATCAGGAGGCAGCTGAGAGCAGAGAAATCCAGGAAGGGTTCACTGCCGAATACCTGTCACCTCTGTGAGTAAAGCCTGCTCTTCCCTTAATTCTCTGCTCAGAGTAATTGATAGTGGGGTAAAACTGTATTTATAGCTTAGCCTTTTCCATTTCCTGACTTCGTAAATCTCTAAATCTGTCCATAACATCCTTTTGAAGAATTCCTGATCAAACTAGAATCTGTAAATTAACCTAGTTTTGTATATAGTTTGGAGGCAGGGTTTCAGAAAAATAAAATAATTCTATTTTTATAATTCCTGACTTGGCAACATTAATTCCTTGCCTCCACAACATATATGCATACATTTCAGGAAAGACAGAGAGATTTAGACTATTTATTTGAGGTATGTTTTAAAAATGCAATCAGTTGTGAGTCTAAAGCGATTTGTTTCCATAGCACATTTCTGGAGGCCATCTGTTCACATTAAAGAACATCCTCGAGATACTTAAATAATATTGTTACAGTATTTCCCTGGATAATGGTCTGCATTTTCTGTACAGTTTTCTTATTTAGAAATTACTTCATGAGTTTTCTTCATTTTAGTCTGCACAGATTCTCTGAAGAGTTCAAACTGAGAGAAATGCCAACCCCCAGAGATATCCCCCCACGCACTGCCAGTGAGGAAATGGAAAAGTAGTTTATTCTTATGAAGGAGTGAGAGCCATGGTAACCTCACTAGATGCCAGAAGTATGGAAATTGAGGATACAATTTCTTTTCAGAGCCACTGTAAAACACATATTTTAAAAAAAATGCAGAACAACAAGTATAAATACTGGGAGTACAGAACTTCTGTTAGATTGTAAACCAAGAAAGATGTCTTTGCCTGAAGTCAATCATGGGCATAACCATGACTTTGCATTATCAAATTACAAAAGTTTGATAGCATTGCAGTAAAATTGTTGTTTTCTTTAACAGTGATGTTTATAAGAACCTATCTGTAGTAATATCTTTTCCGTTAGCTTTTCATTAGCCTCAATATACTTCTAAAGTATCAGACCTTTTGGACTATTTTTTCATTTAGCTCAGGGAAATCTTTTATTCATCTCTTATATGCTCAGCATCACTGTTAGGCTGCATAGGTAAATGTTACGGTTTAAGTTGTGTGTCATTCTTTCTGAATGAAGAGTATATGGACTTTCATCCTAAGTTATGGAATATTGTTGATTACTGAATATCAATATTGATTCTTTTTCTAAATGACCAAAAGGAGTTTATTATTTCATTACTTACAGTAATGAAAGTTACTATAATTACTTGTAGTAACTAGAAGCTTTGAACTAAATTGAAGTCTGAATAGATGCTTGACAACATAAACTGAGAAACAGTCCTTATCCAAAAGGGCTTCTAGTCTAAGCCCTGGAATTTGCAGACCGTCTGTCACGTTGTATAATTAAACTGCTTCTCCTGAAATTGTCCCAAAACATTTCCCACAAATTTTCAGAGATTATGA
Source organism: Tricholaema leucomelas (assembly GCA_013400475.1). NCBI lineage: Eukaryota > Metazoa > Chordata > Aves > Piciformes > Lybiidae > Tricholaema lacrymosa > Tricholaema leucomelas. The sequence goes on from WAAF01005838.1 coordinate 2,111, forward strand.
ATTTTAAACCTTGAGTCATACTGATCATATGCACAGCGGGGAAACCAAAAAGTTAGAGAACGTTTCTGCAAGTAGCTGGCTTTTTTTGAGAACAGCAGGTTCCCTACATAAAACCAAATATCGTGGCTACATTAAATTTTGTTTGCTCAATCACGAAGGCACCTGAGTTTCTAAAAAAGAGAAAAAGGTTAAGAGAATATTTTAATGTTGCACAACAAAGATCTTAGTCTTGAAAAGTATTAGATGATTTTAGCCACAACTACCAAAGGAAATAGCTTGAGTTTTCTGTCTGATTTGGAAAATTCTAGTCCAAATACATGAAATTTGTAACAGCTAGTGAGAACATAATATGAAGGGAAAAAAAAAGGAAAAGGGAAAAAAAAAAGTCTGTGACAAACTTGTTAGCAAGTAGCACTACCTGCTTTACTTTGATAGCCTCATGACTTCTGTGCAAACATTAAGAAAAAACTACAGTGCAAGCTGTACTCAGACATCTCACCAGTAGGCAATTCGTGCCTTGTCATGACTACTTAGAAGCTATCAGCTTCTGTTAGATGATTTTCATCTGCCCTTTTATACATTTCAGAATAAGTAACTGCACTCTGATGCTGTCTTTCAGTGAAGGTGGTTCTTAAGAGCCACACATTCTTTAGGTCAGACTTGCGACTTTGTTAGTATTGATCTTGTCAGCTGGCCAGCAACAGCATCCATGAGACTTTGCAGGGCCCATTCACGGACAGGCCACGTTCTACCGTTGCACGGCCCTGCGCTGAACACATTTGAGTCACGACAAGCCACAATTGTGGTAACACGGAGTGAGAACAAGAAGAGCGCTGCCATTAGCATGCTCCGGAAAACGTCTGGAGAACATGAGGTGAAATGAAGCCGTTCGAGATGGTGAGGAAAGAGAAGGAGCCGCCGGGCTGGCTAGGACGACGCGGAGCCGGGGTACGATGGGAGCTGAGGCGCTGACGAGACACAGAAGCAGACGGAGCGGAGATGTGACACTGAAGCGCGAAGAGCGAGACTGAAAACACAGGCGACGGGAGCGTGGACGGCCTTCGCTGCCGTTCTGCGCTTCCCGCCTGCTGCCACTACGTGCCGCTCTTCGCCGGCAGAAACCCACCTGCCGCGGCCCCCCCCCAGCCCGCCAAGGGGCGCTGCTTCCCTCTCGCCTCCGAGACGTGGAGAGGGGCCGAAGAGGCTGCTGGGAGCCGCCATTTTCTCGGCATGCGCTGGCTGTGGAGAGCCGCCGGCAGCCGGTGCTGGAAAGGACAGGCGATGAGGCGCGGTGAGTTGTCAGGCGGCTGCGTCCGTGGCCGTCGGTGCCCCATGGCAGTGCGCAGAACGGGCTCCTTGGCTGTCCGCTCTGGCGGTTCTCGCTGGCTAGCGTGCAGGGATCTCCTCGAAGGGGCAGTGGGCTCGGTTTCTCCGCGCTGCCCGGGGCCCTCCAGCCCCTCACGCAGATGGTTCCGGAGTTCCGGAGGGCTGGCGGGGACGTCGCTGGCCCCGGCTTCTCCCTCGTGGTGGCGGCAGCAGAGCTGGCCACCGGCCGCGGGTAGTCGCCCGGCAGGGCAGACGTTGCCATGGGAACGGGGCGCGCTCCCTTCATGGGCTGCAGCCGGGTCGGGCCTTGCCCCTCCAGCTCATCCTGACTCCTGTCCCAGAGCCTGCCTTTCCGAGTGGCTCTGAGGTCCGTACTCTGGCTGCTGGCTTAAAGGTTCACAAGCGGCTTTCCTGTGAATAGAACACTCAATGTTGTGTTTTACGTAACTGAAAGAAAAATTTGCTGTGCTAACACGCACTTTTGTGGTCGTCTGGTTCTTTTGACGAGATTGTCTTGCCTCGCCTTGCCTTGTCCTCTCTTTTAATAGATCCATCACTTTCTAGAATGCTGTTTGTGCTTCTAGATAATAAAAATGCAGTTTTGATCAGGTTTTCTATGGTAAGAATTAAGTATTTGTTAAGATTTCTACAGGAAGAAATACACTCGGATCATACTTTTTTTTCATCTGAATTCAAATTTCATACAGTTCCCTTCTGCACAATGGCTATGTGTCTTTAACAGGGCGTTTCTGGCTCTCTGATAATCCTGTGTTCTTGATAGAAGCCCTGTGAAGGGGTGTAAGAACTGTTTTTAGTCCTGATAATTTCTGGTTTAACCATTATTAATCTACACCTGCTAAAATATATAAATTTGTTCTTGAAACTACTTTTAGATACTTTGGCAGAACTGCTATCATTATCCCATGATTGATAAATCTTATATTGCAATTGGAGTACTTCATATGCCTAAGTGGGAAGATTTTGTTCCTCCAGTGAATAATTAGAAACTGCACGATCTTAGGGTACACACCAGTCTGGAAGGAAAGGAAGCTGACTTGGTGAGGCAATACCTGTTTTGTTAACTACTTTTTAAAAAATGTAATACCTTAACAAAGAGCAGTACAATATACATTTTAAGCTACTCTTTGTTCATCATGGAATAAATCACCACATAACAGAGGAGATAACAGCAAAATATGCTAAGAAAGCAAATCGTCATGTGATGGATTTGTGGATTAAGCTATTTTCTATTTTTTTTTTTTATTTCCCAAGTGTTCCACTTTGTTATCTACATGATAGTTTTGTGGTTTTCTTTGTAACCTTTTAAAGAATACACAGATACTTATTTCCCTAGAAAACTTGTCACCTACAGCATTGCATAAGAAAGGCAGAAAACAAGTTGATAGTTGTTCTGTAATTCTGACCTTGCCCTTTGTAACCAGTAGCAAAAGTGAAAGAATTCCATGAGGGTGATTGCTTGGTTGTGGAATTTTTATGACGACTCCCACTGATATAAGGCAGACTTGTATTCATTATCAGAACAGTGAGTGTGTGTTACTGCCTCGGTTTTTGAAGTATGAATATGGTTTTCCTTTCAGGCTTCTGTGTACCTTTTATGTCTGTTGCTGTCTTTCCAGGGTGGGTGAAACAGCTGCAGAGGGCTGGAGAGTTTCAGGGCATCTAATTTATATCAGATGCAGCATTTCCTACGAGAGAGGAGAGCAACTGGAACAAGATTCAGTGCTCCAGCCTTGTTACAGTCTTTCATGCTTTTTGCCACCCTCTGTTTTTTAGTTCTAAGATTTTTGTATTGCCCCAGTTGGATCCCTTGAAGTCTCCCTAGTCATAAGTTCCTTGCTATTTTCAACAAAACATTTAAATTCCAAACATTCCCTCATCTCAGACTCTTCCAGCTTTGGAATTAGGATTTCTTGACCAAAGGATAGGATTTTAAAGTGTTTTCTTTTTTTAATCATAGCTTTGGAGTCATGCCTTTGTAAACTCTGTTCTCTGCTGAAGGTTCTGTGAAAAGTATAATTTTTAATCCTTGTTTTTTGTACCAACAGCAATGTAAATACTGGAATTTGTCCTAAAGATGGATGTAAAATAGAGATGAAGCCACTAGTATCTGCTTTGATTAATCTATTACTAAACTTGGTCTGATTGGATACTAATTTTTCAGAGAAAAACTAGTGTGAGTACCCTTTGTATTTTATTGATTCAGGTCTTAGTAGTGCACACTTCTTTACTACTTTTTATGTCTTCTAGCATTTGATTTGTCTTGTGGAATTCTAATAAAAAGTATACTGAATGTGATAATTGAAAATTAGGCTCCAGAAATGGCAAGATACCAAAAAAGTAGCTCTGTATAAAGGTTGTAAGTGTGGTAAGACTGAAGAAGACATGCCTCAAAGCTTGAATTGAATGTCACTCCTATCGCAGAAAATGTAAAATGAAGTGACACGTAACTTGCAGCTTGATGTCCTTCTGCTGTATTTTGGAAGGTTTTTTTATTGAATAGGGAGCATTTTCAACAGCTGCAACTTTCATATGTAACTTTTGGCACAATATTATAATTGGTATTACTTCAGAAGTCATCCCAATTTCCCAACAAATTTAGAAGTAAAATATGTACTATAATTCCAGAGAGATTTCCAAGTTCAAAAGATTATTTGTATGCATATAAATGTACGTGTGTGTGTGTATCTGTATTCATCTCATTCTTTAGTGTTAAAACATTTGTGTTAGTGATACCAGAAAGTGTAACGGTGCTGTTTCTGCATGAATCTGCAACTGGATGAGACACCGATGTGGTAGGGAAGATTAGCTGGGTGGTACACCTTTGCCAGTGAGCAAGGCAGGAGTTAATGGGCTCTCTACTTGTGTGATTTTACAACTTTGCTTTAAAGTCTGGAAGATTGAGCAGTTTTACTGAGGAGTTAATCGAGTTGCCGTAGCTTAAGTTCCATATCATTGTCTCCTTGATGAAAGACATCTCTTTTTCATCAAGTTTAAGTTTAAATGATTTGTAAAAGGATGTAGCATTAAAAATTGGAGCACAGTTTATACTCTGTAAAGGAGGTACATCCCAGGGCACTGCAGATTTTGCCTGGTGTTTTTTTGCTGTTGGCTTCTCTGCTTAATATAGCCCCATTGAATATTTTTTGCTCAGCTCTTAGGGTTACATTTTTGTAGTGGTACACTTTGTATTCACAGGTTGAAGCTTCTATTTGTTACTTTATCTGCTTTATAGTTGACAAAAGTAGCTTGTCGTTTCTCCTTTCAGGAGGAGCTTGTGTAGCCCCCAAAACTTGTTGGTAAACTTTCATGGATGGAAGTATGCTTCAAATTGCATTAAATACAACTTCTAAACTGTGCTCTATTAGAGGAAAAAGTTATGAAATTTAATTTGGTTTTTCAAGAAAGAACTTAAAGCTAAATAAAATTCCTGTTAATCATACATCAGCTAACAAATTAGGTGTTCTAAAGTTAAAATATCAAAATTATATAGAATGTAGATATTATAATCACTTAAATTGTGCATCTAAAATGTAAGCATATAAGGTAGAAATGAAGGATCTTTCAAAAAATTTATTCCCACCCCCATATAGTAGTGTTATGGTACTGAATCTGAAATGTACTTTCACAGTGATTTGTCTAAGAAGCCTTTTATAAGAGAGAGAACGCTAAAATAATTAAGCAAATGAAGGTACTGATAGAAATTATGAAACAAGATGGTAAAACAACTAGGCTAATTTTCCAGAGTGCTGGGAGGAGGGGAAAAAAACCCAAAACAACCAGAAAAAAAAATATTAAAGTAAAAAAATACTCTTTCTCTGTAGCTTGCCTGAAAGAATATTTACAGAATCTCAATAATCCTGAACGGTCCAGTTCAGGCAAACTTACTTATCAGTGATAATAATAATAATATAAATAATACAGACATTTCTGTATGATTTACAAGAGTACAATGCCTTTCATGAAAAATACTTCATTATATTCCTGCTTATTCCATGAATAAAACATTCATCTTACTGGAACTGCCAGAGTAACTTGAGATGGTCAGGATTGCGCCTTCCTTTTTTATAGCTTTGTTTTGGTGGGGGTTTATTTTAAGTTTTGTGCTCTTGATGTTGTCTCTCCTTATCTCTCCTTTTACCTTTAGACTCCTTGTGTTTTCTCAGTTGGCCTGAGGTGTGGGGTTTTGCAAGGTTGTTTTTTTGGGTGTGTGTTTTTTTGTGGGTTTTTTTTTTTTTTTTTTGTGATTTTGTTTGGTTTATTGTGTGATTTTTTTTTTTTGAGGAGAGAGAGGGTTGACGGGTTTATTTTGTGCAGGGCGGTTGGTTCCTCCCCCTACACACACCTTATTTTTAGGTACTGTCATCTGTAGACAGTTTATTTCGGTGGCAGCAGCTGTCAGAACTAAACCATTGCTTTAGATAGGTTTTCCTCTGTCCACATATAAAATGCTAGCATCTCTTTCACACTGTGATTTGCACCAAGCATTTAGCAAGGTGTGGTAGACCTAATGTGATTTTCTCCAGACCTTTAGTCCTTCCTCTTCCTTGATCACTGGATAATGCAGATTTATACATTAATTATCAGCTCAAATTGATTATGTCTTATGTTTGAATTTTGATATCTCTGTCAGGCCATGTTCATAGGCTACAGCATGCCAGTTTTTTTTCTGTAGTGGCTGGTACTTGCAACTTTCTTCTTGTATACGTTTGAATTAAAACAGTTCCTTTGCAAATTCACCCCCCAAAAATCTTTTTTCTATGCCCTGGGCAGGTGCAAATTTCTCCCACTTTTACTAAGAGTACTGCCATGGATCTGTTATTTTTTATTGCTCCATTCTGTATGCATAAGGCTTCCTCCTGATGGAAAAAAAATAAAATTATTCTGTAAATGATATGTTTCTATTGGCCTGGCTATATTTACTTCTAAGGCAGAGAGATGTAAAAGTCCTTGTGGCTAGAGCTGCTGACTGACTTCCTACAATGACAAATCCTCATGGGAAGCTAAGTAGGACCTATTTGAAAATCAGACAAATGAGGCTGAGCTGATGTGTGTATGTAAATTTTGGCATTGAATCAGAAGGCATTGTGAAGATATATACCTTCTTTATAAAATAAAGTAAAAAAAGTATCTTCAAGGAGATTGATGGTTTTTTTTTAATGGCTACTGATAATTAGATGTAAATGTGCTAAGATTTATAAAAACACAGTTTAAATCAATCTCTGTTTCTTTATGCTTTTGATCATTATAAATAATGCTTTTGGTTAGCAGCATGCACCTTTGATCTAATTGCAGCTGAGCAGGCATGAAGTGAAATTCAGTGACGTGACATATGCATAATCTGTGTGTCAGCTGGTACAGTATGTTCTGTTTGATATTTACTCAGTGCACTATACTCAAATTTCAGAATTCAGTCAACAGTAAACACTAATGTTGCTCTCATAGTGAGCGTGTCAAGTACTAGAAGCTTCTTGTTTATTGCCCCTTTGGTCAGGAACACAGAGCTGTGAGAATAGGTTTCAGACTTGAAGGTTGTTGCCATGCTTCTTGTGTAGAAGATTTAAAAATAACTCCTTATAATGCCAATCTGGGTTAGGATTAAGGAAGGAAATAATTATCTCTAATAAAATACCCTTGGAAGAAAAAAGTGGGTTCTATACTTTTCTTTTGAGGTATTTCAGATCTATGTAATGCAGTGATGTTGGAATTTTGCATAAAGTCCTGCCTGTTAGTATTTTTAAAGCTTAATTTAACATGCTTGCTTGCAGAATCAGTGTACAATTGTGCATTTTGAGTAAATTAGTATTGCTTCTATAAATTTTTGTCTTTTTCTTCTAAAATGTAGTTGGTAGACTACATAAGTTGGTACCTTAGGTTGAAAGTGCAAAGTGTCTTGTGACAAGTACATTCAAATGTTTAAAAGGAGGATTAAACCTGGCTTAGCTTCTGGAAGTCTTTCAGGCTAAATAGGCTCTATTTAGTCACCAGATATAGAAGAACATATTTCAGTAATAGGTTGAAAAAATCTGGGTGTTTATAAATGGACCTTCTACTTTTAAACGTGTTTTGATTAAATCTGTACAGAAAGCCTCAATTAATATATACACGAGGTATGCTCTCTGAAGTTGGATTTGCTGGTCATATGTATTGTAAAGTCTTGTGTATACAGTTGGCTACGTTTTATTTATGGTTTTTTTTTTGCCATATACTATTCAAAAATTTACCATCAGTTGGTTTTCCTCTGCAGTTACTGTTTGTGTGAGTGCTGCTATTGTGCAGAGATCATTACTCCAACTACCTGGAGTAAGGCAACTGTTAAAATACCTGTGTAGAATTTCTGTTCCTAAGCTAGTTTTAATTTTACACTCCCAAATAGTTACTTTAAACACTTAACTTTGAAATAGAAATAGTTAATGTTGTATATTTGAAGTAACAGTAATGTTATATTTTAAGCAGTACTTACGCAGGTTTGCCTCAACTCTTAATAAACATGTTAGTGTTTTTTTCTCAATGTTGGTTTATATTTCAGTGTCATTTTATTTAAGTTTAAAGGGACTGCTTTAAGTAAAGGGCTTTATAATATGGATGGAGCATTGTTAAGGCTAGCAGGTAGCTGTGAGGGATTCCTGTTATAACAAAGTTTTATGTGTGTATATATACATATGTATGTGTAGGTGTGTATATACATATGTGCACCTATCTTTTTTATTCTATGTGCCTGTGATATTGCTATATCAGACTTCTGTTTAAGAATGGCAGATTTAAAGTTTAATTCTGATAATGAAGCAATTAAGTGGTGTTTAGAGCATGCAGGTAGTTAATGAGATGTAGGGGCATAATTAATTCTGCCTTTTAACTGTGTTTTACCTTCATATATCGAAGTCATCATTATTGAATGTGGTCACCCTGTATCAAACCAGGGGTGATCTTTGTGCCTGCAGTAAATTTCTGAGATAGGTCAGGCTTGAACCTTGGTCTGCCTTTACCTCTGACTTTACTAGGAGCAGAGAAGGCAAATGCAAAGAATGACTGAGTAGATCATTTCTGACTTGCCACAGTTATTTTCTATACAGTAGATCAAAGAGGAGATATAGAAGCTCTATTCTGATTTTAAAAGAAATATAAACAAATAAACAAAAAAGTTAATATGTAAAAGTGTAAATAGGATGAGCTGTTTACTATTTCTGAACTCATTTCCAGATAAGTAAAACAGCAATGAAAGTATACTGCTATTCATACATTGAAAGCATATGCATTTGTTTTGCTTTTTCATTGCAGGTTTTGAAAAGGATTCTCTAAAGGATGTGAGGTAGACTTTGCCTTCTTGTAGAAAGTATTTTAGGCATACAGATCAGAAAATTACTACACAGCTAATGGTATTTCAGTAATGCAGATTATTTTATGAATGTGTGTAGTTGTAACAATGGTAGACCCGTAAGGTCTCTTGAGATCTTTACACAAACAGACCTAAAGTATTTAAATAAAGATTTTAAATGGAAATAAACATGAACTTCTAAACTTCTGTTATAAAAAACCACCATATATTATGACAGCTTTCATATTACTACATGTAGCTACTGATTTTTTTTTTTTTCCCTTCAAGGTCAAACCAAGCATATAGGACAGATTTGTAGGTCAGTCAATGCAGTTTATTCAGAAGCTATTTTTAAATTTGCTAAGCTAAACCAGAAAATCACAGTATGATTTCTAGTGTCATTGCATTAGTCATGAACTACATAAGGAATTAAAGCTGGTGCTCAGAAGTAGTCTTGTATTCTTGATTACCTGAAGCAAGCATGCTGGGTCTTTAATGTCATCCTTGCTCAACCTACTTATGGGTTAATTATCTTTGTCATCTTGGCAGAAGATGCAGCATTCCTGCAGTGCATAGTCATTTTAATTTTCCCCTCCTCCTTCTGAACTTTAAAAAAGGTTTTGTCTTTCCTGTAGAAGCTAAGTCTGGTGTTATATGAAGAATTATTATAATTCTAAGATCTACATTGACCGTACTGGAACTATAATCAATATTAATGCAGGTGTTGAGAAAGATGAATATTTGGCCTACCTTATAAAGGTGAGACCTGGACATGAATACGTTTCATGATTTATGTAGAAAATTATGATTTCAGTATTTATATAGACAATGGAGGAGGAGACTTGTTCAAATTAATACATAGTACATTCTTCCTTATATGCATTTATTTTTGCTGATTACTGAGTTACTTTGTGTGAAGAAATCCATTTGGGCAGTCTCATAATAATGTAATTTAACACTTGATAAGAGAGTTTGAAATATTTATCAGCAGTAGCATTTGTTTTACCCAGGACTTTCCAGGTCAATAATACCACTACACTTGTCAGGACAAGAGCAGAATTTTTACTGTGTTCAGCCTTCATCTTGGGAGGATGAAGGCAGTGACTGTCATTTTGGGTTCTTGCACAGGACCTGCAGGAACCAAGTTCTTTTCTTCCATCCTCGTGAAAGAAGGGATTTGTTTGAGTGCTCTTAGCAGCCTTCTGGCACAGAAGGGCATAGGGTAGAGCTGGCATTTGGTACTTACCCTGGAAAGTGTAGGCAGGGAATAGGAGTCTGGGACGTGTGATGAGGAGAATGATGCTTCTTCAGGAAGAGAAGGGAAGAAAAGCTGAGGTAGTGGCAGAGGCACAGGAACTTTTGACAGTGTGCAGGGCATGGAAAAGTGGAAGCAGTGTGCTGGGAATGAATGCTAATGCTGGGCAGTCCAATATGCTGATCTTGCAAGCAGAGTACAGCAGTTTGGTAAAATTTCTCAGTGCTTTCATTAAGTATTTTCTTAATTTCATTCTTGCAGGGTTTGTTAGGAGGTGGTAGAACTTCTTTTAAAGCTATGAATGTGTAAATTTGTATGTTTTCCAGGTAAATTTTTATTGCCCTGTAAAACTTAACAATCTTCCTTTTTTCTTTTTTTTTGTTTTGTTTTGTTTTTATATTCTGTTGTTTGCCTCTGCATGGCCTGGAAAGCAGGCAAGGGTAGCATGGGAGAGAAGAAGGAGATGTGTTATTTTAATACATAAAGGCTGGATAGTTTGACTTTGCCGCTTTCCAGGCTTGCATATGTGTGTGATCTATTCTTCTCCCTCTGAAATTGAAACATTTATTCTTTGTTTAGGAAATAAGACAGGAGAGCCCTGCTTATGAAGAGATGACGTGTAACGGTCCAGATAACTCGGAAGCTTCTGCCACTCCAGACACTGGTAGTGATCAGGAATGGGCCCAGGAAGACTACCGACTAGGAACTTTTGTTGAATTTCCACTTGACTGTCCAGTTCCAGCATCGGCACTAGCACGAGCTGGCTTTGTTTATACTGGAGAAGGTGACAAAGTGAAGTGCTTCAATTGCCATACAACTATTGAAGGATGGTTGCCTGGAGATTCTCCAGTTGAGAGACACAAAAATCTTTCTCCAAACTGCAAATTTATTACTGAATCTACTTATCTGGAAAATAACATACACCCTCTCACCCAAAACTACCAGCGTAGAACTGAAAATGGTTCCAGCAGTTCAGCCCTCCCATGTACTTTGGATGACTCTTCTGATGTGGAGGCAGATTACCTTCTGAGGACTAGACAGGTTGTGGATATGTCAGATAGCTTGTATCCTAAAAACCCCACTATGTGCAGCGAAGAGACAAGATTAAAATCTTTTCACAACTGGCCTCTCAATAGCCAATTGACACCAAAGGAATTAGCTAATGCTGGATTTTATTATACAGGTGTTGGTGATGAAGTGGCATGTTTTTGTTGTGGTGGAAAGTTGAAACAGTGGGAACCCGAAGACAGAGCTTGGTCAGAACACAAGAGGCATTTTCCCAAATGCCTTTTTGTCCTGGGCCGGGATGTTGGAAATGTTCCAAGTGAATCCATTCCTGCTGATCTTGGAAGAAGTGGTCTGAACAATGCACAGCATCCAAGGAATCCATCTATGGTGAAATTTGGAAGACGTTTACAAACATTTTTAACTTGGATATATCCTGTTGACAAGGAGCAACTTGCTGAAGCTGGATTCTATAGCATAGGTAAGTCAAACCTTAAAATGGTTAATACCTCCTACAAAGAAATTTTATAGGAGCATCTCATTCTTAGTAAAATAAGTGTTTTGTTATTCTGATATGAAATGCTTTGCCAGAATGTCTTTACTCTGTAAATTGATATACATTATATAAAGTATTTTTGATAGCAAAGTATAATCTTGGTCTGTTCTATATGAGTGTGTTTTCCTTGCCTCCTAAAACCCTCATAATGCATCTTTAATAGTGATGATCATTTAAGTTACTACTTCTTAAAAGAATTAAGTGCTGTCTTCTGAATACCTGCCTTAATTCTTAACAGTGGGCTTGTGGCCTGCAGAGAAACCTGGGAAAAACATAATGAAAGTTACGTGTCGTTTTATTTAGTTAATATATGTTTGCACTGTCATAGCAGACAGGCACCCAAAGGTATCAAGTGCCAGTACTACCTGTTGTGAAAGCTCTGTGAAGGCAGTGGCTCCAGTGGAAGAGCTTTTACTCTACACATACAGTGTTAGACTTGAGCGAGACTCCAGTGTCTTTGTGCCTTGGTTTCCCAATTAAATTGAATCACACGGTGCCTTAAAGCTCTTTGAAATTCTGCACTGAGAGGTGCTGTAGAAGTGCAAAGTGTTGCTATTATTAGGTCACCAAGAAAAGGAGATTATCTAGGGTAGTTTCTTGCTCTGCTCATAATTGGCTTCTCTTCATAGCTCTCCCAAGAACTTTTAATGTGACTCTATTTGTTTTACTTGTGGCCATAAATGAAACCTTTGATATATTTTTGTATGGGTGATATATGGCCTATATTTGTGGCCAGCAGAACTGTTTTTATTGATTTCTTCTTGGATTCCTAAAAATACTTAGCTTCAGACAGCCAAGTGAGAACTGTATTCTATACTTTTTATCTGGAAGATCACTTGCCAAAGTAAAATTCAAAATATTTCACATGAATCTTATTCTGTATTTTTTAAACTTACCTCTCCCGGACATTTGTTTCAAATCATGTCATCCTTTAAAATGGAGGTGTTTTTGTTACCGTTGCTAATCAATAAAATAAATATTAATAGTGTAGCTTCTTAGGTGAAAATGTATAGTTATATGTACTACAGGTATGTAACTTTATTCTTATGTGTTTCCTCAGGTAATGGTGATCATGTTGTGTGTTTTCACTGTGGTGGAGGACTGCAAGAGTGGAAGGAAAATGATGACCCATGGGATCAACATGCCAAATGGTTTCCTGGGTGAGGTATTTTTTCCTGTTTTCTTGTTGCGTGTCTGAGTCTTACAGTACACTGTGTTTTAATAACAGAACATTCTAATAAAGAGTTTCAGAAGGTTCAATGTGGCTTAACATTCTTTAGATTCATTAAAACAACTTGATTTTTTTTTTCGTTGTCCTTAATTTTTATAATGTAGTCACTAAGAGAATGTCAGTTACCTTTCGTGGTTCACATATTTTTTGTGCCATAAGAAGAAAATATTTTAAGGACTTTTTTGCATGGAATCCCTAGTTTTGTTACTCTGTGTATGTGTTTTGCCCTCTGTAGTCCCACTACTATATGTATAATCATCAATATATGTTTTAATATTGTATCGGAGGCCTCAAAAAAGGACATTAGGTTAATGTCTTCTTTAGAAGAACTCCCTCTTATCTCTCAAAGTGGCTAGGAAAGAGAACTAAATCTCAAGAGGCTGAGGACACACCTAAGTTGTTAGAGGTGATAGTTGGAAACATTGCCCTGAAATTCTATCTTCTGAGTATCTTTACTTCTAAGTCAGTGTTGTTTGTATGTCAGCTTGTTTGTAGGAATTATGGGGAAGAGAACATTTCTGTGTCTGGACTTAACTGTTGTCTTAGCAGAATCGGGAAGTTTTGTGAATACTATCCAATTATTTTTTTCATTATCTAAGTGCTACATTGTAATTGTTGCTATAATAACCATACATGCCAAAGTTTGTAACCTCTCTAGGGTACAAAACTTCTGTCAACATGCACACAAACCTGAAGAAGTCAGTAGTGGTATTGAATTCAAAACGTAATTCTGCATAATTTTACAGGATTGAGGCTTCCAGACCTAGAAGTAGTTTTTAGAAAGATTGCCAGTTTTGTCTAAAATCTGTCTTGAGGGAAGGAAGAGTAGTATGTGACTCATTGTTCCTTACAGGTGAGTAAAAACTGTCCGAATACATAGACTCAGTTACTTGTGTAACTGATAAAATCAGTATCTTTTACGTGTTAGCCACCATAGTAGTTTTCTGTGGCAAAAGGTTTGTGGGAAGTGTTTTTACATTAGCTGATTTTTTTTTTTTCATTAGTGGTACAGGCAGCTATTAATTATTAGTCTCTGCCACTTGAAAGAGATCCTATTCCAAGTTTTGACTTGGTGCAGTGAATGGTTAAGACACATTTTCTTGCTATGTTGCACTCCTTATTATGGGTTTGGTTTAGTTTTAATTTGCTCAGATTATATCAGATTCAATGATTTCCTCTCACATTATTAAGTATCTTATCTGGAGCTTTTGTCTGCACGTCAGTCTCAGGGCATGCTGTCATCAACAGCACACCATGATGGCCAATTAACTGCTGAAGCTAGAGAACTGTTGTTCAGGAGTTACGGCATTCCCTAAATCTTCTAGTAGTGAAGACCTCTGCCTGGCAGTTAGGACTGGTTGGAAAATAGTGAAATCAACCATGTAAGACACCTACCTGGCCAGTTACTGCTTTTCATTGATTGCAAAAGGCTAAAAGTATCAACATTTTAACATAACGTTTGATTTTTGTTTGAGTCTTTAGTTAGATAAATCTGTGGCATCAGCTGTCATGGCTAACAAGTCTCAGCTTTCTATTTCACCAAAACCATGAAACAGATAAGTACTGTTGAAGTGATTGTGTTGTTTTTTAGGACTGTTTAAGCAGCATTACTGATATTGAATAAACATTCAGAGATCTCAAAAGCAGACATTCTGTATGATGTAGGAAATGTATGGAAGCTTTCTAAAGTTTGTAGTCATTTTTTGTTTGCTGCTTAAGCAGTTTTATTTTAACTCAGTATTTTTATTTATAGGTGCAGCTTTGTGAGAAATGAAAAGGGGATAGAATTCATAAATAATGTTCACTTAACAGATGGATGTAGAGATTCAGCAGTAAGTGTCTTGCTTATCAATATAATTTTGTTAAAGTATAAAGAAGTCTTAATGTAATTTTGATATGGAGTTACTCTTCTAATTATCTGTATGTGATTTAGTTCTGCTGCTACTTTGACAGAAAGTAGAAGACATCAAAGTATGTTTTTGTTCTGTCATTCTGGGTTTCTAGATCCCACAGTTCTCCTTAGGTGGGTTATGGATCACAGGTGTCAGGCACCTTGTAAATGCTGTACATTTGGTATTGACTCCTGTTTTTTTAAATAGCCTGGGTACCTAAGGTTTACAATTAATAATTCCCTTATTCAAATAATTCCCTTATTCAAATATAGTACATTATTACTCTTTTTGGTAGAGCATTATAAACTTGTGTGCAGTAACTAAACCATAAAACTAACAATATTTTAGAATTGTTTGATAGACTAAGAATTTTGTGCATATGATAGCAGCAAAGATGGGTTAACATAAAAATTTAAAACAATATTAGAGACATAAAAAACCACCGATCACTTTGCAACTATTCAGAACAGATTTAATTGCTTTAATTAATAAAATAATTGAAATAAAATAGTTATTTTCTGTCTTATAGCTGTATATATTTCCTTTCACATTCTCCAGAATTGTAATTTTGTCTGTTTATATTTCACTTTCAGACAGAAGCTGCTGAAGGGACAATACCTCCTAAAGGTACCTGTTTAAAAAAAAAACCAACCAAACAAGAATGCATAAATACCACCACTTTCCTTAATTTGCAATATCTTTATTCACATATATAGTAAAGGAACTGGTTACTTGGAAAAGTAACCCTATTACATTTTTAAAGAAAGCACAACAGGCACATTGTTGGACGATACTCTTCCATTGCTTCTAAGGAGCCATGGAATGAATTTTATTTCTCTTAGGGGAAATCTAATCATGGTTGGATAAATACTGTAAAATGAAGATTGTAAGCCATGAAAGCAGTACATATAGTATGCAGTCTCCTTTTTTTATAGGTAGTGGGTATGCATCAAGTAATGAATTAATAGTGCTGTGGGATGAATGTTAAAGAATACTGAACTGAAACAACCGTTGTTGCTTTTCATGAGGCAGGAAGAATTGGCCTGTTAAATGGCAAGGACTAGGAAGCCGAGAAAGTTTAAATAGCTCAGTATGTGTTCCAGTGTTAGACATTCCTGCAATGTGTTTTACAAATAGCAAGCAATAAAAAGACAAGACAGTTAGAGGTGTAACAGGAAGACAATCAAGCAGCTTCATCCAAGGGAATGATAGCTGTTGCTAATAAGAGTAGTTATACAAAACCTATTTTAGAAATCTCACATGCTGCTCGGTCGTTAGGTTAAAATTTTCGCTCTTTGAGCAATCTTCTTAAGAACAAATAGTCATTTACATGTAACAGAAGAACTGCAAACAAGGCCCACTGCTAACTAAATATATATGTATTTGTTTTGTCCAACAAAGTGAAAAAATGGTTTCCCAAAATAGTGATGTGTCTTACCACAGATAGACTCGCTTGCTGATTGTGCTTTATTTTGGTTTTGTAAATTGAAATCCTTTACTGAATTCTCTCAGTGTAATTATGATTTTATTTTTCTTCCTTGAACTGAACTAAATTTAATGTAATGTTACCAAACACTACATCTCTATTGTGCCTTGTAATTTTGGACAGATTTCACTTAAGATTCAGTTATAGAATTTGTGATGTTCGTTATCTAAGACTTTTTTAAGAAATCGAAGTACTTACTTTGAATAGCAAATCTTGGAGGATTTCTATATTATAAATGGGTGAGGGGAGGCTGGGAAAGCTAAGACAGAAGATGTCTCAAATCTGCAGTTTTTGGTGTTTAGACAATGTAGTTTTTACAATTGGCAAAATTCTCAAACTGGAAATATGGTTCCTTTGGATAGATACTTGCAAAGGTGTCTTAGAGTGTAGTAGTGAATACTGTCCAGTAATTGGATTCGTCCTTGTTAAATTGTTGGTTTTGTTTGTTTATTTTTTAATTTCTTGTTTTAGATGATCTCTTACAGAATCCTTTGGTACAAAGTGCCATAGACATGGGTTTCAGTTTGTCTGAGATTAGGAACACCATGGAAAAGAGATTGCAGATGTCTGGAGAAAGTCACACATCTGTTGAGGATCTGGTAGCAGACTTAAGTGCTCAGAAAGAAAACACAAGGGAAGAAGAACCAAATGAAAGCCCAGTTGAGCAAGATGAGCTTATTCAATTGCAAAACCTCTGTGTGTACTTTCTTGTCAGCTTTTTAGTCTTTGAAATATATCTTACTGTTCCATGTTTATTCTACCCTCTGGTTCAAGCTTTTCCTAAGGTGGAGTTACAGTATTGTAATTTAAAATTCAAGAGATTTATTTTTGGACATAAAAAAAAAAGCTGAACAAAGATGGTGTTAAATTAGTTGAATGTAGCAGCATTTGTAAAATATCATATATAAAATGAGTGGTATTAATACCTCAAAAGTGTATAATATTTAAACAGGAGTCTAATGTGCTTCTGGTTATATATGCCAACTGAAAAGCCAAAATTATTGTGACAATGACATTTAAAAATAAAAGCCAGAGTGACTATAGATGTGGGGGCTCTGGTGGCAAAATGAAATAGATACAGCAACATATCTTCAAATATTCAGTATACTTGAAATTAAAAAATCCTTCAGTATAAAAATTTTCATGGAATAGAAGCAATTTCCTTCTTGGCCAACATGAAAAAGTGAATTGTTTCATTTATTTGTTATCCAGCTATGCTGGGACATGCACAGTTGTGCTCAGAAAGCCATTGTGGTACATTGCAAATAGACCAAACTCAAGACTTGTAACTCTGGACACTTGTAGTTTAAGACAAGCATATGGATGAATTCACAGGGAGCAAAAGACCATCTGGTTGGCACAATCAGCAGACATCTTGCCAGTCTGCTGCTTCAATAAGATTTTTAATGGACATGAGGGAAAATGAACTTGCAATGAAGATGGACATTATTTTTGTGGTTGGCTGTGCAGAGCTTTCCCCAGCTGGTGAGGGAAGGTGTTTAAACTTTGCAGTTTCACGTGGGGCATGCTGAAATATCAAATAGTTCGCATGCAAAATTGGTTTTTTCTGTGTTACAGATTTGTAAAGCTTTTGAGGTATGGGCATTTAGAAAATGGAGGCAGGGAAGGAAATCAAATCATTCTTTTCAATAACGAAACTCTCTATTAAAAAAACTAAAGTATTCCAAATAACTTAACCAGTGTAAATTACTCTTTCTTTTGTCTTCTGTCCAAATTTAAGGAAAGTTGGCAATGAAAAGTCTGTGAAAAGAATGGTTCCTGATTGAAATATGCATATCCTAAATTCTGTAGGTACTTCAAGCTCTTCTAAATATAGATAGTTGAATTCCATGCTTGCATTGGCCTGGAAGATATCCTGAGATGGCAGGGGCAGATGAGGGAAGAGGATTCCATGCTGCAGCTTGGTTTCCTATCTTTTATAATTATTTGTTTCCTTTTTAGAGGTGTGGCCTTTAAATTATATGAAGGAAATCTTGTCCTTGTGTGTAGAGTGAAAAAAACAATTAAAAAAGATTCAGTGGTACTAAATATGTTAACTTCTTTTTATGTGTTTATTTTTCTTAGATCTCAGTACTGAGGAGAAGTTAAGACGCTTGCAGGAAGAAAAGCTTTGCAAAATCTGTATGGCTAAAGATATATCAGTTGTCCTCATTCCCTGTGGTCATTTAGTTGCCTGTAAGGAATGTGCTGAAACATTTGATGACTGTCCTCTGTGTCGAACAAATATTATGAAAAAACAGGAAGTTTTTATGTATTAGTGAAGTATACAGCACTGTGGACACAAATGTTTCCTGACGTACTGTAATCATACAGCAGGGGTTTTATTTTTCTGCTGTCAAACTTGACATGCAGTTTGACCTTCTCTGAAATACATTCCTCAACTGAATTTTTTGTATGCAGAAAATCAGTATCGAAAGGCAAATATGTGCATTCTGTAGCTTCATTTTAAAGATCTGATTTGGGAAAGCTCGAGTAAAGCAAAGCTTTATTTATGTGATTATTCCTATGCTTCAGTTTAGTAGGACTTCATAAAACTGAAGTTTATGGAATACAGTTGTATAAAAAGTCTAGCCCTAAATACAATCTGTAAATAAGTGAGTTTAAATTATTATATACATGTACATTGAATTATTATGTACATTAGGTCTGAGATTTTAGCTTCTCAAAAATGTTATGTAAATACTATCTTATTTCTGTATTTTGCTTGTGACATAATTCAGAGAATATGTGTAAACCTGCTGCTGCAATATTTCACTTTGTTTGCTACTGCTACTCTGTAAGTTTGTCAGTCTTGATATATAAATCCTGCTTCCTTTTTTCTTTTTTTTTTGTTCAGATGTATAATTTGGCTTCAGTAAACCACTTTTATCCATTTTGCACATAAAATCCTTCTGCATATAAAGTGCACATTAATTTCATTCCTTTAAAAGAGAACTCAACAGAAATGAGATTTTACATACCTTGTGCCCGTCATGAAAGGAGCCATCTGATTTTAAAATTGCCCTCTACACAGAAAAGTGTTCATTGTTTGACTTCTTTTTCTTGTGTTTTTGAAACATGCAGCGTTACCCTGATCATTTATATGCTACTACTTTTGCAGTACTTGTGTTTCTCTGGTTTTTATAAGAGAATATTAAATTATGTCCTTATGAAAATGTTTTCTTTTTTTTTTTTTTTAATTTACCAGTAGAGTTAGAAATCTTTTACTTCTAATCTTACCATTTTGCAATATTTGAATTAAAAAGTTTACTAATGACTGTCAAAATTCTTAAACTATTTCTTACTGTACTGATCCTTAAATCTCCAATTAAGGTATCATAGCATTGTATTTAAGTACAGCTGGTTTACAATCACTCTGCTTAATTATGTGACTTCTTCACTTTGTGCAGTTAAAATGTTTTCTATGTATTTTTGAGTCCTAAACAATAAGAGATTAAGAATATGCAGAATATAGTTTTTCACATGACAGAAGTTTTAATAATCCAGAACACTAAAATTTAACATCTAGTTTTTATTTTTTTAAGTATGTGCTGTGGTTATCTGGTGGTGTAGGGTTATGAGTATTTAAAATGAAGTGTGACTCAGTTGTTCCTTGATCAGTGTATTTGATCTTCACTTTAATAAAAAAAATCACAACAGAAGGTTGCTTTTTTGTTTGTTTGTTTTGTAACTGAACTGTTACTAATTTAACCTGAATGTTATTAAGGATAACAAATACATTTTAACTGAAGAGGAAATGAAATCTATTGTTTGAATAAGTTAAAGTTCATTAATTATGAAATTAAAATATGTGTTGTTTTTTTTTAATTATAATTTGATTCTTGGGAATATATGATGACTAGAAATTCATAAAGAATTCAGCACAGAAAGGTTTTGTTCCTTTGTAAAGAGTTTAGTGTTTCAGCTAATTTGTGCATATGGGGATTTTTGAGGATAGATAGGGACTGGCAGTTCTGATAAGCTTGTTCCTAGCTCCCATTTTCACTCACAAAGAGGGTTTTCTCTATTTTTCAAGGGAAATCAAAGGGGTGTTTGCCTGGTGTATCTTGCCTGAAATAGCTTGTTTAGTTAGCATTGCATGGTTTGCAATGTTGACTCGCTTAAGCAGATGGTTTGTTACCTAACTTTGACCTAAGTCATGTGAGAGAGACTATCTGGGTGAGCTAGATAAAACTTACTGGCTGCAGAGCTTGGCATGAGGCTCAACAAAATTCTGTGAAAGAGATTGGACAGATTTTCCTTAGGACTGCTACAAAACTAAATGGCAGTGGTTTTGGATATAAGTATTGGATGTAAACTATCCAAGAGGAGTCTCTAACTAGGCTACAGAAAGTACCTTCTAATCTGAAATAGAAGCAAACACATTGTCCTAATAATGTGCAAGCAAATTGCAAATATGCTTCATGTTAAAGTTTGTTGACTAACAAAGTTACATAGTATTGCTTACTGCAACTTTTGATAAATGTTACAAAAGATAGAACTGTAGGAGCAATTGAAATTGCTTAGGAACATTAAAGTGTTTCAAGCCTGTTAGTGAGATTGAAAAATAACTCTTCTGTAGGTTTAATGGCTTTTGAAAAAAATAAAACCCTATAATCATAGTTCTATTCAGACTAAATACAAAAAATAATTAGCATATTCATCAAATTTTGACAGCTTGAATTAGGAATGTATTTTTTTTCAAATTGCTTTCATTTTCAGTATCTTCAAGAAAGAAGCAATTCCATGGTCACTGATAGTGGGCTAGGTGTTTAAAGAAGTAGAAATTAACAATGGGAATAAAGGGAGTAGAAGCACAGGTTTTGGGAGCAGAAGGTTAGTAGCAGCACAAAGGTACTTGGGAGTCGATTTTTATAGAAGAATTAACTTGGAATGAAGTGCCATGGAACATACTCAAGTATCAGTATTCAGCAACTCTTCCAGGAGCTTCTGTGTAAAAATCTTTGCAACGGCAGAACTTTGCTGCTCTAGATTCGTGAAGACTTTTTAATAATGTGTTCTGGAACTGTTTTATTTAGAAAACAGGGAAATTGCATGCCTAATTTGGGAACAGAAGCTAAAGCAAGGAAAACACATAGATCCATTTTTTTTTCCTGGTTGTTACAGTTTAGTTTTCTCTCCCTGCCTTGAACTGACTTACTATACTGGCTGCTGCCACTTCTATCTCTTATACATACTTTGTTGATTATACCTTTAAAAATTTGTTTTGGAGCTTGATTCAAGGCTCATAGTACAATAAAAAGATTTTTCAGTTATTGCAGCTTTTTATTTTAAATAACAGAGTATTTAAACAATACTGCCTGGTTAGTTTTGATTGCAGTACTTCAGTGTTTGTTTTTGTTAGCTGTACCTACAGCCTGAAGCTACAGGACATTGTCAACGTTTTCAAAGCATTGCTGTTAACAAGTCATGGGGGTTTAAAATCAGCTTTTATCATTGTTTTTGTTGAAATTAACAAAAATCTAAATACAATGGGTTGTTTGAATTGAATTCTGACTGCTTGGGAGGTTAATGGAGACACTTGATTACCGTGTTCACATGGAACTTCAGGCAGCAGTGTTGTGTACTAGGCTTAAACATTACAAAGAGCTGTGGCATTGGCTGCTGCGGTGTTTAGGAACTACTCAGAAGCTGTTTTCTTCTGCCTTTCAAAATGTGCAAGTTCTTGCATATGGTGTGTAAGACCTACCCAAAGGGAATTTTTTTCTGGCTTTTGCAGTGTTTTTCTGTTGTGTTAAATACATGAACAGTGAGGTATTACACAGGGGTCTTTTTCACCCTGCACTTTATGTACAATCAATTCCTACCAGTAAGAAGGCTGGGATAGAGGAGCACTTCCACTGCTGTCCATGAGGCTTTTCATTGCCTGTCTTGTGCAGAATGGCTGGATCAGCCTTACTCTTACCTGCTTTGTGAGAGTGGTGGTTGTCTTCTCCAGGTAATCAAATGAGAAGAGCTAGTCTAATGAGATACCTTCCTTCCTCATTGAAATGAGGAGTACTCCCCCCTTTTGCTCATTGTTTGTTTTGCATGTGTAAGTTTTTATTGATTAGCTTAAAAACAAGATGAAGATCTTCCCTGTGACCTTGGTGTGCCTTTGTGCTGTCTCAGGTGCTTGAAACTATCTTGCCATCTTTGCCACTGCTGCCGGGTCACTTTGCTTCAAGAGATGTACTGGTGCTGCTGTACAGTAATTAGTGTGCTGTCATTATGGTGTGGCTTTCTGTGAAGAAGCAAATGGCCTGTGATAGTAAAGAACCTTTGCTGAAATTAAGATTCTATTTTTTTTTTTTTTAACCAGGAATTCCTATTAAGCAATACTGACATCAATACTGTGGTAGATCTACAAGTACTAATTTGGAAAATACATCTATGTAAACCAACTTATTGAAAGAACTTTTAAAAAACACTTTTGTGGAGTCCCACTATGAAAACAACTGGGAGAATTGTGATAATAATCAGTGAAAGCCAAGTTTAGCAGGAACACATATGGTCACTTGCAAATTTTGCAGAATGAATCAGTCTAACTTCCAAAAATCATCAGAACAGAGAGCATTTAAAATTGCTCACATATGGTTTTTTGATCTCACAGTTAGATCTTGCTGTAAAACTCTTGGCAATTTCTCTTACGCAACTTCATTTTGTACAACACGATGAGAGTCGTCATTTAAGCCAAATGGTTAATCTAAATACAAGCTTTTCAAAAGTGGCTGTCAAGTCTCTTTTAACTCTTGTGTAACAGAGAGAGGCTTCTGAGACTGGGATTGACTTTACCTCTGTTTTTCTTGGTGTTTTGGAGTCAGTAATGGGGCCTCTGTTGGTAGGGTACAAGCCACCAGAAAATAACTGCTGCTTCAAATGTCTTTTTTTTGGTGTTTTGCAAAATGGAATGTACCAAAAGTAACTTTCACTCCTATTTCTGCATCACAATGTAGCCCTCTTACAGCTTTGTTAATGGTTGTTTGCAAAGGTTTACTGGCAAATTGCAAGTTTCTGTAAGGAAGTCTAATGTTCCAGGTGAGAAGCGTCACCTCTGCTCTGTTTGCAGCTGGAACCAGCACTGCAGAGAAAGGAGGTAAGAGTATGTCCTAGGGGGTGGCAGGGCTGGGAACCACTGTCCTCATCCCTAGTGATTTGTGTCCCAGGAGTACCCTTTGCCATTCAGGGGAAACCCTTTGGTCACAGCTGCTGGCACTGAGGTTTTGCAGCACTTCTAAGATCATGCTAAAGGAAATTACAGTCTAAAAGAAGTACTTTTATCTTAACGGTTTTGAACATCTGTGCAAAACACGAAGATATCATAAGCTGTTGTATTTATTCCTTACTACTTATGCCATTTAGAAAAAAAAATATAAATCATAGCTAATGACAAGATCACACTTTGCCTCCACCTCCCACTATGTCAGAAAGCTGAGGCTGCCAGAATGGTCTCAAGCCCCAGATACCATGAGAGAGAGACAGGACTTCTGAGAAGCACTGTCTGAGAGAAAACTCATCCTTGTTGATGAAATCTAAACCAAAGGAAAACATATTAGGCATATATGTAGGATCTTGGGAATGTAGTAGGTCAGCCCCAGAAAACCATATTATTATCTGAAACAGGAATCTAATCCTTGACCTTATTTGTCATGTAAACAACAACCCTTCTTTGCATATACTCCCACTTTAACCCTCTAAGTTCTACCCTCAGTAGTTTGTGGAGAAAAGACCAAAATAAACCAAGGCACTGTCATCATCTATACCTGGCATTTGCTGCAAATACAGAAGACAGACCTCCCATTAATTTGGTGGGGGATCTTCAATCCTTAAACTTTTAAATAGTTTTGCCCTATGATCTGCAGAGGTTGAGCTGGATAATGCTGTTTCTGACCCAGTTCCACTCTTGCCTCATCTAACCACAAGCCAGCCTTCTTCCCTCTCCAGGGAACCCCCTGGCACCATATCAGAGTCTCAGGAGACCTGGAGGCCCTAGGAAACCTGACCACCTGAGAGATGCTTTCTGTTCCTGATGGGTGAGTTGCCCTGCACATCAAGAATATGACATAGTTTCACCGCTTACTTCTTCATTGCTTCCCTTGCTCAGAGCTAGTTGCTGCTGTTTCGGCCACTTGACCTTATTTCACTTCTTGTCTACTTAACACCCCAGTCCTTTTTTGTCACACAGTCTGTTCTTTCTTGCCTTTAACCGTATACCCTGCCTCTTACCTAACTTATCCAGTCTCAAACACGTTTCTCTGGTTCCTGTGTTTCTTCCACAGACTTTGTCATTGTTGCTGTTATGGTGCCTGGCTCATAAAATGGTCCTTGATTCATGATTCCTCTGCCTGCACTTAGCAACACCATACAATTATGTCTTGGTTGTGTCTCCCAAAACTTCCCTGGAAACTGGAGCAGATCACGTCCTGGCTCCAAGAGATGTGGTCTGAATGGCAACACTTCCTCTCTCCTGCGCATAAAGGGAGCTGATAGTTCAAGCAAAAGCAGTTCCTCTTGAATGAGGCTAGGAGAAGGACTGTTCACTATGTCATACTAATAACTGATGTGGCATTTAGGCAGTCTGGTGATGAAAAATATAAAACATGCCTAAAAGATTTTTGTTTCAAAGAACTAGACACAGAAAGAGCCCCTCACCTTAACCAGGGCAAAGAGCACAGAGCTGCAGGTAACAAGTGGCACAGATTGGATAAAGCTGCTGCTAACACAGTTTGGAGGAAGCCATTTTATGACTTACTGGGGTTCTATTCATTTCCAGAGCTGGTAATGAAGAGGAGTTAAAGTTGACTTCCTTTCTAGTGATACAGGACAAAGTGTGATTCTTTGCTTCTTTACGGGCCTGAGAGCATGGTAGGCAGAAGCTTGCTGAATCAAATAAAAGTCAGCCTTTGAGTTAGGTGTTCTAGAAAGACCTGGCCATAAATAAAGGCATATGAGAGAGACTTACATAAATCACAAAAGGATGGAATTATTCGAAGAACAAGGAAAGACACAAGGAGCTACTGATGTGCAGTCTCTCTGCACATCAGTAACCCATTTTTCAAAACAATTTTTGTTTGTTTCTTATGTAATAGCTCATCTCCAAAAGGATTTAGAGCAGATTTCCCTAGAGTGACTAAGCCATTTTAAGACATCTGGAAAATAAAAATATCTGACTGGAAAAACTATTTTCCACCTGTATATAACTTGGTTAATACAGGCCTTGGAACAAACAGTATATTCTGGTTTGTTTTCCAATTCTCACAAGTAGATGCTTTTAAAAAAATGAGAAGAGGAAATGGAATTGTAGAAGGCATCCCTGTTCTGTTGTCCTCAAAGAAAAGCAGCTTGAGTCTCCTGTCTGGAAGAATGAATCAGTCATCTGGCAGCTTGAGTTTATTCTGCTCTTCTCTAGAGGCGAGAGCCTCTGGCAACTAATTCAGGTGCAGAATTTGTGTCTACCCTCTCCTCTTTCAGGTTCTTAACTGGGTGATTTATCAAGAGCTCTCTTTGGATCAAGCATGGTAGAAGTCCCTGTTGTAAAGTCTTTGTTAAATCCTTTCTGAATTGGTCTCAGTATCAGAAGTTCTGGACTTTGAAGCTCTTCAAGAATATCTTGTGAGAAAAACAACATAGTCCTGCAGAATACTTTCTCCTCGGTTTTCTCTTGGATATAAATTCTTTCTAGGGAAGTCAGAATTTAAAAGCTATTTCCTTATCATGCTTGGGTAACACTTCTTTATTTTACATTTTTTTCTTGGTTAAGGATACTAGAGAGCTGAAACTGTATAAACTTCAGGATGTTGATTTCTTCACAAAAACAGATGATAGAAGCATATGCCAGAATGATTAGCTTAGAAAGAAGTGCAACTGCTTTTCATCCCATCTTTGCGGAACCAACTGGAAGGTGCAGTCCCAGAAGCATGATCAGTTCATGGGGACTATGTATTAGTTAGGCTCTTCCTACACTGCCCTTCTTCCTACCCACAGAGATTGCTGAGGTTCCTCCCTAGATATGTGCTACATAGACTGGTTTATGGTGGTTACTGGCATGATCTGAGTGTGGTGCTGTGTCAGGAATCTTCCCAGAGCACAGCTGGTTTAAGATATTCTTATCTTCTGGTCACTGGAGCAGAGCAGAACCATTCCTGGCCTCTACAGGAGCATCTTACATGTCCAGATGTACTTACTGGATTCATTATATCGTACTCTAAACAGCACTGGAAAAATGACCTCGTTTGTGGACAATACAAAATTAAACCTATCCCTTAGAAAACAAATGCCTCTCCCCCTTGCCCTGATGAGGCAAATTTGGCTTAAACAGTAGCCAGCCAAACAGCTGAACGGAACAACTGGGAGGGAGGAAACGAGCTAGAGTGCAAAATCCTCTTAGGCAGGCTCTGTGACCAACGGTTTGTAATACACCACTGCACCTGGAATCTGGCCTCCAGAGTGTTTCCACGTTTTGTTGTCCCAGGTTTCGAAAAGCAAATTCTATCACGTCAGTCAGGACAATCAGAGCTGTCCAGCCTGGGCTTCTGAGGCCTGAATCGGCTCTGGAAACAGTCTGAACTCTCTTCCATGGTGCAGTCTGCGCTTGCACAATCATTCCTTCAAAAACAAACCCTAACAACTCTGTCACGTTTTCTTCTGTTAAACATATTTACCTAAAATACCTCAGCTATGAGATCAAGTGTGAAGCAGTGCTTCCGGAACAGACCGGAGAGCCGACGCACGTGCCAATACGTGGGTTTTACACGCAGCTGCCTCTGGAGTTGCCTCAGCGCTGCGCTTCTGCCAACTCTTGCAGCAGACTGATATGATCTTAGGAAGTTTTAGATCTGAGCTGTAATATGAGTAGCCCTATTGTATCTGAAAGCAGAAGATACATTACTGGAATTCCACGCGCAGGCAGAATGTTAGCTTTGGCAGTGTGTAGTTTATTTTAATGGAAAAATTGTCTGTCTGGCTGCAGTCAGAAGTTGACTTTAGAAAGGAAGGCAGAAATGGATTCAGCTCCTTTCCATCTGTTTCTATGTGTAACTTAACTGTACATATCATAGGCAACTTTAAAACTTAACTGAGGTTTGGTGTGGGTTTTTTTTGTTGTTGTTGTTGTTTGTTTCTTTGGTGTTTTAGCACATGATCTTTTATTCACAATTCTACAATTTCCAGAAAGCCATTAACAGATTCACACTGAAGATCAGCACCTGTAGCTGCAACCAAAACCCTGAGCAGAGTTTTAGGACTAGGAGCTCAAGATACTATTTCAAAGTGTTCCCCAAAAGGTAAACTTCCCCCTACTTTTATTCTTATTTTTTTTTTCACAGAGTTGACATGTATTCAAGCTATAGAACACAACTGATTTTAGTAACTGGCTCATGACAGTTACAGAATTGCAAAGCGCCATCAACTCGTGTTACACAAGTTTTTTTTTTTTTTTATTTTAAACACTCTTTTTCTGTCGTCAGTTTTCATTTTAAGTGGTGTTTGCTCTGCAAAGCCTCTTCTACTTTTTGAAGACTGGATGTTAGGTGATGAACTTTGAAGTGTCCTGCCTTACACAGGCGGGCAGGTACTCAGTTCGGTGCCTGCTTAGTTATGCCAACCCTCTCCTCAAAAGCAGACAAGCAGAAGAGGACAATTAGAGACTAATTACTAGGACGAAAGTATTCTTGTACTGACTGATGTAACCATACGCTGTTGCACGAGTACCGTGCACAATACATAATACAGACGAAAAAAAAACAAAACAAAACCAAAAAGCAACCCAACCTTTCAAAAAAACACAGAAGGAACTGACTAATTTTGTGTTTAGAAAAATAAGCATCATAAATATATCTCATTACATTAATGTGCTTATATGTGATCGTTTCAGGGTCATATGAATCTTCACGAGGGAAGAAAAAAAAGAATCGCACTGAGAACCCAGCAGCAAATGCAAATTTAAACGGGGATAGCAGTCAGTTAGAGGCAGAAATTAAGCACCAGCAAACATTGCTTCTGCTCGTATCGCCACGCAAGCCTGGAGTTCTCCAGATAAGGCACTTTGCATCCCTGCGGGCAGCTCTGTATTTATCTCCAAAACCGCCGGGTCCCTTGCACACGACTTTGCTTCCTGAACGCGAAACGAGTAAGATAAAACACATGAGCTATGGTTGGTTCTAAAAACACAGCGCTGGCTTGGCGCGGACGAGGAAGCTGCCCAGGAGCCGCCAGCCTATGCCTCCCTCGCCTTACAGCACCGGCAGCTCACGGGCCCGGCTGGAAAGGAAAGGCGGCAAGCGGTGAACAGATTACTGCTGGAAGACTGAAACTTGGCCTCAGGAAATCAGTTATTTCCTACTTCCTATAGGAATGCAACGAGAAAGGCCACCAAGCCCCACGTCCATGCGCGCCTCTGCAAGGCGGGCCGCATCCCCCCGACTCCTCTCGGGTCGTGCCGAAGCTCCTTTTTAGGTTGTCCCCGCGTTTCAGTTACCCGATCCTGCCCCGGGAATGCAGCCGGCAGCTGGTCCTCCTCCACCAGTCGGGCCTACGCCGCCTGGCCCGCCCCCAGGAGTCTCCCCCGCCGCCTCAGCCAGGCCGCGCTTCCCCGCGCCCCGCCCCGGGCCGCAGCCGAGGAGCACCCGCGATCGCGAACGGGCGGGGGAGAAGCCCGGCGGCGTGTGCATGCGCGGCACCTTGTTTACCCCGCTCTGCGAGGTACCGCTGCAGCCGGACGGCAGGTGTCGCCCCACGCCCAGAAGAGCGGGCCTTGTTGGGTGGCCGCCAGGTGGCGCCTGCGCCCTCCATTCGCTCGCGAGCCGCCGAGCAGCGAACACCCCAAACAATCCCCAGCGCCGCCGCCAAATTAAATAACCTGCCCGCGCCCCGCGCCCTTCCCAAACCCCCACTCCGCCGTCAAGTCGCCGGGCCAGGCCGGGCCGGGCGCACAACCGGCAGCCGGGCCGGGGATATAGGAGCAGAGCTACGAGCCTTGGGCCTCCTCGCTGCCTACGCCGACACTAGGCAAGGTAAGTTAGAAAATGGCGGCGAAGCTTCTGGAAGTTTGGAGGGGGGACTCGGGATCGCGGTGCGTGGCAGCTGAGGGAGGCCGGGACAGGGCCTGCGGTCCCCGGGCCTACGAAGACGGCGCGGGTCGCTAGGCCGGCTGGCCACAGGGACTCCGCGCAGCCAAGATGGAGGACGGCGGGGCCGAGCCGCGAAAACACTCCAGCCCCCCGCTTCCCCACCCCCCCTTCCCAGCGCGCCTCCGCGGGGAGGGGGGACGCGAGCAGGAGCGCGAGTGAGGGAGCGAGAGGGCGCCGAAAGCGGACCCTGCTGCCCGCCCGGAGCCCAGTTCCTTCTCCCCACAGCCAGCCGCTGGCAGGCTGGCTGGGCCCAGTGCTCGGCGAGCTAAAATGGAGAACCACCTTCTCCTCCTCCCCCCGTCTCCCGAGCCGAGCAGGGGCTGCTGGCAAGATGGAGGACTCGGGCATTGTGTGTGTATGGTGTATGTGTATGTGGGCAAGCCGGGCCCGGTCTCTTAGGGGTGGGAAGGGAGGGGAAAAGGGGTCGGAACCGCTGCGGATAGAGCGGGCCGCGCTCGGGGCGGGGGGGGGGGGGGGGGAGGATAAGAGCGCTGGGCCGCGCGGCGCGCAGGAGAAAATGGTGGGGCGGCTGTCGGTGCCCCGGGGTGGAGTGTAGGAGGAGGACGGGGAGAGGGGACTTCCACTCCTGACAGCGCTCCCCCTCCTTCCCGCCACCCAGCAACTGAGCTCTTCCTGCTAGCCCGCTGCCGGAGGCTCTCCCGCTGAGGGAAGCGCCCGGCTAGGGGTTCTCTTCTACATTTCTCCCCCTCGACTCGGCCAAGATGGGGCAACTCTGGCCGCCTTTTCCCGAGTGACTGAGCTGGAGGGTTGGCGAGAGCGAGTTCCCTTGGCCCATGTGAGGACTGCCCTGTGTCTCCCCCTCCTCCTCCCCCCCCATCCCCTGGCTTCCATTCGCTGCCTCCGAAAGAGCCGCCGACCCCTTCCCCCCTGCCCAGCGCAGGGAAGGCCTTTGTAGGGCGAGTTTTCCCCTCTGAGTGACTTTGGGCAAGCTCTTCGGCGGCTGCCCTCTAAGAGGAAGAGTTGTGGCAGTTTCCGTTCGGCTTTCCTTTTTTTTTTTTGTAAAGAAAGGGTGCTTGCCAACTTGTGCCGGGGCCTCCAGATGCCGGGAGCCGCGTGTTGCAGGAAACCTGCTGGGCTTTCGCCGGCCTTGGTGGGGGAGGGGGGGGAGGAGGAGGAGGAGGAGGAGGAGGAGGAAGAATGCTTCTTACTGGGGGGTTTTGGCGCCACTTTTGTTTTAGATAGTGTTCCTCTGCCCCCTCCTCCTCGGCACGCACTGAACTGAGCTGAACCCTGCCCAGGTAGGAAGAGAGGGCTTTCCTGGTGTGGTTTTTTTTTTTGGCGCTTACTTTCTCTATGAGGATTAATATATATACTTCTGTAGAGATACAGCTGTTGCCGTAGGTCGAGACTTGGAGGGACAGGGGAGCGAGGAGTAAGCGGCACAGGAGAGGAGGGTAGATGGCTGAGCGGCCCTGTTTTTCGGGTGTTCCCCTCGCCCTGCCCGCATCCCCGGTGCTTGGGTGAGCTGGCTTTGGGTGCCTGCAACCTATATCCCTTCATGCCCTCCTCCATCGCGGTAGCGTTGTATAATCGATCTGTCCTGTGCAGATGTGGGGCCGACCGACCTCAATTACTTTTTATTTTCCCTCTACTGAGAACGGGCAGTGAAGGCGCTCGGCTCCGACTTTGGCCGCTTTTTATTTGTTGTACAGCTCCGGCTCGACTCATGCTGTTGTTGTCTTCCCACGGGATGCAGTGTCCAGAGTTAACACAAACTTCCAATACGCGGTGAGGCCGGTGCTGTTGTTATTGTGGGTGCTTGTTTTTAAGCTTAAAAAACAACAAAAGAAGTGTGTTTCTGTTTTTTTTTTTTTTTAATTACTACTTTTTGGCACTGTGGCTAACGCTGCTTTCCCCGGCTTTTCCCTGCTGCGCTTGGTAAGTGCTCTCTTCCCGTGTGCTCTGCGGAGCCACACCCTGGTGCGTCCGGTCTCCGGCGCTTTACCCACCGGTGTGACCCCACGTTCTTTCTCGCCTCTCCTTCCCCGGGAAGAGCGGGCGTCCCTGCCGGTCGCAGCGGGG
The DNA here is from genome assembly GCA_013400475.1 of Tricholaema leucomelas. Classification (NCBI taxonomy): domain Eukaryota; kingdom Metazoa; phylum Chordata; class Aves; order Piciformes; family Lybiidae; genus Tricholaema lacrymosa; species Tricholaema leucomelas. Next base: position 33,365 of record WAAF01005838.1, read on the forward strand.
AGCGTCCGGAGATAACCCGAGGCAGCCGAGGCTCCGTTGTGGCCTACTGCCGTCTTCCCTAGTGAGCGAGGAGGGGCCATGTCAGCGCGGCGGTTCGTGACGGGGGCGGAGAGTTGGGTTACCGAAGTGCGTCACACGGCGGCCCCGCCGAGGCCTGCTCCGTCGGCGCTTCGGACCAACGCCGCCTCACCCTCCCGCCTGCCTCTGCCCGTCGCCCATTGGCCAGTTCCCGGGCGGGAGGCGGCGGCTTCCTTCCGCGCCCTGGCCGCTGTGTTGTCGACGAGGGGCGTGTGGTTGGGGGCTCTGCTGTACCGCCGTAGGAGCGGAGCTTCCGCGGCAGCAGCTGCCCGGGGTGTGTTCGGAGCGCAGCTGTTTCGGAAAGGTGGCGGCAGCGCAAAGGTCACCTCGTGTGAATTGCATCCATGTCTTTAAGTTCTGTTTGGTTTAGTTGAAAGAAGAGGAAAACGCCTTTTGGAGCGCTTTCCTCGAAGCCGTTGTGCGGTCGTTTTTGCGCTGTACGGCAGTTTTGTTCGATCCTCTTTTAAATGGCCAGAAACTATACAGTTCATAGTGGTTTTTTTTTTTTTTTTTTCAGTGAAGTATTTTCCAAGTAGGTCTCACTGTTAACTCTTGGCAGTTCAGTTTTGATTAGCGATAGATCGCTTCTTAATAGTTTGTAATGCTTGGCCATTTTAAACAACTTTTTTCCGTTTTCATATTCCATTTCCCCTAAATCCACTATTTTTTCTTGTATATATTATTATTCCTGGAGTGCCTGTGTGGTATTGACTTGTCCAGGACTTAGAAGATAGCTGTGTGCCAGCTGGTAGGTTATGTGCAGATAAATACCACGAGTGATGATGCAATTAACAGACATCAGTCTCTGTCTCATTATCCTCAACTCCTAGTTTACTAGTTATCAGTTGTAGAATCGGGATGCCACAGAGCTTTCACGCGTCTCTCTCTGCTGGGTTATACTGTTTCTTTTGCCTTAGAACCGTGATTACAGTTCCATTACAAAATGAAGTGTGAGAGGAGAGCCACCATGCTGTTAGCGTGAACCTTCATCTTTCTTCTGGCTGTCAGCACTAGAGCGGAATGGGGTAATGTTTAATTATCCCCATACCATTTGGGTTAATTAAAGACTACAAAAGCCTCAGAGTTACACGAAAAAGAAAATTCTGAGTATTCTACCTGTAGCACGTAGATCCTTAACTTCTTGGGCTCTTATGAGTTCTTTGTAGCAAAACCAGTGATGTTTTATGGTGTCATCTTCAGATGGGTTTTATGCAGCTTTTTCAGAGAAAACTTTGAATTTCTGTTGCTACTGTTTGTATTAAATTAACTGTGGTAAAACTAACCTTGCATATTGTCTAAGCTTAAATCAAGCAAACAAAGAAGAAGCCCAGACATGGAAGCTGGGGAATGGGGCAGACTGTACTTTTCCTGTAAAACTTCCTAGAGCTATCTTCCAAGTAGTGTACTCAGCACAGAGTTATGCTTTTGGAGGTTTTTCATGCTTTTACAGTTTTAAGAAGATAATAATGAATAAAGCAGATAAGCAATGTAGGGAGCTGTTAAGTTTGCTCTTATGAAGACAAAATTTGTGTAGAGATACTCTTTTTTTGTTTTGTTTTTTTTTTTTTTTTTTTTTTAAGATGTGAAGTCTTCATGGTTTGTCTCCAAAAGGTGCAGTTATTGATACATTTGAATTAATGATGTTGTGATAGTTTATATTAAAAAAAAAAATCAATGGAATTACTAAAACTAGTAGGTTCATAGTTTGTTAAAATATGTGGTTTAAAAAGATGTTGTGCTCCCTAAGCATTCCATTTAAAAAAGGAATATTCAGTTAGCTGGTTGTTAATCTAACTCAAATTCCACAGATGTATCACATTCCAACTTTACATATTAAAAGTCTTTAAAGGTGAATGTGTGGAACGAAATAATTTTCCTTTGGAAAGAGTGGTAAATAGTATAGTCAGTTAAATGCTGTCTTTAGTTTTATTTCAGTATAACCTATCAACAGCAATTGAATTATTTTTAAAAGAAGAAATGGAGTCAGCTTCTCTTGCATATTACATGCTGCTACAATCTCCTGTAGAAAAGAGCTGCAGGCAACAAACCACTTGAAACTGCATGCTCTTGGTGGTGGGAGCAGTTCTGTTAGATCATGAAATGATGTTGTCACACCAGAGCATTATGAAGTTTTTACAATTAGATTTTTCTTTGTCACTTAAGGGTCAAATTTAGAATGATTTGAGAGTCCTCATTTGTCCTCTGTTCTTTTGCTGCAGGCAAACATAGGAAAGATTAAGTTTGTGTGCCAGCATAAACAAGTAGTATGTTTTAGAGAAACCTTAAACACTCTGGTCACTTATTTTCAGCGAATGAATCCCCAAAAGTAAGCAAATATTTCTGCTGGTTACTTAATGCTTCTTGGCTGTATTACTGGAATGCTATTTTGTCAAATGAGATGAGATTTTGAACTTGGTGTGATTTCTGCCAGTAGTATGACCATTTCTTCAGTTCATTTGTAAACTCAGATTTCTGTAGGTGTGAGTTTCAATTGTACTGTTGATTTTTGGTGCTAAGTTTCACTGTAAGGTTGGACTCTTTTTTTTTTTTTTTTGGTGTGTGTGTAATTAAGAAAATACAGAGGAAGAGGAACATAGTGTAGATTGCGTCTCAGTCAGCTAGATGCTAGAATTTCCGAGACCTTTATCTGCTTCAATATTTGTCTTGTAGTGGAAAGAAGTGATTGATAGCAGTTATCAATGTATCAGTTTATTCTTAAAATCTGCTGGTTTTCTCAGTATCACTTAAAACATTCACATTCTGAAAATTTCAGTATGTCTTATTATGTGAGGATCACTGACAAAGAAGAAAGAATGAAGTGGTAACATAGTCCTTGGGAAATGAGTGGGCTGGGAGTTGGAGTTTCAGGTTGGAAAATCAGAAGTTTATCTGCTGCAAATCTGTGGAGGGATGGGGAAGAGCTCCTGTCCACATACTTCAGAAAACCTTACATGGTGATGTAAAGGCTTACTGCAGTGTTTTAGGTTCAGTGGCATGTAACTCTTAGATCACCTCCACCTTTGAAGTCAAATGGTAAGTAAAAATGGGAATTCTTTATGGTCTCATAGCTCTTCTGTCACTGACTGTCAGTCATATGGTTTCGTCTGCTCTGGTCCTCTGTGCCTCCTGACCCTTTGAGTGCTTTGTTAGCTATGTTCAGAGGTGCATTTAAATGGGGCTACAGATAGATTAAAGGTCCTCATTCAAATATTATGGTTCTTCCTGACACAAAGATGTTCATAGTATGCTGAGTTACTCGTTATAGTCTGTTTGGGTTTGGGCTTATTCTGGAGCAAGATCTAGGTCCATGAATTGGTGGCAGTATGACGTGGCTTCAGATCATCCTGTGACAGGCCCAGGTCGTTCTGCTGCAGTGGCTGCCCCTCCTCCCAAGAGGGCACTGCAGGGTCTAGGGCAGGAGTCTGGGGTGTCTGGGGGAGAGGTAGGCCTGGAGTGGCTTTAAGTAAGGTAGGAGGTCTTGGGGTTTGGTTTGTGTAAGGAGTTTTGGGGGAGAGCCTTTTGGTAACTGTTGGGCAGCATCAGTGAAACTCCTGTATAGCACTTGTTGGGTTTGTTTGTTTGTTTTTTTAAGCACTGCTCTCAGGAGTAAACTAGTTAAACTATTCCACCATTCTGTGAACATTTTTGTGTTTGAAGATTAGTCTAGTAACTTCAGTTAGTCGTTTATATTGGGGAAAAAACAAAATCAATTTCAAAAGATTGTATCTTTGTAGTTTAAGGGTAAACCTGTAAATCTAATCTGACTTTCTAATTTTAGACGTGAAGATTAAACATGTTCTTTTAATAGTATGTTGTTTAATTCAGAGTGTTAAGTATTTTCATACTGCAGTTCATAAAAGTCTGATGAAGTTAATTTTTTTTTAATTTGGGTTTTTATGAGAGTAAATAAAAAGTAGGGAAACTTCTTGAAGTGTTCACCACAGACAAATGTAGGGCTAATGCCAACTCAAGTTGGGAAGCTTGAGGGGCTGTTGTCTGACTAGCTTCTGTCTTGGTGATACTTCATTGTCCTGTTACCAACTCAAAAACTCTGTTATTTTTCTCAAACCTCTCAGTTTGATGGCTGAGATCACTAAGATTAAACCCAGAGTTCTTAAAATTTGATTGGTTATACTGTTGCAATAGTAGGCAGTATAATGTATCCCTTTTTTAGCAGCTCTGTGTCCAAGTGTTGCACTAATAAAATAACAGATCTCTTAGATCTTGAGTAGAGAAGAAAGGAAAGTGAGATACTTCTTTCATCTTACAAACACTTTCTCTCAACTGGGCAGATCCGTGAAGAGATCCGGCAGAGTTTTGGAGATAGGAATGTGAGAAAGTTTGATCCCTCAAGGTATTCTTTGGCTTTCATGTGACAGCTTTTTCTAGCCTTTGCTATCTACAGACTTGTATGGAGGAAGGGAACACAGGCAGAGTCTCTCTTTAAACTTCTTTATCCCAATTTGAGTCAAAAAAGGACACTTTAGGACTGCGTTTGTATGCAGTTCCCTCATCTGTTTGTGACTTGGGTAGAAGGTTAAGTTAGTTGTCAGGTACACACTTTATGTCCAAGTATGTACTTTATTGCAAATAGTGTTCCCTATATTTTTTGATTGTAAGCTACTGTAACTTACTCCTCCATGGTGCTTAGTTTTGTAAGAGTCCAATCAGTAGAGTAGATAAAGGATTGGCATACATTAGAGGGTAGATTGTGTTCTACGGTTGAGAAATTAATCACAATACTCGCCCAAACCTAGTTTTGTCTAGAGATGAGCATATTGGTTGTTGTTTTTTGGGGGGCTTTTGGTGTTGTGGTTGTTTTTTGGTTGTTTGTTTTTTTTTTTGGTAGATGTAGCTTTATGATGACTTGTTTGTCCTGCTCTTACAGAAAAAATTATGGGTTTTTATGTTTTTTAGGCATTTATTTTGGTAGAGGTTGGTCACAGATTAGAGCAAGGGAACATGTGTGGCAGTGGAAGTCAGTGGAAGAATGATTTTCTACAGCATTTTTTTGTTAGTGCTTCTGTGTGGCTCTTAGGAAGGTATTTTTTTATCTGTTACCGTTGTTTTAGTGTTGATTTGGTAAGCTAATGATTTGTATTTTGGAGAAGGTCTCAAATGTTGCCTGTTGCCATGTAATGTAGATGTCTACCATGGTCTAGCTTGCTGAGAGGAATTAGCATTAGAGTCTATATTTTTTTTCTTAGCAAAATAATTAAAAGAAATAAAATGTACTGACATTTCATAAAGCACAAATGGTGTCCAAAAATGCAGACTACTTGCAACGAACCTTAGGAATGTGTGTTTTATTTAGTTGAGATTGTATTCCAAAATTGATTTGGAGTTCCTGCCAAGATTTGGTGAAGTGCTGCTCAACTTTTGGCCAGTGAGTGAGCTGTGGGTGGGTGAGCTGCAGGATGACTACCTTACCTGTAGACTTCCTGAACAACTTCTGAGTGAATGAGTCATTCAGTGTATGCTTGTCAGGTTAGTGCTTCCTGATACGTTGTCATGAGGTAGTACATGTAGCAGAAGAGGACTTAATGTAGTTCCTTTCCTGTTGCTTAATCCATGTGATCTGTCCAGAAAGAGATGAATAATTTTCATTTGGAGGTGATGTTACTATTCTTGGTTATGGCTGAATTGCATTTTTTTTCTTAACACTGGATTGGACTTTAGCCTGAGTTTTATCAAGTAATATCTTTGCAGCATCTCATCTGGGGAAAAAGATGGACATTTACTTTGTTTGTAAACAAATACAAGCTGTTCCGTGTAAGGCATTTCTGACCTTTGTGCTGTTACCTGTTATTTCTTTAGATTAACTCCCAGTTCATCCCTTAAGTGTCTGCTCTGGCAATTTGGACCATATCAAGTTTTAGTAAGCAGATAATATGCAAATAATGTAATTGGCTCATTTTAGTTGTCGAAGTCTTCAGTGAGAGAAGAACTTGTATTGAGTAGGTGGTGTGAATATTACAGATCTGTATTTTTGTGTTTTGCTTTTGTTACCTTACTAAAGGTGATTGAATGTATAGGTAAGCAAAGTTACTAAAAACTCCAGTATAAGTAGTAAATGTCAAGAATCAAATTTTGTGATTCGTGAAGATTGCGTTTCAAATGGCTGTGTTTTAATTTGAAGGTGATTTTATCATGCGTGAATCCTGGAATAAGATCATGTGATTAATATGGTGCATCCCAACCACTGCCAATATTTTAAATTTCTGATCTTAAAAATGGAGAACTGAATAGTTAAATCATCCCCCACCCTGAGCGAAAAAGGTTTTCTTGTTTGCTGTTTTCCAGAATGGATATGACCACTGGCTGCAGTCTATATATGGCAGTGCCATGCTTGTGGCAGACAAAGTAGAATTTAGGTGAACTATTGTATTTTGATTTAGGGTGAAGAATCCAATTCAAATATAACTGAAATAGAAAGACTGTGCTGTTTGGTAATATAAGATTAATGACTATTTTAATTGTTACTTTGCAGTATTTTGGAACGGGAATTACATTCTTACACGCTTCTGTGTGCTGGCATATACTTCTGTCATTGCTTTACTTACCTATTTGAAAATTATATCCAAAATACTTTTTTCCCCCACTCCACTTAAAATAGAGCATAAAGTATGGGAAGTTGCTTCCTAGAACTGATGCCACAATGAAAAAATGTATTCTAGGTCACAGAGTTGTGTAGGAGGGAAAGGCTGTCTGGAGGTCTAGTCTAACCTTCTGGTTTTAAAGCTTATTAAGTTAGACCAAGTTGTTCAGGAATTTGTCTAGTCAGATTGTGAGTATTTTGGAGTATGGCATTTCCACAATCACTCTTGCAGCCTGTCATGCAGTTCTTATTGGAAGGCCCTTTTTTGTTTTAGGTGTTAATGACTTTTTGGTGCCTTCTTTCCTTTTCCTGCAGGTTGTACTTACTGTTTTTATTATTCTACAACTGTCCATGCTCAACCTTCACTATTGTGTCTCTGACTGTGTCCTACAAATAAAACTTCCTTTCCTGAGTATTTACCTATTTGCTTATGTCATTGGTACACAGATCAAAACTGTTCTTCTTGCAGTTTTCATATTTAAGCAGTGGTATTTTTACTCCTTCTCATAAGTATTACTTCTAGAAATCTACAGTTCGTTTGAAACTATGGTAACCAGAACAGAAAGCTGCACAAATCTCTCTTGCATCTGTGTTCCAAGTCTGTTGTTACTTGCCTAATAAACTATTGGCCAAAAAAATAGAGAAACTGGCTTTTGCGTATTGATTTCCCAAAATAAGAATGGTTTATGGAGGTAAATACTTCAAACAGAAAAATATTAGTGTTTTTTTTCCTTTTTCTTTTTTTTTTAATCCCTCCATGCGTGCTTCTGGATTGTTTTTGATATTCTGTGTTTAAGCTGCTCTTGTTTAAGTGAGCTTCCATTCAACTTACTTTGATTAGCTATGTTTTTGAAACGGATGTTGATATTTGTTTTATTTTAAAAAATGTTTAATTTAAAAAGTATTGCTGATGTAGCAATGTGTGTATGTGCACTATTACTACTGTACTATGAAATGGAGCAGAGTTTTTGTAAAATACGAGACCTGTGGCTTTACAGTTGAAAAATAATCAGAAGAATCAGCCTTTAGGCATTTTATTTCTCTTGCTGCAATGCATTCCCTTTCTGGTTATACTGCTCAATTTTTATTTAGCAATGCAATGGTTTTATGAGAGTTCTGTACTTAGAAGAGAGTGTATTTGTGCCTTAGAGCAGTAGCTGCTGCTAAGCAAAAATTTTCAAAGGTGCCAAGACACAGGTTCTGTACATCAGTGTGATATAAAAATGTCAAAAACATTTCCAGAAGCTTTCCGTTCAATAACACTGTGGGTATAAGACAATATAGCAAGTATGGTCTTCATCTGCAGTAGGTCAGGCACTGAGATTCTTCATATTCACTCACAAATGCACCAATAATCTGTAAAATTGAATTCTCCATTTTTTTCTTTCCTTTTTTGTGCCAAGGGGATATCAACTGTGAGGTGTATCTTGCGTTCAAAACTGGTTAAGGAAGCTCTGTTTACAGAGTGGATTTATGCATTCTTGCATAATCTTACAAATGGTCTCCTGCTGTTGTTGCTGCTTTTCTACCTGGTCTTACTCTTAAAAACCATTTGGGCACTATGCCAGCTCCAAAAGTAATCTTCTAATCTTGTCAGTGATCTTCATTTCCTTTTTTTTTCCTGTCTGAAATGTAACATAGTTTTTGATAAGTCAGTGCTCTGTAAGGAAATTCAGGACTGCTGTTGATTTGCATTAATTTATGCAGGCAGGAAGATCATGTAGATTTTTCTTGAACTTCAGTCAGTGTGCCACTTAGGAGGTGCAGGTATTACTTGGAATGAGTCTGAAGGGGTAAAAGAAGATCTAGGAATGGTTATAGCAGAGTTTCTTCCCTTCAAGATTTTCCTATAGCCTTAGCATGGTTAGTCAGATGCTGTTGTCAAAAGGCTGCTAGACCTTCTCCTTCAGTTGGACGCTTACCAGCCTGTTGTGGTTAGATCTTATTATGAGCCTTTGCACTCTCAAGTTTTCCATGGTTTGTGGAAGTTGCAGTGCTGGTTCTGTAGGTGAGGTCTTTCTTCACCCTTTTAATGAAATGTAGACCATCATATGCAGTGGTCTTGAGCCCCATCCATCCCACCTCATCTACCTCCTAGCTTAGATTTTTGGGGAATGCTGAGGGTACAGGTCTCATCTCTGGGAGTACCTGGTAATTAAACCAGATGAGATTCAGAAGTCTCATAAAATATTAATATTGTCATTCGTGGATCATAGAATCAGTCTGGGTTGGAAGGGACCACAAGGATCATCTAGTTCCAGCCCCCCTGCCATGAGCAGGGACGCACTACCCTAGATCAGCCTGGCCTTAAACTCCTCCAGGGATGGGGCCTCAACCAAACCACCCCCTGGGCAACCCATTTCAGGGTCTCACCACTCTTATGATGTTTTCTTCACTCTTTAATGGAAACTTGCAGAGTGTTTTTTAAAATGTAGAACTGTTTTTTTTTTTTTTTTTTTTTTTCTTTAGGTAGGTGAGAAGATGCCAACTTTACGTGTTTGGGAAGGGTTTTATTGTTACTTGATGGAAATGCATAGTAATTATTTGCTTAATCTCTTACTGGTTTAGAATATGGATCTGGGAAGACTGGTCTGCTCTAGGCAGAATTTATGACTTATTGAAAATAACCTTTTTTGTGAGTAATCACACTGACAGCTACACTGTAGTGTTGTTAAATAGTAGTCCAGTGAGAAATATTAGACAAAATTTGGTGAGTTTTATAGATTGATTCAGGTTCTGGAGAGGATAATAGAAGTTCAAGTTCAGTGTCCGTTTATGTAACTTACCAAACCAGAGTTACTTTTTGGTGTTGAATTTTTAGAAGACAGTGAGCATGACTAGTGGATGTTCATTCTTCATTGGGAGCAGTCAGCATGGTTTTACAAAGGAGAAGTCATGTTTGATCAACCTGATGACCTATGAGAGTGTAACCAGGTGATGGTTGATAGACGATGGAAGAGCAGTGGATGTGCTTTACCTTGATTTCAGTAAAGCATTTGGTACCGTCTCCCACAGCATCCTCATAGCTAAACTGAGGAGATGTGGTCTGGATGATTGAGTAGTGAAGTGTATTGGGATCTGGTTAAGAAGTCAGAGAGTTGTGGTCAATGGGACAGAGTCTAGCTGGAGGCCTGTAACTACTGGAGTTCCTCAGGGGTCGGTACCAGGACCAGTATTATTCAGTGTATTCATTAATGACCTGGGTGAGGACAAGGACTGCACTGTCAGCAAGTTTGCTGATGACACCAAGCTAGGTGGAGTGGCTGACACACCAGAGAGTTGGGCTGCCATTCGGAGAGGCTTAGGGTGGAGTTGAGCAGGGAGAAATTTAATGAAGTTCAGCAGGGGCAAGTGTAGAGTCATGCACCTGGGAAGGCACAATCCCATATATCAGTATAGGTTGGGAACTGACCTGCTGGAGAGCAGTGAAGGGCAGAAGGACTTGGGAATCCTGATGGTTGGAAGGGTGGCCATGAGTCAGCAGTGTGCTCTTGTGGCCAGGAAGGCCAATGCCATTCTGGGGTGTATAAGAAGGGGAGTGGTTATTAGGTCGAGGGAGGTTCTCCTTCCCCTTTACTCTGCCCTGAGACCTCTTATGGAGTATTGTGTCCAGTTCTGGGCCCCCCAGCTCAAGAATAACAGGGAACTGTCTAGCGCAGAGCCACACAAATGATTAAAGAAGCTGAACATCTTCCTTATGAGGAGAGACTGAGGGAGCTGGGGCTTTTCAGCTTGCAGAGGAGGAGACTAAGGGGTGACTTCACTAATGTTTATAAATATGTATGAGGTGAGTGCCAGGAGGATGGGGACAGCCTCTCCTGGGTGATGTCCACTGATAGGACAAGAGGTGATGGGTGGAAGTTGAGGCATAGGATTCTATTCTGTTTTTCAGGTGTTCCTTAGAAGGACAGTAGTGAATATAACTGCAAGTGTCTGAGTGCTGTCAGTTTCTCTGTAGTGCTGTTGAAATGTTTCTGTGGGACTTCCCTTCTTGGAAGCATGCCAGAATGAGTGTGTGGGAAGACTTAATACTTGCTACTTACATAGCATTTTGTATGTTCAAAGTCTTCTGCAAATATTAACTAATCTTTATTTAACATTCGAGCCCAATTTCTGTCAGTATAAATCAGTGGCAGCCAGTTATGACCCCTACTTTTTTGATGCAGAAGGAACAAAATGCTGTAACTAGTGTAGCTAAGAGTAATCTTTGACATCTTAGTAACATACCATTTTTTGTCACTACCCTTCAAGTTTAATGTGATGTAGAAAAAAGTTATGAATATAGTACTACCTTTCAGGAGGTCCATGTGTTGTAGGATGCTGACTGCTGGAAAGAATAGCACTTTGTTCATTTTGTGTATGGTATTTCAAGCTTTTCTGTGCTATGTTCATATCTATTTCTTTCCAGTCTGGGGAGCCATAGCATATTCATAGTGAGTAATGCTGCAAGAATAATGTTCATTCTGAACTTGCTTTGTAAGAGCTGTCTGTCGTTCCTAAAATACAGTTTTGAAAGTTACTTTAATTGCTTTTTGTTTAGCTGTACTAAAAGACTATAAAGATCTTCTCTCTGTGTTCTGGCATATAAATGGTAATTTTCAGTTAACTGTTATGTATCAAATATAGCTGGTACAATTAATTTATTATGCTATTAGTGTTTTGATTACATTTAAGATCTCACAACATGAAAACAGAAGTAGCCATGTATGTTTTTACTAGAATCCTGTGCTCTACTTTGAAAATGACTACTATGTTGGGTTTTGTCTATGTTGGTGATATGCTGTAAGTGAATACTGTGTTGTATGGAAGTATTTTGTTGCAACAGTGTCTGAAAAAGCAACATGGATTTAAACTAGATTTATAATTTATAGAAATGCCCCTTTGGAGTAGCAGTTTTAAATAAAGCTATGTAGTTGTATGTTTTACTATATATTAAGATTTTCTACTGCTCGTTTTTCTTTTGAAGAGATTGCAAAATACTCTTTTCAGGTAACTGTAATATGTATGATTTTATAAATGTCTTTGCAAGTTGGGTTTGATATATTTCCATGTTAAGCATCTTTTTAAAGAGAAGCTACAACAGTTCTGACGTCAAGATTTTGTTCCATTTTTTTCTCAGAGTTAAACATGAAAATTTTCGGAAACAGGTCAGTATAGTAAATTATGTGCTTGGAAATGGTGCGGAAGAAATAGTAATAACAGGGCCATCTTGGTACAGGTAGGGTACTGTGCTGAAGCAGCCCTCTTTGTTTCTGCACGAGGATTGGCCTGGATACTTTCTGTGGCATGGCATTGCATTGCATCTTGGAGACACAGAGCAGTAAGGAAAACCAAGTGGTAGATAAGAGCATATTTGTCTTGAACTTGGAGCAGACAGTTGGAAGTGAAGTTTCCTAAATTAATGTAAAAAAATTTGTTATGACAGTGATGTGTAGTTTCTGACAATACATAGTTTGCAGAGTTTTCAGAACAAAATTCTATTAAGTCTTAAGCAAGTTTGGTTTGTAACTTGTGATGCATTGAATACTGATTGCAAATTTCGGAGAGAAAACATCTATAGAAGAAGGTCTAGTATTTTGCTTTCTATTACGTTTTGTCTTTGGACAAACTATTCGCTGATCTTAAAGTGGATGGTATGTATTAATTGGCTGTGATGTTTCAGTTAATGAGAGCTTTTTCTTTGTTGTGATGTGCAGTAGCTTTAGAAATAAGTGTCTCTGAGACTTTTGACTTCCACTAAGTGTCTGAAATGTAGCTAGCTTTTAAACAAAATTGTTGGTGTACAGAAATAAACAGCATGTATGAGTATCCCCTATGCAGGCCTGCTGCTGTCTAATAATTCTTCTGATCTTAGTTAAAATAGTAGTCAAAACAACTCAGGCATGAACACAGTAAAACAAGTAATTTTGTTGATTTTTGTGGTATCAACGTGCTTTTTAGAAGCTACACAGATCAATGAAGAAAATTATTAGAAATAGAACTAGTTCTCATTACCTTTTCTTACAGTATTAAACTGCTCAGTGGTGAGTGCTGTCTGTGATTGAATAAAGCTAGTCCTGGTTTTAGAGAAAGTAGTCGCAGATTCTAATCATACTATTACTATGCTTCTTCAGCATACCAGACATATTATAGAACCTAAATGTACTTCGTAAAATGAGCTAGTGGTTCTTTGTTAGACAGGGATGTAAGGCCTTTCTATTTCTGTCACATCTTGATTGCTTTCACTGCCATTTTCTGTAAGGTTTAGACAAAGATGACCAACTACTGGCATGTCAGAACACTTAATCAGACATCACAAAAAAAGAATGACTTACGAATTCTTGTTATTGTTGGAGAAGAATGTTGGGGCCAAGCTCCTGGAGAAACTGTCTGCTTACGGCTTGAACGTGTCGATGCTTCCCTAGGTGAAAACCTGTCTAGATGTCTGAGTCCAAAGACTGGTGGTGAATGGCATTCAGTCCTATTGGCAGCTGGTCACTGATGGTGATTTCTAGGGCTCAGTATACGGGCCAGCTCTCCTTAATATCATCAGTGATCTGGATGGGGGGTTGAGTGCACACTCAGTAAGTTTGCAGATGATACCAACTTGAGTGTAAGTGTTGATCTGCTTTATGGTAGGAGTGCTCAGCAAAAAGATGAGGATAGGCTGGATCGATGGGCTGAAGTCAGCTCTAGGAGGTTTAATAAGGCCAAGCACTGGGTCCTGTGCATAGGTTAAACAGCCCCATGCAATGCCACAGGCTTGGGGCAGAATGGCTGTAAAGGTGCCTGTCAGAAAAGGGCATGTGGGTACTACTGGTTTACAGCCATCTGAGCATGAGCCGGCAGTGTGCTTAGGTGGCCAACAGCGTCCTGGCCTGTATGAGAAATAGTGTGTCCATCAGGACCAAGGAAGTGATTATGCCCCTGTGCTTGGCACTTCTGAAGCTGCACCTTTAATACTGGATTTAGTTCTGGGCCCCTCACTACAAGAAGGACATGAATTGCTGGAGCATGTCCAGAGAAAGGTATTGAAGCTGGTGAAGGGTCTGGAGAAGAAACTGGAGCTGTTTAATCTGAAGAAGAGGAGGTAGAGAAGAGACCTTTTTGCTCTCTGAAACTTCCTGAAAGGTTCTGTACTAAGAATGCATCATACTGTAATAGCCAGAAAGAATAAGATAGATTTGGAGCAGTGTGGTGACTTTTAAAGTAGTTGTAGCATATCAAAACAGTGTGGTCATATTTTCACCTTTGATGTAATTTGGCAGTTGATTCTGTCTGCCTGGGTATCTCACCGGTTGTGGAAGGAGGTGTTTTCTTTCACCAACCATAGGACTTTTGTCAAGCCAGCTCAATTTACTAAACTTGAGAAAGCTAATTAATTCAAAAAGAAACTAATAGATCGTTGCTGAACAAAGGATCTGACAAGTGCCCTTGACTATGAGATATGTTCAGAAGTAAAATGCAGGGAGAGGGGGCAGCAAGGGTGCTCCTTTCACCGGTAGCAACCCATCTTTTTTATTATATTACCAAACTACAGAGGTTCGTTGTTTCATTCCCTGGCAAAAAAGAGGATAGATGTAGTTGATGCAGTCTGTTCAAATTGTTATAAAGTGCTTTCAGTTGAATACTGAGAAAAAAAATTGAAATTACTATTACTTGGCCAGCTTGTTGCTGTTGGTTGTCTTATTTTTCTAAAGATGAATAACATAACAACTGGAGAAGTTTTGTAAGAGTAAAGATTATGAAACTAAGAAGTGAAACTAGGTGAAGTGTATGTTTTAGAAGTGGATTGTTATGTAATATTTGTGTAGCATGTTATATTGTAAGTTTTCAGTAATTGTACTGTATAACCTGAACTACCGGAGAGCATGATGCTTTTAAATATATGCTAAGTTTAGGGATTTGGTACTATCTGTACAAAAGACTTAACAAGGACATTTACACTTAAAGAATATCTGTTGTAGGTTGTACATTGAGACTTGTGTATCCCAACATACTAGAACATAGTCCAGAGTATTAGAAATTTGGGGTGTCTGTGTTCTCAGCTTGCTATAATTTTGCCACATTGTTCCTTTTCTTAAAGTGGTTGTTTAAAGCCTCTAACACGGTAATAGATTGTGCTCCAAATAAAATGTAGGAAGATTTTGCAGTTTACTTGGGAAACACGTAGATGACAGAATTAATCACTTAGATGTGTCAAACAGTACAAGCTGCATATTGCTGTAAATAAAACTGCTATTTTGGCCATCATACAAAAGCTTAACTGTTGCAGTTGTCACATTCACTAGTGACATAGCAAATGAGAGAAGTTAATATTGTTTTATTGTAATAAGCAAAAAAAATGTTACTGGCGTGCCAAAAAAAGTCACTTGAAAAAAATCTATTTGCCTAGTATTGTTATTGGATCCTCAAATCTTGAGAAAGCAATGCTGAGTAATATTTGTGTGGTTATATTAAGATCAGGAGGAGAAGAAAATAAGTTCTTTAGTTTGAGAGGAGTATAAATTACCAGGAAAAATGATAAGAAAATACTTGTTTAGATAATTTAAATGAGACAATACAATTGTAAGTCATCATTGAAGGATATGCACACTTAAGGCAGGCAGTAAGAAGTACTTTTGAGGAAAATAGAGTATTGTGATTTGTTTACTGGACAAATAATATGTCTGTCTGTACTTGTGGAGATATTTTGTCCTATGTAAGTTAGGGGTTTTTTTTTTTTTTTTTTTTTTTTTTTTTTTTTTTTTAAAGTTTTT
>WAAF01005838.1:48807-195376 GCA_013400475.1 Tricholaema leucomelas
GTTTGGGGTTTTTTTTTTTTTTTTTTTGTTTTTTTTTTTTTTTTTAAAATAATACTGGATTTTAATACTTAGTGTAACAGTGACCTTTGAAGCTATGTGCTTTGCACATTATTTTGCATCTCTCTCCCTTGCCCTTTTTTTCCCTTCTTGATTTCCTACCTCACTGTCCAGGTGTTCTTCTAAATAAAATGCAAATTCAACCAGTGCTTGGTAAACTAAGGGCTTTCATTTTCTGTAATACTGGTATTTGTAATTCACAAAACAATAACTTTTTGATGAAAAAGGCCTGGAAGCACTCTTAAGTGTCAGTGAATCAAAAATGGTACAGCTACGTGTTAGGATGGTTCTAGCATACTCTGTCTGTTTGTAAAACCAACCTACAATTCTCAGTCAGGTTTAATGATAGATCACACATCTCTCCAGCATGGATCTGGCATTGTGTGTTCCTGCAAAATTACCAGAGATGCAGTTGCATGCCTCAGTCTAGTACATGTTGAGTTCATGACAGGATAATCTGGTGCTGCTTTGCTCAAATGCTAACAGCTTTGATGTCACTGTCAAGGGACCCTTGAAGTGTACTGCTGCATCTTGTTGGCACAAAAGGCAGAAATTGATGCAGAAAACTGAAAGTTGTTGTGACTGAAGTGTCACACTGCAGTTTTTGACTGTCCGGTAAATTATATCTTCTGTGCTTAGGCTTTTCCTGTGGTGACTTCATTTTCATAGAATCAGCCAGGGTTGGAAGAGACCACAAGAATCACCTAGCTCCAACCTCTCCAGCCTGTCCAGGTCCCTCTGGATGGCATCCCTTCCCTCCTATGTATCTGCTGCACCATACAGCTTGGTGTCATCAGCAAGCTTGCTGAGGGTGCACTCAATTCCTCTGTCCATGTCACTGACAAAGATGTTGAAGAAAACTGGTCCCAAGACTGATCCCTGAGAGACTCCACTTGTAACTGGCCTCCACTTGGACATGGAGCTATTGACAGCCACTCTGGGTGCAGTTGTCAAGCCAGTTCTTCATCCATCTAGTGGTCCACCTATCAAACCTGTGTTTCACCAGCTTGGAGACCAGGATATGGTGCGGGACAGTGTCAGAGATTTTGCTCAGGTCTAGGTAAATGACATCAGTTGCTCGCCCCTCTTCTGTTAATACTGTAACCTGTTCACAGAGAGCCTCGAGGTTTGTCAGGCAGGATTTACCCTTGGTGAAGCCATGCTGATTGTACCCAATCACCTCTTTGCTATTCTCCTGTCCAGGAGGATTTGCTCCATGATCTCACTGAGCACAGAGGTGAGATAGACTGACTTGTAGTTCCCTGGCTCGTCCTTCCTATCCTTTTTGAAAATGGGAGTTAATGTTTCCCCTTTTCCAGTCAGTGGGGACTTCACCAGACTGCTATGAGTTTTGGAATGTAATAGAGAGGGGTTTAGCAACTTCATCTGCCAGTTCTCTTAGTACCCATGGGCATATCCTGTCGGATCTCGTGGACTTGAACACTCTCAGGTTCTTCAGGTGATCACAAACCTGATGTTCGCTTATGATGGACAGTTCTTACTTCCATTCCCTCGTTATCTTCCATGACTCCATGAGTGTGGCTGGAGGCCTTTGCAGTGAAGACTGAGGTAAAGAAGTCATTGAGAACCTCAGCCTTTTCCATGTCACTTGTGACAGTTTTGCCTGTTTCCTTTCTGAGTGGGCCCACACCTTCCCTAGTTGTCTTTTTACCATTGATACACCTGTGGATATTCTTGGTGTGCGTTTTGACCTCCCTGGCTATATTAAATTCAAATGGTGCCTTGGCTTTCCTAACCAGATCTCTAGCTGCTCGGGCAGCTTCCTTATATACCCTCCATTCTAGCTGGCCTTTCTTCCTCTCCTCTTGTGTGACAGTGTGTCCAGGAGCTCCTTGCTCAGCCAGGCAGGCCTCCTAACATTCTTCCCTACTTTCCTCTTTGTTGGTATATATTGCTCCTTGTCACAGAGGAGGTGATCCTTGAGTACTGACCAGCTGTCCTGGGCCCCTCTTCCCTCTAGGACTTCATCCCATGATACTTTGGCCAGCAGATACCTGAAGCGATCAAAGTCTCCGTGCCGAAAGTCTAGGGTTGTAAGCTTAGAATACATCCTCGTGGTTGCCCTGAGGATCTTAAATTCAGCTGCTTCATGGTCACTGCAGCCAAGGCTGTCCCTGAGCCTCACATTGGTGACCAGCTCTTCCCTTTTGGTGATCTTTCATGTTGGAGTCCATATCTCTGTTTGGGATAAGGTAGTTATTAATTCTGAAAACGCCACACAATTACCTAGTATAGTCTGGGTTATTCTTCCCCTAATCATTGTTCCTTGTGAACTGCGAATGAATGACAGTATAGGTGAATATTCTTGTTAGTTTGTGGTGTCTACCAGTGTAGCACTATGGGGTACATAATGAAATTAATGAGTTTATTGCTGAAGTTTATGAAAACTGTAAATTACTACTGGAATACTAAACTTATCTTCATTGAGAGCCTAATTAAAATAAAGGTACAAGATACTACAGAGAAATCAGTGCTACCAATTTTGCTTAAGAAAGACTAACTTATATGGTAGGTAAATACTGTCCATTTCATAATGGCTGAATATCAGTTACCTTACTCTAATTTGGTAGCAGTTACCTTCCTGAAGTAATTATTTATTCAAGCATTTTCATTTGTTTTCTCCTCCTTCATTCCTGCCTCCACATATTTAGATTTATGAATAGCATCTGTCTTTTGACACTGGGAGCTCTGTCTTTTGGAATTCTCTGAAAGACGTGGTAATGCTGTCCTATTTAATTACATTAAAAAGAAGATAAATCTTTTCCTTGCATTGATGTTTGCTAATTCTTCTTGTGAGGTAAATGGTCTACAGCGTAGCAAGTAGAGACAGGGGAATCATCAGTAATGGAGATGGAGGCTAATGGGTGTACATTAGCAACTAACCCTGACAAGGCATAGGAAACCATCAGGGCCTTTTTAAAAGAGCCTACTAAACTGGATAAAGGTTTAGGGGGCACTGGGTTTTAGAGACCCATTCTTATGGGTCTTATGAGGGTAGACTTGATCACTTGATACCAGATAGGACAAAAAGCTGGAAAGAGAGAAAGAAAATGTTTTCCCTCTTTTTCTGGCAGTCACTGTTACTTGGTTAGATGTGCAGTTTCCTATGAAGTATTGGGAAAATGCTGATACCTTTTTTTGTATTAAAATATATTGTTAGGCTTCTAAAGATCCATAGAAATGTGAAGGCCAAAATCAACTTCAAGTTCTTAAAGCATCTAGGAGTTCTTTGACTAAAATTTCATTTTGCTCTTGCTTGTCTTGATAGAGAGTATAAAATCCATTCATTTTGTTTGAACAGGTTTTTATACGAGACTGGTCAATTTTAACTGAAATGATTAATTACTTTGGACTAGGAGTACAATGTGTTTTTGAGTAAATGCTTCTAAGAAAGTTTCTGTAATACAATTCTCCCTTTTTTTAAATACATAGTGCTTCTAATCTAACTCTGCATGCAATGGTGTGTGCCTCAGAAACGATGCTGTGAAAACCCAAGCTTAAGAAGGTGATTGTTGAAGGTCAGCAGGTGTATTGCTGAGTTCTTGAGGGAAGTAGGTTTTGCTGGGGTTAAGTTAGATGAGCACCATCAGAGGAATTTTAAAAGAATGTGTTGGGTTTCTCTAAGTCTAGTGAGGGAAGCTTAAAACTAGCATGTGCTGCAAAGATTCAGTTCTTTAGAGCAGCCAAAAACACCTTGGTAGTTTGACTAGTGGATGGTCATCCTGAATGCTTTGTTCAACTGGATTAACTGTTCGCATTTCTCTGTAAAATGTATCTAGCTTAAAGATCTGTTTTGAAGCTCTTGTCTAAGAAATTTTTCGTCAGTAGCATTTGCTCTGGCATTTTCCTGGAAACTACACAAATGCCCAATCACAGCAAGGAAAATAGTAAGTATTTAGGTTCTTAATGTTTTTTCTTATGACTAAAACATGAGATTCCAGTAGGAAGCCTCTAGAAAAACATTTTGGATTCCACAGTATTCGTATCAACACAGTGGCTTAAATATTTTAAAATTATTTTTTCTTTCTTACACCATATCTGTTTCAGGGAACACCACACAGCTTACCTTGTTTGAAGGGCAATGGGTTCATAGCCTGTTTTAAGAAGTAAGTTCAATATAGTTAAAAGGTTGTCTTTTTGAATAATGGTTACTTATTTGTGTTGGCCAACATATTTTAGTATATACATACTGCAGGTGGATTTCACTGAACATAGTTTTGCTTGTAGTGTCAGAACCATGACAGAACTTTCCTTACTACCCATTGATAAATCATCTGATGAGTTACTGTGTAGGTTTGTACTTTTACTGCCTGTACTCTTTGCTTGTAGAATTTTCAGTTATTGGAAAGGAATTGTAGAAGCAGTCCAGAAGTTCCAAGCAGTTGTCACAGGTTAAAGTGAGATTCAGAACGTTTCGTTAAAATGCCTGATTTTCTTCTGATCAAGGCACATACATACATGTAAGGGATCATAGAGAGGATACAGGGAGCCTGTGCTGTGGGGGCAAATTGATTTTTTTGAGATGCAGGTGACTTCTGTCTGTATGGTAATACTCAGTAAGGTTTGGAGAACTAGGTCTCATCTGTTAAAATGCATTATCATTTTTCTTTCCTCCATATATGAAAATACAGGCACCACTGGAGCAGAGATAGCAGAAATTTTGCCTACCATAAAATAACTGGGGAAAGCAAGGAACATGAAAGACTTTTTGTTCCAGCTATGTAGTTTTCTTTGGGTTGTTGGGTGTTTGTTATTCTTTATTTTTGGGCTGGGTAGTTGGAAAACTAGTAACCTATATCCAATGCCCAAAACTTTCTCATGTATAAGAGTTTGTGAAAGGTTTGCTGGGAACTTATTATATTAAATTGCAATATTTTAAAGGTTTTGTGGTGATTTTGCTTCCAAGGTTCCCTTAAGAAAACCACGGAGTTAAGTTGTCCAGTGGGACTCTTAATGAGTGCTATGTCTGTATTACAAATGCTCATACCAGTATTTCTTGTGAAAAGCAAGAATTTTGCTAATTGTGGCTCACCAAATGGTTTTATCAGTAAGTTCTCTTCACTCTTGGTAAAATGGATGCATCCCATCAGGGGATGACTGAGTGGTCTAGAATACTGCACTATTGTTGGTTTAAGTTTTTAACTGCTAAGGTTAACACAAGAAACGAGGACTTCTCATTTTTTTAACCCTGTCAGTAGCAGTGTGGGGCAACTGTTACCTGCCTGCGCATAGCTATATTTGTGTTACTGATGTTTCTTTAATCAACCATAAGCAGTTTCTAGAGAACACCTTGAAGACATACTGTTTACTTGGGGATTTGTTGCATTTGCAACATCACACCTCTTATTCTTCTGGTTACAGAATATTGTTAGCTGCCATTAGTACTGAATACTTAAACATGGTCGCTGCACAGTGTTTCCTCCTTTGTGATGTTTTGTGTTGCTCATTATTATGGCTCTTTCTCTACAGTGTTTAGTTTTTGTTGACTTTTGTCACACATTGTGTTTTTTCTCCATCATTACAGTAGAGTTCTGTATATTACAGTGGGAGTTCTATGTAGTTGTTAGTCTTGCTGACAGAAGTGTTTGTAGATTTTTTTTTTTTTTGCACAATGAATGAAATGTGGGGGTTTTTTTGTTGTTTTTGTTTGTTGGTTGTTTTTTTTTTCATTTAACCAGGGAAGACACAAGTCCTTATGATTTGTTAGTTTCTTTAAAAAGATATTTAATACAGGTGCCTTTTATTGTTTGTTTTCCTGTTTAGTCATGTGCTCTAGAAAATGGAAAAAATATGTCCAGAATTTTTGGGTTTTGCCTTCATGTTGCTTATATGAGAACTATTAACAAGTAGCAGGTCATATTGCCCATTAGAAGCCATGTGATGCAGGAGAATATGGTATGATATTTCATCCCCAATGGTTTAAATCTGTAGTGTTGTCGTATGACAGTAATTATTGTCATGCTGTACTACTGTGCTGGAGATGGACATTATATGAAATGAGGTTGTGATGTATTTTTAAATCTTAAATAGTATTTATTCAGTCTGCTATTTTAGTGTAAATTTTAGGAACCCTAATTATTAAAAGGAGTTCTTTCTGTCTCAGGGTAGGGAACCCTCATTGGGTGTCAACCTTGATGATGTGTTAATTGATCAGAGATTTGGTTTAAATAGTCTGGGCACTTTTGTCTCTTGACAAACACTAGTTTTCATTTTGCACACGAATATTATTTTGGTAAAGGAGAATGATTAAATGGCATCATTTTATGCTGGTGCTTGAGGGTTGTAAATACCAATCTGGCAAATTTTTTGAGTTGGAAATTGCTGCCTGTGTTGCTCCAAGTAGTCACCTCATATGTAAAGTGAGCTGCTTGATGAGTACTTCACTTTCTTCAGGGTTATTAGAGGAAGTGAAAATATTATGGTATGTACTTCTGGAAATAATGCTGGAGAATTGTATGTTTCTGTGCAAAATGGTGTTTTTCCCCCCCTTCTATTTAAACTTTAAAAAAGTGATTACTGGGGAAGCAAAAGTGAAGATACCTTCACATAATTTAAAATTCTCAGTTTATGTTACTACAGGTTTTCATCTATCGTAATTTTCTCTCTGATCTGTTCTTGTGGGGTGTTCAAGGAGACTAACTGATTTCAGTTCGAAAATACCTATACTCAGTTGGGCTGTAGCATAGAATTCAATGGAGAAATTCTGTAATGTAGAGAATGATAAAACCTTTGTTGCTGTAGAATGTAACTTGTAGTCTGTAATCATCGTGCAGTTAATAACATTATATGGTCTGTTAGAGAATGGCATACAATTATTTTGCTTGGAAAGATGAGGTTAGTATTTGTGTAATGCTACAGAGAAATCTGATGACATTGTTAGGCCTAAACTGGTAAGGTGTCCTTTGTGGATTGGTGTTTTTGTAGTCAAGGTGAAATGACAGAATTACTTAACTGTGTCCTAGGTGTTGATCTTTTTGTGCAGCTTTTCCAAAAAAAGCCTGAGTGAACAATTTTGGTGGAGTACTTTCTGCTTTCTTACATTACTGCTTACTAGGATGAAGAGACTTCTTTAGAGCTTGTCACTGGTAGTAAATGTTTACTGTGTGTAGATTTAGTGCTAAGGCTTGATGTCCAGTTTTTAGCACTTGCTGTGCTTTCTTATTAATACACATGCATCTTAATTAGACTTAATTCAAAACTGCAGAGTTCTGTAATTTGAATGTTATCTCTGGTTCTTGTCATGTATTTTTAAAATTTCTCCTGTATTTGTTTACTGTTGCAACATTCTGTTGCTGTTCCTGTGCTTTAGGCCTTCAAATGGTCTAACTCTGTTCTTAGACTTTACCGTGTAAGTTCACAAGTAACTAATTACTACTTGTTCTGTGGTCCGTCATCAGTCTTCTCTGACCTTTGTAAAGGTTCTGTTTTGCTGTCTGGCTCCTTTTCTGCTGGTCTACTGTTCCAAGCTTTGTTCCTTCCCTGCAGCTAAGACTTACACAAGAGGAATTTTTTACTGTGGCCCAGTAAGTGTATCTTGCTACAATCACCTGCAAGAAGTGCTTACACGTTTTCTTTTTTCTTTTTTTATTTAATTTTCCCTTCTGCCTTGTTTATAGTGATCTGTGTATTATTCTGTGGTTCTCAGTAGTTTTTCCACTTGGTATATAAAGTCTGAAGTTAATTCTCATAGTAATAAACTGTATGTTCTGCAATTAATTTTTTTTGGCTAGCATCTGTTTCACAGTAATGAATTAGTAGCAGTTCCTAAAATGTCTGTCGACTGTCTAGAGAATTGTAGGAAAGTTGGCATTTAAAATGTGCCTCCTAATGAAAAGTGGGCAGCTTTAATTTAATCCGTCTTTTCTCAACTTCCAGATGAATTGTATGTATGTGTTTGTTTAAAAAAAAAAAAAGAGAGAAAAACAACCAAACAAAAAAAAAACCCCAGGTTTTTTTTGCTCTTGACCTCTTGCGCTTCTGTAATCTCAAAGCTACCCTGAAGTTAAAAATAATATGCTAAGGGTAGAAATGTAGGGTAGTTCTGTTTCATATTACAAAAAAAACCCCAGAAAATCCACCCTCCCCCACCCTATCAAAAAAAACACCCTTCCCCCCTCCAAGAAAACCAACTAACCAGACCCCACAAACAACTCAGAACAGCCAGCCAAAAACCCAAGCAAATAACAAAACAAAACAAAAAAAAAAGAAACAAAACCCCCCAACTTTTTTGCCATGATGCTATTTGTTATCACTATTGTCTCTTCAAGTCTTAACAGCTGTTGAAAAATGTGGCTCTGATTGCAGGTTCATTTTAGGTTGCTTGCAAGACTATTTAATGATCTAGGATTTTCGTACCCTAGGGCAAGATTACAGTAAGTGGAGGTCAAGCTGAACAACCGCCAGACCTAATTTACACTGGGATAAAAATGTTCTTGTCTAACAATTAGATTGAGTGTTATTACCTCTTTCCCTAACTTATGCTAAGATTTGGTTTATATTATTCCAAGACCAAACCAGTCTTAGGCCAAAAAAGCATCCTCTGAACAGAATATTAGCTTTACCTTTCAGATATATGACATAGTATGTGATCAGGTATACATAATAATGGCCCCTATCATGCATGTTGTGGAAGAAATAGGAATCTTAGTCCAAAGACAGGATTATCTTAATACGTAAGTATTCCTAGTATTGTGTCCACAAGAAAACAACAGTCATTGGTGCTGAAACAGGGAAGAAAAGGATCTTGGAAATATGTAACCTGTCTGATTATTTACATTTAGTCTTCCAAGACAGATATAACTGTTACAGTAGGATTATTATAATTGCTTCTTCAGATCAGTTACTTAATAACCTGTGTTTTGCAGCTTACATTGTAGATCATGTCCAAAACAGTGAGAGGTTTGCCATATAGGTTAGGTGAGAAATTAGATCTTAACCCTGGAATACTTCAACAAATTGCACTTAGTTGTATGTGGGCAAAGAAAAGTGAAGATGGTAAATGCATTTTGGTCAAAGCATTGTGTTATTGTACCTTAATGTGTAGCTGTTTTGTCAGATGATGTTAACTTCTAGTGGCATTCTTGTATATGAATTCCATTAAAATTTTAGAAAATACTGACTATAATCCTACTTAGAACCATATATTGTCCTTATAATTCTTATAAGCAATGCAACAGCATGAGAATTCTATACTGCTGATTTCTTATGGAAGCAATTCTAAACATAAAGTGGCTATTTGAGTAAGAACACAAAATTGGTAGTTCGCATCAGTAATATAAAAAGGTTATTATAACATAGCTCATTACTGATCCAGTGTTCTTAGGAAATCAGTGCCTGAGGCATTAAAATCATAATGTAAAGAAATTTACTACTTGATGATACTTAAGTTTACTAGGATTTTTTTTTTGCGTAAAGGGTATTTTAAACATGAAAGAATCTCCATCCAGTTACTTAATTTTCTGTCTCTTCAAACAAATAATAGACATCCCTGTCTATTCTACAGAAATGACCTGTAACAGATTTTTCTTTTTTTTTTTCTTTTTTAAATCTCTTTCTCAAGTAGACCTTTGTTTCAGGAACTGAACTTGCTGTAAATAGTAAATGAACTTTGCAGAATCTTACCAAATGGAAAGCTTTTAATTTTGCCATTAGATGTTACGATTTGATTTGATGTTAAAATCCTGAACAGTGATCTTGAACTGGTAAAAATAATTAACAAACAGAATCTGTTGACCATAAGAATAGAGTTTGCTGAGTTCAACACAGGAGTAATAAATAATTATGTAATCGATGGCTTACCAATTAAGTCAAAGAAACACTGCTCTTGAATAAGTAACTGAGACAGCTCAACTTGATATGGGATATTTGACTAGATATACCTTTTCCCCAGAAATTTAAATATCTACTGTAAGGGAAGTATATTATTTATTTCGGCATTGCATCATTGTGCAGTGCAAAATGGAGTAGAAAGATCAAAGCAGTCTGGAAGTGGTATTGCCTGTTTGAAATAATCCTTTTTCTGTCCAACTTTAAAATAGTTAGAATTATTACTTACTGAGAAAACTTAGAGGAACTAAAGTAGGACTGAAAAAGCTCTATACACTGATCAGTATGTTGTGTTCTCAACTGCTGAATTACCTGTTTCTGATTTGAGTGTGGGAAGATTGGAGATATGTGTTTGTTACAAAACAGGGGAAGAAAAGCCTGTGCTAGGGGTAGGAATGCAGTTAATTATGAAGCCACAGTAATTGTTGGGAAAGACGCAGTGGCAGATACAGCCCTTTGCAGTCTACCAATTCTTGGTTTAGCAGTTGGAGTATTTTCAGATTGATAAATCAAAGATGATAATCAACTGAAAACCACAAGAAGATGATAGAGCTCAGATAATACCTTAAAAGCTGAAAGTAAGTCAGTGACCGAAGCATTTTCCCTTGTAGTTGTTCGACACCTATGGGTTTTGATAGTTGTTCTCTGGTGACTTCTGCCATGTCAGCCGTGTTTTCCATTTCTATGTTTGAGGTTACCACTCATGTAATGAAAGTCAGCACAATTTGATTTGTCAGTTCTTTAGTCTTGTGTAGTTGCAGTTTAGAGTATTAGCCTTAATTGCCAGTGGAGATGAGCTGTGTTAGTAGATCTGACTGTGAACCAGAGCATATGGAATGTGAGATCTTGTTCTCTGTTAGGAGTTGTTTTTTTTACTTGGTTGCTGTTGTCTTTTTTTTTTTTTTTTAAATAGAATTACAATATTTGATCTAGTTATGTTTCTTCCCCTTCCCCTCCCCCCATTTGTAGCAGCCTGTTAAGGGTTCAAGGTAATGGTTGTTCAGCAGTGAATTTGTCAGCTACAAAAAAATCACAAGTATTAAATTGCTGTTGTATATAATATAGCTGCTGTAAACATTCAACACTGCAGTGAAACGGTATTTAACATCTTATATGTACTTACCAACTGAATTTTAGCAGAGGAGGATGGGGTTTTGGTACACCTTGTATTAAAGGATATAATAAACTACAATGACTGAGAGGAGGCTGTTTTTATGTATAAGGTGTGGTAAAAACAATAGCTTAAATTCTTGATATATACCCGATTGCATTTTTGTCTCAGCTGTAGAGAGAAAAAAACCCCAAACCTTCAGCATTTAGTATGTGAGACTTGTTTGATCTGCCGGAGGTGAGGGTTAGTAGTAAGTGGTTGGTACCTTCAAGGCCTAGAAAGCTTGTTGTGTTTCATGTAATTCCAGGAGGATGGGGCAGTTCTCTGAATTCAGCTAACTAATGCTATAGGGTACACCCCGTTCCAGAATGCCTCTCTTGGAGTGGGGGAAGGGGGAGGAATCATAGCACATGTAGCTTGTTTAAGAGACATCTGGCACTACTGCTCTTTTTTTTTTTTTTTTTTTTTCCCCTTCTTTGAAAAAGAAAATACAGGAAAAAGGATAAAGTAACCACCGTATCTCCACAGCTTCTACTGTGTTGCTGAACTACTAAAGTGTCATAATTATATAGAAATATTTTTTATCCATTGAATATTGCTTAACTAAACTATTTACTACAAATTATGATACTTGTATAATGCAACCAGTAAATTTTCAACAAAACATAAATTTAGCTGAAGGCTGAAATTGCTTTTAAAAGGAGGATGAATCTGCCGGCTTTATTTACATCATGAATTTGCTCAAGAACAAAGGCAATTTAAAAAAAAATTAGATTAAATGGAGAAAGCAAAGGTTTAATTTAACATTTTGCATTTTAGATCAGTGTGAAATAAATGTTCCTGTTCCCCTGTGGTGCCTAATGCACAGCATTTGAGTGACTTTTAAAGGAAGACACTTTGAAAGGGACAAGTCTCCCTAACCTTTGCTTCACATATTTTATACCCATCAAGAGTTTCTCAGTGTATTTAGTAAAATAATATTTGTCTCTAAAAAGAATAGTTTTGATACCTTATCTTCACGTTAGCTTTCATGAAAAAAAAGCATAGTGTGCTATAGCTCTCCCAGTTGGCACAGTTTGTTGCCTGCCAAAAGTATAAGCAGTTAGAGTTGAAAGAACTTATTGATTTGAATAATGCCAATATTTTTGCAGTGTTCTTAGGATGTATACAAGTGACCACACTGTTTTCCTCTGGATGTTTAATGAATATCAATAGCTAACTGGTAGGTCTCAATACGTAAGGCTTGAGCACCAGCCATATCTCCCACAAAATTGTTCTTTTAGGATAAATAGAGAGGATGATTTTTAGACTTCGTGATGATTTTTTTTTCATCAGCTATTGAATCATTAACAGATTATTAGCATCCTGCATTATGGATCTATTTGGTTCTCTAAATAGTGTGGAAGACAGCCATGCACATCACAACTGCTGTTTCATTATAAAATTAGTATTCAATGCTGCAGATCTCTCAACACACCAGTTGGGATTTTAGCCTGAATGTTATGAGGGAGGACAAGAGCAAAATGTTGGGTATTAAAAATCTTTAAGTTATGACTGGGGGTGTATGGAGCACAGATGTTCTGAGGTTGGCAGAATTGCAGAGATGACTTCTTAATGAAAGATAACAAGGTTCTTATCTTTATTTCTTCTGGTTTAGAAGTGAAGCCAACTTTTGCATGTGTGAGTAGTTGTTTGAATTTTAGTTTGTGAGGATGGTTATTTTGATTGATTGTTGAAAGAGCCATAATCCAATTATGAAAGGCTTAGGTCTTCGCTGTTACTGCTTGGTTTGGATGTGGCACAATATTTATTCCTTTTTACGGAAATACTCATTTTACTTCCTGATGGCACAGATTTTCATTTGAGCCAGGGAAAAATGGTTGGCTCTTTATTGTTTGCATAGACAGCAAGGTCTGAGTGGTTGCTTGACTGAGAGGGTGACGGGAGAGCAGTGTGCTGGGGTGCAGAACCGCTGTGTTCCTGCAGGTGGCCCGGAGGGAATCGGATGAAGTGATGCAATATCTGTAACTCTGGCCTGCTAAGAGGAAAGCTGGGATGATGGAGGTGAAGGTGGCAAGACGGAATGGGGGCAGGAAGTATTCTCACATGCCTCTCCCAACACCTCTTAAAAAAAAAAAAAAAATCTGATTAAGACAGTCTGACTTGTGCTTTATATACTTTTTGTTTCTGTGTTGGACTTGGTCGCTTTAGTTATTATCTGGAAGCAGTTCAACCATTTTCATGTAGTGTGAGGCATCATCTAAAACTCTAGTGGTTTTCAGCAGGTAAAACACAGAACTAAGTAGGTTATACCTTTTCTCATCCTGGAAAGCTTGGGACCACAGTAAAAGGAGTACAGTGGGATCTTCAGAGGACTATAAAAAGTGCACTATGCCCAGGGCTGATAGCAGCAGGTTGGAAGATGTGCTTGAGAGATTTTACTTTCCACTTGTCAGTAGTTCTGTTTTATGGAGATTCTCCATATTTCACTCGTTTAATATTGACTGCATCTTGTAGTAGCATCTGATTCCATTGCTATATATTGTGTAGTCTCATCTCTAGAATTTGTACTTGAATGCAGTCATTCTTAGAAATGCCCAAGCACACTTGGGCACAAAGCTCTAGTGACCTAAGCTTCTCAAAGGGGAAGATCTGTTTGGTGAGAGAGAAAGCTGAGGCTCCTACAAAGTGGCAGACTTGCTGGCTTGCATTGATCAGTTGAAGAACAAAAGCCAGAACTTGCCAGATGGGATACCTTGTCAGTTGGAGAACCCTGCCTGTGCTGTCTGTAATTTGTTGCTGTTGGCTGGTCATATGAACAATGATAATTCTGTTCTGGGCTTTTACTGTGTAGCTGGTTACCTGCTTGCTGGGGGTAGTGCCTGTGTGTCTTCAGACCTGGCAGTTACAAGAACCAACATTTAGAGGAGATATGCAGAGGACTCTGCTTTTTGAAAATCTTTGTGAAGGGGCATATTGATCTGTCCTGTAGTTTAGCTTAGAAATGTAAGGTATTTAGGCAGCTAAGAGGCGTGCTTGCCTTGTATCTTAAATGAACTAGTACCTCTCTTTTGTAATGTTGAAGCAGGCATCTGTGGCTTTTTTTTTTTTTTTTTTTTTTTTTAATCTTGGTTGTCATCCGACTTGGCTTCTATTCTTCCTAAGAGCCTCATTTTCCACGCAGTCAGACTGTAACATCTGGAAACCATCCCTCTTTTGGCAGGGAATAATGTGACAGACACAATGAGGTGTAACTTCTACTTTTGTTATCTTACCTTTGCCTTTTTAAAAAGCATCCAGAATCAAACCATTGAAAAGATGTGTGGGAATTTCAGGTGCATTTTTGCGAAGCTCAAGAATGCTGTTGGGCAGAATCATTAGAGTAATGCAGATATTTTTTTTTCCCCTTAGTAAGGTTTGTAGTTGTGTTTGCTATACAGTTTATTAATTTGTTCAGTATTTTGAAATGCTTATATCAAGTGTTTTAAACATACAATTTTCCTGAACAGTGTGAGTTACTGGATACCAATTAAAAAATCTCATTAGTCAAACCATAACAGTATGTTTGCATTTCAAAATAGTATTTAACGTATTGCATTAAAGGTATTGATGTTATTAATGATACTTCAATAAATAATCTGATTGTGAAGCACTGTAGCAGGATGGTTTCCTTCCGTAACATCTGTTTGGATAAACCCAGCATCTCTATCTTTTACTGGAAAAGGGACTATGTTACTCACGTTTCAAGTCTCTAAACTTGGGATGAAGTCTAAATGACCACTTCAGGTTTTAACCTGATTTATCTTCATATGCCTTTTAAATTTCCTCCTTCCCTACCCCACTGCCCCCATTATTAAACACTGCTTAAGGATTTGCTTTCAAAGCATTAAAATGTGAAGGTTAATTTTGCTTTCTTTTCACTGATGTGTTTCCTGTCTGGTCTGTTCTGGGGATCACTGTCAGCTGTTAGCTGGGCTTGTCCTCTGGAGGCTGGTAAGATGCAGATGGTTGTGTCTGTATGTGTGCAGTAAGCTATAGAATGAAAACATAGGAAATGCATGTGAAAAAAGAGTGAGGAGAATGCTTTGAGGAGGAGACAGCTAAGACTGGGCAGGTTCCTGGTGAAATGTATAGGTAGAACATGCTGCCTCCCTGTCACAGCCGAGGTACTTAACCTGCAGACTGGCTCTCTCCTCAGCAGCTAGGCAGATAGGTGCATGAGTAGGAGCCCAGTGTGGGATCTGGGCCTCACTGCCAGCTTTGCCCTGCTAGAGCCATGGAACAACAGTCTGGACTATGGCCCCTCCAGCAGGAACGGCTAGAGTATTAGCAGCTATATGAGGGTTCCAGTTGGTCACTTCTCTCTGGTATACCTGGTCTTGCCTTACAGCAGGACAGTCATTGGCAAAATTTCTTGCTGGATTGTTGTGAAGGGGTTGAGGTCAGGTGCCTTGGATACTTGATCTAGTGACTGCAGGTGGTCTTGATTCAGTTGGATTATCCAGTGACTCATGAGAGGAGGGCATGGTGGTGTTGTCATAATTTGCTGCTTGTTCATTTGAATGCTAGAAGTGAGCTGAAACTTCTCAGTGTGTTTGGTGTCAGAAAAGTATGTTCTGAGATTGCTCTTTTTCACTTAATCAGAGGGCTTGTTGCATGCACTGGAGAGCAAATACTATAAAAATTGAATAGAGAGAAGGCCAAGGAATAAAAACAGTAGCGTGATGGCTTAATATCAACAGCCTCCACAGCATTGCTTTTTCAGTTTTGAGAGATAAACAGAAAAATGTGTGGACTGAAGTGGTGTGGAGGGAGTGTGAGAGCTGGAAGTTTAGAAAAAAGAGATTGTGAAGAAAGAGACTAAAGAACCAATACATAAATAAATTAGGACATTTAGGTTCTTTGCAATGCTAACTCTTCAGTGACTTTGGCACCGTGCACAGTGTGCACGCAGACCATGTCTATTGAAAGGCATGGAAGAGTGTGGATTGATGATGTCTAGTTTTGGTCTTCTTGTGAAGGAGTTATAAGACTGATTTATTAAGCAAACAACTGAAAATAACCACATATCTAAAGGTATTAATTGAATTATTGTTCAGTTTAGTCTTGATTATGCTATCATAATATGATCAAAACTGCTGATACAGTTAGAACTAAATCATATTAAAGTACAGCTGTTACAATAAATAATGCTACTTGAAGTATGTTTTCTGTATTTTACTCCAATTACAGAATTGCTTTAAAACTTGTTGGCAGCTGAAATACTAGGTCGTGTAATATTGGTAGAGGTAACACGTGTAGAAATAACACTCTGTCAGAGCTGTAGGGAATATCCTGCAGTTGCTCAGAGTCTTTCTTAATAATTCACTTGGGAAGGGGAATGCAAGAGTAATATGAAGAAGCATACTTATTTTGAGGAAAAAAAAAATCCGAACAACCAGATCTCATTTTATAAAGCAGAAGTTTATATATACCCTAGTCTCTTAGAAAAGGAGTGAAGGATGTAATGTAATTGATAACACCTTTTTCTTCAAAAGTAGCGAAGGGAAAAGATCCATCTGATCCTCTATTAAATTTTTTCTGACTAGTGTTTTAACTGTTGCTGAATAATCATTTCTGAAGCATCAGCATCTCTCATTCATGGATAGATAAATAGATAAATAATTCAAGGATGAACTCTAGCCACACACTTCATCACAATTTTAGAAGTACTAATTTTCTGAATTATGAAAGTGAGGTGCTTGATTTAACAGGTGATTAATTGAATTACTGAGAAAAAAATCAATACGGATCTTAACAACTGTCCTGCATTTTCCAAACCTCTGTCCTGGCCATGTAGCCATTTTTAAAATTTGCATCAGTGCCTTCTTGGGAAAATAACACATGTAGTGATTTTTGCTTTGTAAAACTTTCAGAGACTAGATGCCAAGAAACAGCAACAGAAAGGAGCATGTGTAGGGAAAGCATCCCATACCAAATCCCACGTATCTGAAAAATATTTGCTGGGAGCTTGTTTAAGCAATACTCCAGTTACTGTACTTACAGAAGATCTGTCCTAGGAGCTTGTGTTTCATACACTTTTGGGAGTCCTTAAAATTTTTATGTCTCTGTGTGTATGTATGTGCATATTCTTTTAACAAAGGCTGCTCCTGAATTATATTAGTTTGTTTAGCCTGATTTTATAGGTAATAGACATTGTGAGAGCACAGGTAGCACTCAGCAGCTGCTGAACACATGTTGTTGTGTGAACATGTGTTATTGAAGTGAATTTTGTCACTTTTCACCAGATCCCAATATTTGACCAGTACATTTGAGTTAATCACAGCTGCATTTCAAGTAATTATTCATGTATTAGGGAAAAAGAAACCTCTTAAAATTTAGACCTGCTATCTAGTGAAGACATATTCTGAATTCTTTGTGGCAGTTCACACTTAGCTGTTGCCTTTTTAAGTATTTTTTTTTTAATAGAAATGCCTCTCACATTTGGAGTGGGCAATATTGTGTATGATTAGCATTCCCAGACTACTTCTGTTGTTTCAGTCTTCTTTTTAGGTCATTAACATTTTGATAGCAGAAGTTTGAATGGCAAGATGCAATAAAGAGCTAAGTCACTTCTGTTACTAAAATATCTTAAAATTCTTCTGCTTGCTTTTCAAAACTAAATACTGAGACTAGGCATTGTACAGCAACTGCATGTATTTCTATCTTTGCAAGAGTCATTGAATAAAACTTTTACTTGTATTTATTGCAGAAAAGACACAGGTATCTTTTGGTGTCTCTGTGTAATCTAAATATAAATCTAAGGAAGTGTACTGTAATATTATTGCAGTTTTAGCAATCTCTTACAAAGTTTACTCCACAGAAATAACTAGGTCAACCTCTGGATGACCTGTCTTTTGGAGTTTCTTCAGTTAGCTTTAGGCTAGAGCTCCACCTTGTGATCTTTCAGCAGGATACATTTTCTTTTTATAGCTAATAATTTAATTATGATCTCACAAAGTTGAGTGACTTCAGAAAGTTTTCACAGACTCGAGAGATTTTAACATCTACTTAGGAAAATTGAAGTTGGAATTCTGTGAACGTGATAAACTGAAGAGCTGCTTTTTATGATGCACTTCAGTTTAGATTTAATTTGCTAAAATAATCTGCTTATTAAAGCACTCTTCCCAGATAAGGTAGACTGTAACTGTTTGGACTGGCACTTGCAAGAATTTCAGTTTCCTCTTTTCAGACTGCACTGTGGTGAAATCAGTGTATTTTAAAAGTTTTGACAGGATGCTTATTTGGGCAGTTTCCCTTTCTCATTGACTTCCCAAACTTGAGTGCTTTAAATGAGTCATCAAGTATGTGCATGAGGACTGTGTGACTGGGAGTGGACCTGAATTTCCAGAAGGTATTTACTGAGATTAAGGGGGACAAGGAGGTACTAGTGCCAGCCTTTTCCCATGCCAAAACAAGAGAACATAAAATCGGAAAGTGACAAATCCAAAACGCCTCTTAGTAGCTTGGAGTTTGGCTCTGGGAGTTCTTGTGTGGAATACCATCGCTGTTGAATGTTGCTTCAGTTAGTAACTGGAAGTATTAACGAAAAATATGTTACTAAAGGATTGTGAAATAGCATCTCTGGCTGAAAAAATCCTTAAGTTACTTCTAGATGGCAGGAAGGTATTCAGGAGAAACGAAGCAAGTACGTTCTTAGGGCACCTTATATTGCGTACTGCCAGAGAGGGTATGCTGAACAATGTTGGTTCTATTGGTTGAGTCATATTCTGGATGCATGTAACTATTCTAAAATGATGCTTTACTGGATGCATGTAACTATTTTAAAATGATGCTTTACTGGGACAAATGCAGTGACTTTTTTGGATTGTTGCTGAAGTTTGAGCTTGACGCTGGAGATTCCTTACAGTTTTACCTAGTATATTCCTGCAAGGCATTACTTTGTAGCTACTGTTTTCCATAATACCAGTTTATAGTTGCACTCATGAAGGCCAAGTTGATTCTTCCTTCAAGAAAAACAATTCTTGTAACGTAAATCTTAGTAGCATAATGCTTCAGCATCTAGCAGGAACTTGATATTTCCTTCCCATTTTATGAGGTGATTTCAACCAAATGATGCCATGGTTTTTGAAGTTTCTTTCTTCACATTGCGCTGTGACTAAATCACTAGAGTGCTCCAAAAAAGACTTGTGTAGCTGGAAGTTACTGGTTTTTTTTAATGTCTGCTTCTTGTTGCTGCCTTCTGCCACCTCCCTCCTAACCCACCTTACCATTTACTCAGGTTCTCAGCAGCTGTGACCAAGGCACTGAGGTGTGCAGTATTTTTCCAAATTCAAGTTCCTGACAGGAATTGGAGCAAATTTTAAAAATAAATAAACATTTAAATATAATCCCAAGCATAGAGCATTTTGTTATGTTACCAACTGAGTGTATATTTTTATATACTGGGCGGTGTAATAACTTCTTGCCACCAAAGAAGGGAGTTCTGCTCTTCTTTCCCCTGATCATGACTACACAGTCTTGGTGTTTACTGCACATGGGCTCCTGATACCTGTGGTTGAACCAGTTTGACTTGATAGTTGAAGGAAAATAAAAATTTTTGAGATACGTTTTGCCTATTTTATTGGAGATTTGAGTCAGGTGATGCTGAATAGCAGAACCAAAAAAGATAAATGGTGGGGGAGGGGATGTTGCCCTGACTCTGAATGGTTGGTTGCTAGAGTTTGTAAATGGAGCAGGAGAGGATGAGCCACAATGGTCATGTACCTGTGTAATTTTACAGAAAGGAGGACCAGGCTGACAAAGGTTACTGCCTTTCTGCTGCAGCAATGTTTTTGAAGCTTTTTATCTTCCACTGTGTTACGCTTCAGTAGTTGCTGATTATCTTGAGAATCACCAGCCCATCTCAGAACTCCTCTCTTTTTGCCACTATTTCTTTCCACTCTGATTCTCTGCTTTTATGTAATTGTTTGAAATGTGAAGGAAGAGCATAGTAAGTTCAGGGTTTATGGTTTCTCACAGCTCTTTAAATTCTGGAAGCTACAGTGGCCCCTAGCATCCAAAATAAGCACTTGCAGGAAAAAATGTTCGGCCTGTTATCTGCATGCTTGATTGAAATGCAGTCTCTGAAGCATAGCTCCCAAACATTAAGCAGCATGTGTTTAGCATGCCAAAATTAAATCTTTCCCTCAAATACCTAATCACTCCGGCAAGCTGTAGTCAGCAGATGTTGACTCTGAAGGCTTTTCTCCCTGCTATTGTATCTTCAAAATACTTGGAACATCATTTTTTCCTAATTTAACTGCGTGAAATCTAGCCTGGGGCAGACAAAACTTTAGCCTGCATGATCAAGTGTTTCATTTGAAGTATCCAGTGAGGCTTTTCCCCATGCCTTAAATACAAGAACATGAGATAAATAAGAAAGTTTATAAAGAAATGATAGTAATAAGTTGAGAAGGAATTAGTTTACAGTTTGAGGTTTTCTTGACAAAACACTATGCCGTTTCTGATTACTATTTTGTTGTAATCGGCATAGTATGATCTTAATTGATAGTCTTGTCAAATGCTTTAAATGTTACAATTAAGCCTGGTTTATCAGCTCTGGAAGACAGGAAGTTGTGAAATGGCTGGTTTTAACAGCTTGTTATAAGAGCTTGTCTGTGTAAAATGTCATGGAAGTTTAGAAACAGAGTTTGTTATTAAGTCTACACATACTGTGCTTTAAATTTAGCTTCAAATCTGGGTTTCCTTTGGTTAGCTGGAAGCATCTTTGTGCTGTTAAGTCTGGCCTCTGCAGTGCATGCCATTACAGGTAAAACTTAAAGCAACTATAGATGTAGAAATGAAAGCTGTTACTCGCAAGGTGTTAATGGAAACCATTACAGTTTGAGCTTGCTCATCCTACTCAGAAATATTTTCCCCCTTCCCCCAATTGTTTCTATATTTTATGTTACCCTGGTGCTTTTAACATTTGTTAAGGTACTTTGTAGTAAGATCATGGGAGGAGCCAAAAATAGAAAGTCTTTAAACAGGGGAAAGCTTGGTTAGAACTGGGGAATGGTGTGATGTGAATTTTCTGTTTCCAAGTGTTTTACCCCTTCATATGTGGAAATTTTTACAGTGTATTTATTTTCATTTTCTTACAGAACTTGTCCACTACAAAAGAAGAAAGAAAAGTAAGCGTGTACTTCAGACTGGTTTTTTAATATCTTTCTAATACAGTGGTGTTCCAGAAGATGATAAAGAAATGATAGCAGCTCCAGAAATACCAACTGATTTTACTCTCCTTCAGTAAGTGTTTTAAGAATTGGCAGTTTCATTTCTAAATATACTTGTTCTTCTTAGCATTAATACACATGGTTGTTTTTCTCTTGGAACCAAAATGAAGGCATAGTATTCTAGTTTTCTTGCTATGATTCTGTTTAGATGTTGAGTACTGAGCAGTAATTAAAATAAGTGTTTTAGAAGTGCTGAATTATTTTGAATCTGTTCTTAAACTTTGCAATAGGAAGCCATTGTGCCATGCTCTTTTGTTCGTGTGATGTACTTCTCAGGATTTTTTCCCCTGAAATTGAAATGTGTGACTGCCTTCGAATAGGAATACCAAAATAAGATTCCATTTGTTAAAGCCTATTTATTTATTTAGAGAAAGTAGTTGATGTATTTGCCCTTAATAAATGGAGCAGGTCACCATTTATTTAAAATATCTAACGCTGGATTCTTTGCTTGAAGCCAAAGTCTTAGCTTCCCTTAGGCATCACTTTCTTGGTGTTTTGCACTTAATATTATTCACTATCTAGTCTTGTACAATTTATAAGGAATAATTTTTTGCATTTCCAAGATTTAAGATCAGATATAGGTTAAGTTTTAATTATAGAAATGTTTATTGTAAGCAGACCAGAAGAATACAGTTCCTCACCTTCTGAATTGTCAAGAAATCTGCTACATTGCAAGATTGTTGAAGTGAATTAAAGTGGTAAAAGATCTCAATATAAAGACATAGTTTTATATAAATGAGGTTGTTTCCTTTTAATAGAAGTAAAGGTAAATTCATACAGTTTCATATGAAGTACTGTTTTAACACCTGCTTATGGGAGTTTGTTGGTACAGTTCATTGCTTAGTGAAATGTTTGGAATTCATGTTCTGTTCTTTCCTGTGAAAATAAGAATACCTAGAAAGTTTTTTTTTAAGAAGGAATATTTTTCACCTTTTTTTTTTTTTTTTTTTCCTTTTTATTCTTGTGATCTTTGTCTGTCTCTTTTCCCCCTCATAGTCAACAAATACAGAAGTAGGAAAATACAGTCAAAAACCAAGAAGCTCTTTTCAGACCTTGAGAGACCTTGAGTTTGTGGATTGGCTTAGGATCTACCAAATACATATGAATGGGTCTCCCATGGCCTGTGGTTATCTTTATGACTGCGCTGTTAATTAAATCAGGAAGTGTGTATCTGAAATGTGTGTCAGCAGCTGGAATTAGTCATATTGCATGTATGTGTTAAAACAAGATCTAGTATAATTTAAGTTCAGTTCTACAGGAAGTGTAAAAATAGAGGATATATAAGCTAAGCATACTCTATTAATAATTCAGGTGGCTTCACATACAGTTGTCCAGTGTTGTCATTAAATAAATCTGTTTATTGATGCAGCTTACTTTAATCATGTAGGAGATTAAACAAATTAGAAAAAAAAAGTACATTGTTTAATATCTTTTTACCTTAGAAGCCTCAAAAGAACTACAGGTTATCTTTTTGATGGAGAAACCTCACTTAAACATTCTTGCCTTTTAACATAAGTGCATACCTTTTTACTTAATTTCTAGTAGCATGAAGTCCTGGGGCACTTCTGTTGTAAAGGAAGGTGGTAGATTATTTTTGCTGTGTTTTTCCTCTGATTTTTTTGTTAAAGGGTTTGTGGCAGATGTCTGTAATAGTCTTCGCTTTTGAGATGATGCAATGTTTGCCACGTGTCAAAAGCAAGGTGCTGCTGATACTTTCTACCCACATTCACATCTTTTAGCCTTACTATATAGCTTTCTTCCCAGGTAAATTGTTTTGAGGAGGCAGAGTAGTCTGTGACTGTAAGAGGTGCTCTGATCTGTCACTTGACAGTAGTTTTAAACAGAAGAAAACCATACTTTTCACTGTTGAGTTGACTTACTGGACTGAAAGTATGTGACTTTACCTACTGTATTTGTGAGTGTTTCTGGTGAAGTGTGTAAATGTAAGTATTTGCCCTTTTATCTTTGCAGGGAGTCTGAAACACACTTCTCTTCTGATACAGACTTTGAGGATATCGAAGGCAAAAACCAAAAACAAGGCAAAGGAAAAGTATGTTCAGTTTATAGGGGTACTGAAATGCTTTTGCTATTATGATTGAGGAGTTCAGCCCTTTTGAAGCAGAATGAGCTAGGAATATTTTCTGAGAATGCAGCTGTTCTGTGAAAACAGTTCATGTTTGTATTTGCATTGATAGTTCCTTGTGCCTTCGTAGTAATAAGAGAGGTGAGGAAGAACAAGATTAGCTCCTATTTGATTAGTCTCTCTGCACATGTTCTATTCTATATGTATATTTGGTGCTAATACAAAACATTTTGAGTGGTGTCAATAATTTTGGCTCTCTTTTAATTCAAAAAGTGAACAGAAGCCAGGAATTTAATAAAAAAATATTTTGTTTAATAGGTCTCA
Source organism: Tricholaema leucomelas (assembly GCA_013400475.1). Lineage (NCBI taxonomy): Eukaryota > Metazoa > Chordata > Aves > Piciformes > Lybiidae > Tricholaema lacrymosa > Tricholaema leucomelas. The sequence goes on from WAAF01005838.1 coordinate 72,506, forward strand.
GACCTTTAACCTAGGGGATTACATACACTGCCTTTATGAGGAGGTTCAAACCCATTTATAGGACTTCTGTCCCTTGACTGGGTGGGTGTCCACCCACCTGAATGGCTCCTCCACCCTCACTGTCTTGGCTTCAGCCAAATGTGGCTACTTCCCAGCCCAGGACAAAACTGCCCTGCACTGTGACTGCCTGTCAGGCTGGCACCTGACATACCAGCACAGTTTTTAAGAGGTGGTGATAAATAGTTTTGTGCAAGTAATTTAATTAGCGTTAATTTTTTTTTTCTTGCTTTTGTACGTCATACTTGATTTTAGGAATCAAATACAAAGACAGCTGTCTGCTCTTCCTCACCCCCACTTGCCAAAGTGCTCACATGAAAAGAAAAACAACAAAAAGCAAAAGGTTGTGGAATTGCAGAGGAGACTGATGTGTAAAGGCAATTGCCTTAGCTGTTCTAAATAATATATGTATAATTTGTTTTCCAGTTTAAACAGGAAAAAAATCTTTTCATCATATATTGTCACTATAGTGGTTTTTAGTTGCTAGAAGATTTTAAATAAGGGAAGAGGGAAGTGGAACCTGTAGAATTCTTGTTGGTCTTTGTATCACCCACAATCAGCTGTTACTGTCAACTCTGGATTTTAAATCTGGTTCCTAAAAAAAAAAGGCCTTATGTATAGTTGTCATGGTATACATAGCAATTTTTATATATATTGAAAATGTTGGTGGGGGTGTGGTTGCTTTTTTCCCCCTAATTAATCAGTAATGCAATACTCAGTTACAACTCCTTGTGTGTATGTGATTGCAGACCTGTAAAAAAGGAAAAAAAGGGCCAGCAGAGAAGGGGAAAAGTGGAAACGGAGGAGGGAAACCTGGTGGCCCGAATCGGATGAATGGACATCACCAACAGAATGGTGTGGAAAACATGATGTTGTTTGAGGTAGTTAAAATGGGCAAGAGTGCTATGCAGGTAAGACTTGAGATATATCTATGGATTGGATGAATATACAATTTAAACATAACAAACGAGTAATTAATTTTTAAAGTAAGTTTTTAGTCACAAATTAAAGTACCTGTTCTTTTATTTTTTTTAAGTAGCTTTGTATTGTTAAGATTTGAATTTGATCAAATTGATTTTCATTCCTAAATGTTAGGCATGAATAATCACATATATAATGAAGAAAGTCAAGCTGTGACTCAAAGTGAATTTTCAGTTCCCTGAATGAAGAAAGGTTGTTTTATATTACATGATTTTAAAGTCCTTTTTGTCTATATAGTCTTTTGACTTAACTAAATACAAATGTGGTTTAGTTTGCAGATGTTCTTTGAGCTTAAATGATCTAAAAGAAATAATTTCTTCTCTGTTGTGTTCCAAAGTATAATCACTAAATACAACTTAGGAGAAACATAGAATAGTCTTTAAGCTAACATGGCTGATGTATATTGCAATTGGGTGGAATTTGGGTCAGGAAATTTTAACCTGTTAGGGGTATGCACTGGAGACAGGGCCTAAACTGACTGAAATCAGTTTATTTTGAAATTTGACACATTTATTTAGATTTTTTTAACCTCCCTCAAAAAAATGAAAAATAAGAAATCAGTTACAACAGTCAAGTGTTTGCTTGCCTGTGAATCTTCCAGTGGAGAGGGAGTTAAAGTCTAAGCGTGTCAGCCATGAGGCCTTCCTGCTGACTCACTCATGTGACTTCTGGGAAGCCTCGAAGAAAGACTATCTTTGGGATTGAAAATCTAGAGTTTACAGCTTCTGCAATAGGCATGCAGGAGCTAGATGATATGCAGCCCTCTCTAGATTTGCAGGCTCCTGCATTAGAAGCCTGAATTCCATTGCAGAAATTTAGTTCAGTCTTAAAAAAGAAAAGACTACTTTGATGTATTTACACAGAGAAATCTGATACTTCTGTCATTTGTTTTGTTCTGCTATATTTCAAAGTGGATAGAAAAAGTATATTCCTCTTGTTGTGTGTACTACATTTTTCAGCCAATTATCAGTGATGGTATGTAAATGACATCTTACCTTTTGGAAACTGTATAGTCAAGAAGTCTTTTGCTTTTCAAGAGAAAAATAGACCTTTGCCAGGCCTGAGTACTCTTGAGTTGGATGATCGATACTTGGGTAATAGAGTGAATCTTATTCAATACGTTTTCTCAAATTTGAGAAGAAAGGAATGCTCAGATTATTTTGAAAAGAAAATCCACTTCAGCACTATGTGTGAAAAGTGTTCTCAGTGGCCCTCAGCGCTTGTTTACCTGAGAAAACTTCAACAATTTTTATTTTATATTAAATTCTGTTTCATACTTTCTTCTGAGTTAGTGTCTGTTCTCTGGCAGAAACATGTTTCATCCACTGAGAAGAAATGTTTTGAAAAACTACTGTTCTCCTAGAGGTTATTTAAAAGAAATTCTAGAGACAAGGATACACAGCTGTTCTAGCATCTTCTTGCACACAGACCTTTTAGGTGTTTCCGAGATTGTTTCCCCCTTCCTCACAGGTCAATCAAATGAGTATGAGAAGGCTGACAATTTCACTTCAAGTTTTTCAATCTTTTTGTCTTGCTGCTGAAAGTTGTGTATTATACATAAACAGCTTTAAAGAGGAGGGATTCAGACATCTTTCTGTGTGGCAGAACATTTGGTTTGTCCTCACATACTTATTGCCTGTGAAAGTAAGCACTTGAGCATACAGACAAGAAGCCAGTAGACAGTTTGTACTATACATGTGAATGTTCTAAACATAATTCCATGCAGATTCTATGTTCTTGCAAATATTATGACAGGTTTGCTGTTAATTTGCTTCCTTTTAAGTTTTTTAGTAAAACGCTTGTGTTCCTATTTGGTTTAGTGAATAGAGAGTAATAAATGGCCATGCAGTGTAGGGCAGCGATATTCATTCTGTTAAGGCTTCTGTGTGTAGCACAGTTCATCAATAAGACAATATTTTGGAAGAGTACTGGGAGTTGTAGCTGTTTGAACCAAACACCTAAATAGTACCTTTAGAGAAGTGTGACTGGTTTGAAAAAGAAAAAAAAAAGGAAGAAGAGAGAATGTCTGTTGCCTGCTTCTGTACTATGCCAACTATTTTTGTATTCTTCTTCTAAAAAAAAAAATGTTAGTGTAGGACTGTGTGGTATTTCTGCCCTTTATTTAGGTGTCAGTTTTTTACTTGCCTGTATTTATAGAATAAACTTGAGTTCTTCTATTAAATGCTACTATTATGGCAGTAAAGGATTATTCAAACATTTTGTTCTGTATTGATCAAACCTGCAGAATTAAGGTTATATACAAGAATCACTTACCGGAAAGAAGTTGACCATGTTCAATTTATGAAAACCTAAAAAAGGGCCTTTATATTTGTTTGTTTTCAGTCTGTGGTGGATGACTGGATAGAGTCATACAAACATGACAGAGATATAGCACTTCTTGATCTCATTAACTTCTTTATTCAGTGTTCAGGCTGCAAAGGTAAGATACTGAAATGTTTACTCATCTGTTTAAGTAATACCACAACAAAATTCTTGTGCTTTGCTTTTACACTACATGTGCTGTAGAACAGCTCTGTCTCTGTGGCTCATTTAGATTGTTGAATTCTGTAGTTGGGCTGTTAATTCTGAAGGTGAGATCAGAGGGTTTAGAAAGACTATACTATATTTTAAAATATAGATTAATCTGCAGTACTGGTATTTAACACTTGATCTTCTTCTGCTACTGCTATTATTTCCAAAAAATCTCTCTCTCTTTTAAGCGCTAATAGTTTGTTCAGTCTTGGAATTCTAGTTTGTATTTATCTACTTGCTACCACTGAGTATTTTAAGATACATAGTATTTATAGTGATACTTCATTTAAAATTCTAGTATGGACACTTTGTAATAGCTTGTCTACAGTATGATAGTATTTACAGATTTTATTTTCCTCATTTTAATGTCTTCCATTAGTTTTCCCCTCACTTATGAAGAGAAGGTAACTTGTTCTGTAGTATCACTGCTATTGACAGATTTGGATTGGTTGTAAATTGTTCTCTTCAAGTGTTTCTTTGTCCCCATGAACTTAAAATACATAAATCTCCAGAAAACTGACAGCATTTCTCAGAGGTTATCCATCCTTTCAAGAGTAGTGACCTTTTGATTATCGTTACAGGGTCTTCTAATACTTTCTGGGCTGATCCTTGTTACGAATTTTGCAGTATAGTTGCAGTAAACTTTCAGGAGATCTGTTAAGTTTTTTTATATCATTGTTTATACTTGAACAATTTCAGGCAAAGACAGATAGAAAATATGTGAAATCACTGTGTTTGTTACAGTGTAGAAGATAATAAATAGCAGTAGAACTCTTCAGAACTGTTTTACACCATTTTGAATCATGAGTCCTGAAAGGTCACTTCAAATAGTGTAGTCTCTCAACGTGTGAAAGAGGTCTGGCACAAGTATTTTCTGACTTACAAATACTAGTGATTGAGTAAATTCTAGATGTGTGTGTGCATGCACACGAACATACTTCATAAAAAGAGGAATAATAAAAAGTATCTAGTATACATGAACTGTTGGTACTAAACAATTGTTATATGCTCAAATGAAAAGTTGTGTAGCTTCTAAAAAATACATGTATCATCTATAGCTTAATTTAAAGTTGGCAATTTCGACATTGTAGCAGGAGGTATTTAATCTGATATTCACCGTTTTCATATCGAAAGTGCTCATGTTGTGATATCGCAATTGTAGGAGTTGTTACAGCAGAGATGTTCCGACATATGCAGAATTCTGAAATAATCCGAAAAATGACTGAAGAGTTTGATGAGGTAATTTAACAAAGTGCTAATAATGTATTGTTATTTATATTTTGTAATTGTACTGGTCCCAATCTTAATGGATCATCTTGCTACAGGTCTCTTGCTGCAAAAGTGACAGTACTCCTGTGAATAAAAATCTTAAACTCTTGAACTTCTAAGACTAGGAAGCAAAGCTCTGTTGTTTATTAATGGTTTAAGAAATCAATATTGACTTTCAGTTTGTGAATAGCGGGAACTCCTGCTACTGTGGGTCTGTGTGGGATTCCGCTGGGTTCTTGCTATGTATGTAGGGCCTTTAAGATGACTTTAACTTCTAGAACAGTTGCTAAATTTGTTTCTATGCATCATTAGTGTACAATCAAGGAAATTTTAATTTGATTATTCTCCAGTTGAAGAGCAGTGGTTTGCATTTAATGGAGATTTTAACATTTTTCCTTTAAATGGCCGCTTCCTTTCTGTTCCACTGAGTTTGGAGTAAGTTGGATGTGTTGGGCTTTTTGGGGTAGAGTTTGTGCTAGTATATTTTTGAGTGGTATTTGTTTTACCCTGTACACCAAAGAATGTACAAAGTATCTTTTTAATCTTCTCTCAAAAGTTACCTAATAAGGAAATAATTCCTCCCCCCCCAAAAAGTAAAATTTGAAAAACATTGGCAATTTTAACACAGAGTGAAAATGCAGTTTGTTCTTAAAAGGATTCCAGTATTCCTAAGTGCACAGATGTACTTGTTTATTATAAAGCAATATTGTATGAAATACATAAAGCTTCAGCTGGGACTGTTGGTAAAGCGCTGTGGTGGTGTTTTCTTTTTAAATGCTAGGTTTTGCTTGTTTTCTCTTGTAATAGAATTCTAATGGATAACTGCAAGATTAATAAGCCCTTTTCATGAATACTTTGATTTTAAGATTGTAATGTTGTTTATCCTCTTAAAGAAGGTGATCACAGTAGCACTGATACAAGTGATTTTTTTGTCTACTTATTTAGTTATTTGTTTTCTCCCCACCCCAAAACCTGCCTTCACTTTACCATTACTTGTAATGGTACTTCTCAAATCAGAAGAACACACATTTGTTATAGCCAAGGTGTTACAGTAGGGCATTTTATGAATGGAATTTTCAGTCTGATGTGAACTTCATGGTCATGAACTGAGTGTTCCTAAACATGTCTTCATGTCCTAGTTCTACTGTAACAAGAAGCAGATTTGTAAGGAGTATGAAATTTAAAAGAAAAAAAACTAAGCATGACTTTTTTTTAAGGGAGTAGGCAGAAAGAGGAAATTAATGGTTATTTCAGTGTATGTGATTATGCAGTTTTTATAGTAGGACTTGTAGAATGTTACCTCTGCTATAGCAAGCCAGTGCTACAAAGTAGATGCATATCACAGATTTTTATTTCAAAGTTGTACTTTTTAGTCTTTATTTAATAAAATAACTGCTAAGATGTTTGATTTTTCTGTTTTCCATGTTCCCCCCCCCCCCAAATAGGATAGTGGAGACTATCCACTAACTATGGCTGGTCCCCAGTGGAAGAAGTTCAAATCCAGTTTTTGTGAGTTCATTGGAGTACTTGTCCGACAATGTCAATATAGCATCATATATGATGAGTATATGATGGATACTGTCATTTCACTGCTTACGGGGCTGTCAGACTCTCAAGTCAGAGCATTTCGACACACTAGCACACTGGCAGGTTAGTGAATTATGTTTGTCTGTGTATTGCTTCTATGTTTATCACTGCATGGGGAAGAGTTATTTTGATTCAACTTCTTGATGCTGGACCTTCCACTCGTTTAATTTTTCATTTGATGCAGTTTTCATGTAAAACACCAAGGCATTCAATATGGAAAGATGAACAGTTTTTTTTTATTTAAGGAGAATATACCAATTCTGCTGTATCATCAATTTGACTGTTGTACCGTATGACTAACACAAATTTTAACTCTTAAAAACCCAAGCTGTAATTTTTTTTTGAGTTGTCCGAAAATAACTTGATAAAGTTGCTCTGTTGCATGTTCATTTCTGTCACACCAAATAATTAATTGGTGATTGTTTATTTGTTCACATCAGTAATAGATTCTGTTGAATTTTTTTTTCCCCATTTTTTTTTCTTTGTCATTTCTTATGAGATTATAGTGTTTATTCTTGAGGATTGTTTTATATGGAATAGAGGCAGCTAACAAAATACTTGTATCCATAGTTAAGGTTATTTGCAGTAGTTTTGGCTTCTTTAGGTGATTTTGGACTTGATCTTTGGATATCCCTTCCAACCCCTACCATTCTATGATTCTGCAGTTATCTCAGACTTGTTCTATTTGTCTTGCTATCCTTGGAGATCAGTGTGTAATGATATTTTGATTTATCTGCATGTCTTTATGCCTTACTCATCAACTTCATGCTAGTGATACATGTTTAGTAACATTCTGGATGTGCTCTGCCAATGCAAGCCCTTTCATGTCTTGTTAAAAGAGTTCCTAACAAAAGTAAGTATGCTGTTGTCCACGTCCTGGTTTCTGGAATAGACACTCGTGGAAATAAATGCACATACAAAAATCCACCCAAGTATATCTTTTTCGTCAGTTCTCTGGCTTCTGATAGGCTACTATAATTTCTCTGCATCTGTAAATAAAAGGTATTGAAAGAAAATGACTCCTCAGCAAAACTAAATTGAGGAGAGAAGAATGATGCAGTGTGGAGGCATTGTCCCAGGACATTTCCTTTTGAAGATAGAAACTTCTTCTATGTATGAGTTTGGATCAGTAGTATCAGTCCTACTATATGATTCTAGTAATGGAGTCTTTCTGATGTTTCCTGGGCTCTTAACTCTTTCTGTTAATCGTTTTTCTTAGGTCAGATAACCTGCTAAATATTCTTTTCTTTTTTTTTCACATTCTTTGTAGCTATGAAGCTGATGACTGCTTTAGTGAATGTGGCATTAAATCTTAGTATTAACATGGACAATACACAACGGCAGTATGAAGCAGAAAGAAATAAAATAATTGGGAAACGAGCTAATGACAGGCTGGAACTCTTACTACAGAAGAGGAAGGAGGTTAGTGCAACTGCCTGCAGCTGGTGTGAGCAGGATGAGTGTTGATAAATGACAATTGATTGTGTGTAGTTTGTTTTGGAAATGTAGCTGTTAGTCCCTTGGTTTAACTCTTTAAGCTACTGATACTTAAGATTTAAAGAACTTTGAAGGGTGCTTCCTACCATCTCCATTTCTGTAAAAAGAAGTAAACATAGATTCAAAAATTTTCAGATAGTGCCATCTTAGTAAAGTTGCCAAGTGAGACTGCAGTCAGCACTAGATAATTTTTGTTGTATTCCTTTACTTCAGTTTCCTGAGCTAAGTTCAAATATATAACAAAAATTGCCATATGATCATTGAACCCTATGATCTGGACACAAACCACTGCTTTTATGATGTCAGTACTGACCTCAACAGAAAGTCTGTTTAAAGGCTGCAGATAAGTTTTCTTTTTTTTTTCTACAGAAAACACTATCAAAATTGAAAATGCAATCTACTTTTGTTTTCTTTCTTTTTTTGTGTAAAAGGGATTTGCTGATTTGTTGCTGATGCTGCTGTCTTGTTGAAAGCCTTAATTCATTCAGGTTTAAGTTTCTGGGTTTTTTTAGGGAACAGATGTTTTGAGGGTTTGGTTTTTTAGACATTAGCAAATAACCTTATGATCAAATGCAGGATCTCACCTTTGCTTTCAGCTTTTCTGGTGTTACTTGTTAACATTTTATTTAACACATTTACATTAGCAACTTTATCTTCTGTTCGTCTCACAAAAATCTTAGAGACTTATCCCTTAAACACCCATTAAATGTAGACATGTAAGTTGCATAATTTGTGTAATATGTAGACAGACAAAAAAACCACTCGTGGGAATTGAGACTTTCTCAAGTAGACTAAGCTATTGGCTTTTAGGGTTTCTTACCAGCTTTTTTTGCTTGTTTTGATTTTCTGTTTCTCTTAATACTAACTGAAAGTAGCTGCAGTTTCAGGTTTTGCTTCATTTATAACAGACTTACCCATTACTAAAATTCACTTCATTGATTCATTGTTTTTGCAACCCTTTTGTTTTAATGTTTTGATTGCTCTTGTCTTGCTGACAATATTTAATTACTTTGAAATATTTTGACTGACTTTCTTGCACTTGCAAAGCAATTTTCTGTGTTTTAAAACTGAAACAGTTTTCCACGTATGCATCTTACTCTTGTGTTGTCACTCTGAGACTGGATTTCTTTCCTCTATTTCTTTTCAGTTCCGTATTATTACAGGTTTTTTTTTCTACACCATCTTACTTAGTTTCTGTGTTTTTTTTATCTCTTAAGTATTGGATGGAAGAGGTATTCAACATGGAGTACATGCTACTCATGTAGCCATTTATGAAATTCTTCATCTGTATCTTGTCTTAGAATTTTCAGCATACAGAAAAGACTCAGTTCACATGATTTAATCACTTGAAAATTAAATCAAGTTTTTTCGTAACTTATGAAGGAGCTTGCAGAAACCTGTGATGTCTGTGTTAGAATTGAGGAGCAGTTTTCCAGTGGTCAGTGCTATGGTACTGTGAAGCAGATTTGTGAATGGTTGAGAAAAAGATTTAATGCCCATGCTTGCAAATGCTAACTTAATTCATTTAATTCTATCATCAGCACCATGTGATCAGATGGTAAAAATGCTGCTCACTGTTTCTGTACTCTGTTCATTCTTTCAGCTTCAGGAGAACCAAGATGAAATAGAAAACATGATGAATGCAATATTTAAAGGTGTTTTTGTGCATAGATACCGGTAAGTTTGTCTTAGTAAATTATTTGTAGCTTCATTTTAATTTATTTTGGAATCTGGTACAAGGTGTTTCTAATTATTCATCTATTTGATCCTCTTGCCCCACTTCACAGGGATGCAATTGCTGAAATAAGAGCTATCTGTATTGAAGAGATTGGAATATGGATGAAGATGTACAGTGATGCCTTTCTCAATGACAGCTATTTAAAATATGTAGGGTGGACTATGCATGATAAGGTAAGTTGCATTGAGGTCACGGAATGGAATCATAAAGCGTTATGTCAGGTTTTTCATTGTTGATCTTGCTGGACTCAAGATTCTAATCTCTGAACTGTTTTAATCAAGCACTTCATTACATACCATCTGGAGTATTGTGTCCAGTTCTGGGCCCTTTAGCTCAAGAATGACAGGGAGCTGCTTGAAAAGAGTCTATTGCAGAGCCACACAAATGATTTAGGAAGTTGAACATCTCCCTTATGAGGAGAGACTGAGGAGGAGACTAAGGGGTGACCTCTCTAATGTTTATAAATATGTAAGGGGTGAGTGCCAGGAGGATGGAGCCAGCCTCTTCTGGGTGATGTCCAGTGACAGGAAAAAGGCAATGGGTGGAAGTCAAGGCATAGGAGGTTCCATGTGAACCTGAGGAAGAATTTTTTCGCTGTGAGAGTGACAAAGCATTGGAACAGGCTGCCCAGGGAGGTTGTGGAGTCTTCCTCCCTTGAAGATATTTTAAGAACCATCTAGATGTGTTCCAGTGTGATCTGCTCTAGATTATCTTGCTCTGGCAGGGGGACTGGACCAGATGATTTTTCACAGTCCCTTCCAGCCCCTGACATTATGTGGTTCTATCATTTCAACACATATGTAAAATAAACTTAACTCTTTTGAGTAGTTTTAGACAACAGATATACATGGCCTTGTAATAAACCATTACTTGTAAGGAAATGGCTTATTCTATTTATTTATTGCTTATACAGACTTCTACTTTATAACACTTAACTATTTAATGCTTTTCACATGGAGCAATCCAGTCATATGGCTTCACATTTTCTGTTTTAAGAAACTTTTTTGCATTCTCAGCTAGCCATAAAAAGCATAGGAAAAGTCCCCTTCTGTGCTAATGAGTGCATGAAGCTGTTACTTTACCAGCTACCAGATAGAGATTATTCTCTGCTTGGAGTAGTGAATAGATGTGGTTTACAGATATTTCCTTGATTAGTTGTTGAGTCAGCACACAGTTTCAGTTCTTCCATTGGAGACTTCAAGCTGTTGGATTTCAAGTGAAATGAACGAGAAAGGCTCACTCATGCTAAGCTGTTCATGTGTTTGGTATAAAAAAATCAACCTCTGGCAGTGGAGTGATAAGAAACAGTGAACTCAGTTGTCCTGGATTTTTGAAATGTGTTTCTGTGTCTGCATCTTAAACAACGTCGGTCTTGTTCTTCAGGAGCAATATAGCTCTCTGCAGACACTGGGTAATTCTGATCTAACAAGAGATGGTTAATAATGTATATGTTGCCAATTTTGAACAATCCTACTTAGAAATATCATGATCATTTAGATTACACTTTCAAAGAATGGAACAAGTGTATATTTTTTTAATTGGCTTGTTACAAACAAGGACATGAATTTGATAATAGATATTATATTTGTCTTTGAATTAAATAGACTGCAAAAGAAACTTGTATGATTTGAAAATTGCATTTGTATCCTATACTTGACTTTTAATCCAGTTCTTAATTTTATTTTAGCAAGGAGAAGTAAGACTCAAATGCCTAACTGCTTTGCAAGGGCTTTACTATAATAAAGAGCTTAATTCCAAATTGGAACTCTTCACCAGCCGTTTCAAGGTTAGTGTAACTTCACGTTTTTAAGTGCATGTGAATTTTTTTTAAAGTTGTATCACACTTTTCCCTTCTTTGAAAATGCTTTCTTTTGTGTTCTTAGGATAGAATTGTGTCTATGACTCTTGACAAAGAATATGATGTTGCAGTCCAAGCAATAAAATTACTCACTCTTGTTTTACAGTAAGTACTTGTGTATCTCCTTATGTGACCTACAGCAAATATTAAAAGTTATTTAATGTTTCTCATCCCTGTGGGTGAGGACAACAGCTGGATAACAATCAGGTAATTGACAGTCTAGAGGAATGTCTATGGATCTTAAGTGCAAATGAACTGGGATTTCAACTGTAATCTGTCTAGAATAATGCTGTTGCTTAGCTACTGCAGTTAAGTAGATGTGAAGTTTAGAAACTTAAGAGTTTACCCTCCCTAATTTGAAAGTGTGGTAGAATACTTGAAGAACTACAAAATGTGCTGAGCATTACACAATGGTTGAAATCTAGAGCATAACCTTCTACTAAATGGTTGTATCTTACCAGTATTTTTACTTGGGAATACTTTGTAATTAAACTATATTGCTTTGGGTTTTACTATGATAAATTAATATTTTCTTCATTTTAATCTCACTCATTAGATTTCTTATTTTGAGCCCACTGTAGTGATTTTGTTGGTTTTATTTTACCTTTCTTCTCATCCCCACCCCTAGGAGTAGTGAAGAAGTTCTGACTGCAGAAGACTGTGAAAATGTCTACCACCTGGTTTATTCAGCTCATCGGCCAGTAGCAGTTGCTGCAGGGGAATTTCTTTATAAAAAGTAAGATGGAGAAATTGTACTCACCTTCTAGTTCCTGTAGAATTTAGTATGCATAAATATTATGATTCTTACTAGTTTTAATTAAGAAATGGAAAATCTGAATAATGAATTTGCCTTAAATAATAGCTTAATGAAAATACAGGACTGCTATAGCTTTTGTTGTCATTTTTCTGAAAGCTTATACCTACAGGGAATGTAATAACAACGTTCCTCTTCTCCTTTTCTGTCCCCTACTGTGTGCTTTGAAACATCTTAAAGTTCTCACGGTTTCATACCTAAAACTTGCTCTTGCATGCTACTGAGGATTCTCCCATTTGCAGTTCATCATCCTGCCTTCCAAGTGGTGTTACCTAACTCTTCTGTTTAAAGAAAAAAAAAAGGTGCTTTCAATACATATCAGGTGTTAAGAGGAGCAAAATAGTTTCATCAGTATGTTCCAGACCTTCCAATACTTTGCTTCTTGAGAAGCATGGAACCTTAAGCACCAACAATTATCACTGGTATTTTTAAAGTATTATAGTTGCACATTCAACTGGAAACAGTCAGTGAACCAGCTCAGCACATACGAAGTTGTTTTATGCTTGTCTCAAATTAGTTCTTTCAAAGCAAAATGTGGAGCCAAGCAGCAAGGTATTAAGTGTGTATCTGTAAAAGAAGCAGTATCTTGATATTAATTTACTGTGGCAAAGGTAATGAAGAAGAAACGTGTCCTGAAATAATTTTTTCCTTTAGGCTTTTCAGCCGCAGAGATCCTGAAGATGATGGAATACTTAAAAGAAGGGGAAGACAAAGTCCGAACGCTAATCTTGTCAAGACATTAGTATTCTTCTTTTTAGAAAGTGAAGTAAGTTGAGTTTCAGGGTTATCCTTGTGATGTTGCTTTTAACTTCTTTTTTTGTTGTTTGTTTTGTTATTTTTTTGGTTATTTTTTTTACTTCATTGTTTATTTTCTTTTCCTCACTCACTGGTTTAATAACCATGAATCTCTCCTTCTTGTTTTGAGAAGCAAGGAGGTTGAAAGACTGTTCTGTGTTGTATTTATTTAAAGTATCTGTCCAGTACAGTGTTGAAACAGGCTGTTAGCTCTACTCTGACAGATATTCTTTCAGCATTCCTCATACTAATGTATAGGTGGAAAGAAATTGTGATTTATAAGAGGGGAGGGGGAAAAAAGCCCAGAACTCCACAACCATCCCTCTGATGGCTATCTCCCAAGTTCTGAAGATCTCGTAGCTTACTCTTTTTAACTTGACTGGGGAAGAGAGGCTTCAGTGGAACCAGAGTGTGCACAAAGTTTTCTAGTTTTGGCTACATACAGGAACCAAGCAGGAAAAATATCCTGTATTGTAGCAAGGTCTGTAATGACTATTGTTACTAATAAAGAAAAATACTTAATCTGTTCTCATTTTAGTTGCATGAACATGCTGCTTATCTTGTGGACAGCATGTGGGACTGTGCAACAGACCTCTTGAAGGACTGGGAATGTATGAACAGTCTTCTGTTGGAGGAGCCTCTCAATGGAGAAGAACGTAAGATTTTCATAGATGTTTCTTTATATTGCTATGCAGTGTTTGCTAGTATTCATTTGTAAGGAAATAAGATGTTTACATTCATTAGTACCCATACATTCTGTTTTTGCATGACTATAATAAATCACTGATACTAACAGAATGCGAGGAACAGTCACACGAGGTCACTTCCGGTCTGGAAGAGGGACAAAAGAGTGGGCATAATTATGCAGTGTCCAGTTGCACTACTATTTAGTAAGTTCAGGTTGCACTCTTTGCATCAGAAACTTGAGTTTCTTGTGAAACTAGCTCATTTATTGAGTGTTAAAACTACCCTATGGAAAAATACTGTGATTTCTTTAATGACAGTAAAACCAAACAAAGCCCCTGGCATAATTCTGTAATTCATTGTTCCTAGTAAATGGATCTCTGTAAAATGAAAAGGAGCTAAAATGATTATAAAGCATGGTACTTGTTTCATCCTGTCCTATGACTCATCCAATGATATTAGCTTGTTTTAAAGTATTTTCTTGTGATATTTTATAAGGTTCTTATCCTCTCCCCTATGCCACCCCCACCTCCCCTCCACTAGATATGGCCTATTGCCCTAAATGCATTAATTTTTTTTCTTTAAAAAAAACCCAACATGTTTTTTGATGCGTAGGCACTAATATCTGTGGAAAATGAAAGAAAAAAAACCCAACAAGCTGTATATTAACAACTGTTTCTTACATTTCAGCTTTAACGGATAGACAGGAAAGTGCACTGATTGAAATAATGCTTTGTACAATTCGGCAAGCTGCTGAATGTCATCCTCCTGTGGGAAGAGGAACAGGGAAAAGGGTAGGAAGCAAAAAGTGACTTCTGTAGATATGTATGGGAGTGGCTATGTGGGGGACAGTGTGGGAAGATGGGAGAAATTTGTAGGCTTTTTCTGTTGAATGGATTGGATTTGGAAATTCAGTTTCGGCATACTCAGCCTCCACTTTCTGGCCATCTTGGCTAATTCACTTTTTCAGCACATTGGCATGTGAATTACTGCATTTGTTTTTGTAATAAAGGTAATTCAAAACTGGATTTGAAAGTAGTATTTTGCTGTAAAGGAGAGCAAAAATCAATGTCTGGGAAAGCTAAGACGATTTTCAATTTGAAATAGCAAAATGAGGGAGGGAAGTATGGTTTGTAGTCTCTTTGGAAGGAGACCAGTCCAGAAACTGGCTTTTCTCTGACTATATAGGGGTTAGGCAGCTTTCTTTTAGTGGGGTGTGAAGCAAGGAAGGCAACTGCTTTCAAGACTGATGTAGCTTTTACTAAGAAGCCTGTATAAGTACAGATGGAAATCTTTGTATGTAGATCAGATGGAAATACGAATTGAGTAAATAGCATTGAAAATTTGAAGTAAGATATGCTGCTCTTCCATTGTCAAGAAAGGCATTCTGATCATAGTATTTTGTCGCGGGCAGGGTAAATCTTTTGTTCTGTATCATCACTTCTGTTTTCAAGATAATGTAACTTTTAATTGCATTTTTCAAGTGCTGTTGTCTTTTTTTTTTTTTAATTGGCTTTTTTTCTTTCTTTTTTTTTTTTTTTTTAAGATCAATATTTTACAGGGATACTAGATGGTACCTAATTGTAATTTAATTATTTATGGTGAAACTTTGCACCAGAATTTAAGTTACAAAATCCTCACAATACCAATATTTTAGGTGCTGACGGCAAAGGAGAAGAAGACCCAACTGGATGACAGGACAAAAATTACTGAACTTTTTGCAGTGGCACTTCCTCAGTTGCTGGCGAAGGTAGCAGTTCCGTTGCTTGCAGACAAACTGTTGTTGAAATGTGAACTGGTTTCTCTAATTCTGTTTGGCTTGTACAAATTTTCTTTTTCCTTTTTTTTTTTCCTCTTGTCTATATTTATTAATATTTGATTGCTGCATAACAGTACCTTTTCATCTAAATTATTTTCCCTTGTGAATTTTACAGTATTCTGTAGATGCTGAAAAAGTCACCAACTTACTGCAGTTGCCGCAGTACTTTGATTTGGAAATTTACACAACAGGGCGATTAGAAAAGGTAAGGAAACATGCAATAACACTTGAAACAAAAGGCAAAACTCCAGAATTTAGACGTAGTGGAGTTTCAGTCACCGTTGGAGGTGTGGGTTTTTTTGTGTATGACTGTATTTATCATAACCCTGTATTTTTCAGTTGTCATTCCAAATTCAAGTGTTAGATAAAACCATACCACAACTGCAAATTTTTGATGACTTCTAAAATGCGTTGAGTCTTGAGCCTTTCCTAAGCTGCTGCTTAAACAGATTTTTTAGATTTTACTCAGTAGCTTTCTAGAAGTGTTCTTTGTTCTGTTTCATAGCTACCAAAACAATAACATGATTCATAGTTCACTAATAATGTGTACATGTGTGCATATATGTATGTATGTATATGCACATACAAATTAATGTTTTTTTTTTTTTTGTTTTTCTTCCATGCTTTATCTTTCTTGTAGCATTTGGATGCCTTACTGCGACAAATTCGGGACATTGTGGAGAAGCACACAGATATAGATGTTTTGGAAGCCTGTTCAAAAACATACCATGCTCTCTGTAATGAGGAATTCACGATCTTTAACAGGGTTGACATTGCAAGAAGTCAGTTAATAGATGAATTGGCAGACAAATTTAATCGACTTCTTGAAGACTTCCTGCAAGAGGTATTTTAATATACAAGATTAACTTTTCCTACCCCTGTAAATACTTCCAGTATGTTTTTCTACCTTTCCATGCAAGTCAGTGAGTTAGAGATGGGAATTTCCTTTCTCACCTTCAAAACTGTTAAGCACAATACTATGACATTATCATTGCTGTGATTGTGTAAACTCAGATTGTTCTTTTATATGAGGACCATGAGTCTTTGATTTTAATCTTCCTTTGACAAGTGTCTTTAGGGAATTTGAGGTAAGTTTCAGATAAACTATTAAATTTGTAAACTTTTCAGCTTAAGGTTTTGAAGCAGAAGGTCTTGGAGAGATGTAATGTTTGAATTCCACTGGGATTCTCCTCAGATGTAGTAGTGTTACTGGTCTTGCCTGTGATTGCATGTTACTACTGTTAAATACCTTAATCTCCAGAAGATGTTTCCCCTTCCCTTCCTGAATATGCTCAAGTGTAGTTAATACCTTAAAAATCACTGTTCCCACACCTTGCTAACATAGAGTGAGAATTTTCTCATACTTCACTGTGTGGGACCTCTGACTTGTTTCTCCTTCTCATCTCTGATATGGAGCATAGGAGGTTTCTTTTAGACAACTTCATTCTATGCATTTTTGAGATGCTGACTTAAGAAGCTTTCCGCATGTTCTTGCTTGTTGGCCTGAACTACGACTCCACTTTAGAAATGCTAGGCACATATGTGGACTGATTAAGAAATCAGCTTACAAATCCACTTATTTCACCCTTTGTAAGGAAAAGAAAGAATGAGAGGTAAAGCAAGGAAATGAAATGTCAGACAGATGGTTTTAGGCAACAGGGCAGTACTCTGGTGTTGAAATCCGTAGTACTTTGACAAGATTGTGCAACTACTGAACATCAAACATGCTGGACTTGCCGTATCTCTGATAAACTGAGGAGGAGTTTCCCTGGCCTTAGGTAGTTGTTTATTCTATGTATTTAAATAGGTATTTTGTGACCCTTTTGGGGAAAATTTGTAGGAGACACTTCCCTTACCTCTCTCAAAGACATTTTTTTTTTTCCTTTCCTTTTGTGATTAAAACAAGATTGAGGTGTAGTGACCTGTGGCCCATCTAGTCCAGTATCTATTGTCTGACAGTGGCCTCTGCTGGATTCTTCAGAGAAAACTGAAACACCTGCATAACGTGTTATGTTCTGCTAGCCTAGACTTTTTTTCTTTCCTCCTTTTTTTTTTTTTTCTCCTTCTCTGCCCTGTTTCCCTCCCCTGTTTCTCCTTGTGCTGCAGACTATTTGTAAACATGAGCTGCTGCCTGGTGTCTCAAACTCTTTAACTCTTCCAAAATCTAGTATCACTGATAAGTAACTTACATGCAGTTCTCTTGGTTGCTGGTTGGAGTGGGGGAGTGTTTTGGGGTTCAGTGTTAGGTTTCATGTTTTGTTTAAACCTTCTTGAATTCCCTAGTTTGTTTGATGTTGTTGCTTTGAGATATCTTACAATATGATTATTAAATAGGGGGAGGAACCTGATGAAGATGATGCATATCAAGTCTTGTCAACACTGAAGAGAATCACTGCTTTTCACAAGTAAGTAGGCTTCTGCAGATGTCTTGCCAGGGTATGTGGTGTGTGGGGAGCTGTTTCTGTTTATTTTTCAGTTTGCTGCTTGGAGGTTTTTTTTGTTTAGTGTGAATGATTGATAGCTGTGCAGAACATGGCATACTTTGAATCTGTCTCTTCCTAGCTTTTTTTTTTTGGTGGTGTTCTTGGGGGAGGGGGTATTTCTGCTGTATTTATTTTAAAGACAAGCTAAGCTTTCAGTAGTTACTAGCATCAAAAATTGATAAATCATGTTGGTTAAATTACTTGCATCTTTGCTTAATTTCTAATACTTACAGTGCTCATGATCTATCAAGATGGGACTTGTTTGGCTGCAACTACAAATTATTGAAAACTGGCATCGAAAATGGAGACATGCCAGAACAGGTCTGTAGTTAAACCATGGTCTTTTAGTACAACAATAAATAACTTCTGTTGCTGTCTTTTGTTTGCCTTTGTCATCTAATGCTTTTTTTTGCTTTTGATTTCAGATTGTTATTCATGCACTGCAGTGTACTCATTACGTAATCCTTTGGCAGCTAGCAAAAGTTACTGAAAGCAGTTCCACAAAGGTATTCCTTGTTCCACTCCTATTTGTAAATGCTTGCCAAAGGCCTGTGGTGTCAACAAGAGGGAACTGTGATGGAATTAAGACTAGAATTTTATTTATTTTCTTTTTAATATACCACTACCTGCCTAAATCTACCTTTTTAGTGAGTTCTTCAGAATTCATAGTTCTGGTAATGGGAATGCTTGACTTCTAAATATAATATTTTTTCTAAATCGTGTATTTTTTTATTATTCAAAAGTTAATGGTATGTTGAATTTGTCAGAATTTCAAAGTAACTCATAAATAAATGCATACTTTTTAGCCTAGCATAATAAGAATGCTGGAGAGGGGAGAATACCAATCAGAAAATACAGCATAGTCAATCATAGTACCACTCAAGTAGTGGACTTGCCTTTGTTTGCAGACTGTAAAGTATCAGTGACAAGTCAGTGAGACAGAAGAATTTGCACACCGTCATGGTATTGCTCAGTATGTTGCCATCATCCTTTGCTCTTCATCAGTGTTTGAAATGTTTTTAAATAAAGACATGAAAGATTAAGTTACATTTCAAACTTTCTCAGGGAATTACAGGAGCATCTGTCCTGCTTCCACATATAGTAGATTTTGAAGGGTAAAGCTCTAATAAATCTTTCTAATTTTACTACTTGAAAACTCTTGGAGGAAGGATGAAGGTTTCTTGTATCCAGTGGACAGCACTGCTTGAAGAGGGTGATTAGGTAGTTTGCTGTCTAATGAAAGATGGTTTTAGAAAGGCTGGATGGTTTAGAGAGGAGTCTGGAAGTGCTGAAATATTTTCATGATTTCTGGAATTTAGTGTTAAACAAGTTTTTATGGAAGCCTTTTACAGTCACATCATCATAGAATGATTTGAGTTGGAAGGAACTTTTAAAGGTCGTACAGCCCTGTAGGACTGGTACATTTTGTGCTCTGTTACTGGATGTTTATGCTACAGCTGCATGTTATTTGGGTTACTGATAACACACTCTTTATTTATGTCAAACATGAAAAAAGTAAATTCTTCATGTTTCTTTTAATATTTTGATTGCCATACTTTTAATTAAGAAAAAGAAGTTGTAGACACCTGTCACGATTTACTAGGGTGAAAATGGAGAGAACACACAAAATTAATAATTCATGCATAATCAATGCATTGTAATTTGCCATTAATCCAATTAGTCCAATGAGTAATTGCAGCCTTACTGATTTAGTAGTTATACTCTTGAAGATGTGTTAAATAAATGTGAACTACTTCAGCTCCAGATGGCAAGCTGGCTTACTGTGTAGGTTTTAACAGCTTTTAATTTTTCCAAAACAAAAAATACAAATATGAGGTGGATACAGATTGTTGAGAGCCACTTGCTTGAATGAAGAATTTGCAGGCTTTGATAGCTTGGCACACATGTGAATGATATTTTTTTTAAACTCAGTGCTTTATTTGCTCAATAATCTACTTCTGGATATTATAACAATACTTAAAAAGCTACTTCTTTTTTCTTTTCAGTGGAAGAGAGGGGGAAAAAAAACCCCAACTCTGATCTGACATTTTACTTATCCCCAAGCAGCAAGTTAAAAAAATCAAACTAATTCAATGTAGCCTTGTCTGTCTTAGTGATAAGTAGCTACCTAAAAGTCTATCACTTAGGTTTGAAAGTGCAGATATTTTAAAGAGAAGTGCTCTATGCTCTGGATTTTGTTTTTTTTTTGAGAAGGTTGGTGAGGGTTTTTTATGTTTGGATTTGAGTTATTTTTGTTACAATTTAAAAAAATAAACACCACTATTTTTATTCCAACTTACACCTATTTTTGAGGTGCACAGGATGACAAAATTGAGGCATTTGCTACTTGCTATTTTTATTTGTAATAGTGTTTTTTAAATAATACTGTGAATGTTACGACATACGAGTCTGTGGTGGATTGCTCTCTGAGAATTCTTACTGTAAAGATGGCTGTACAGTTGAAAAATCAAAACTCATATGTGCAGTCCTTCTCTTTAAAGGAGGATCTTCTGCGTCTGAAGAAGCAAATGAGAGTATTCTGTCAAATCTGTCAACACTACCTGACCAATGTAAACACTGCTGTTAAGGAACAGGTTAGTGACCATTGTTTATCCTTGTCTTCAAGAAGTTCCTCTTGCTAGTATTTTTAGTTCTTTTGTGGGAATGTTTAGGTTGAATTCCCTTTGAGTGTGAATCAATTCAAACTTAGTCCTTTGCAGTAATTTTAAGTAGCAAAAACTTCGGTCCAATGCATTTTTTAAATTTTCTTTTCCTTTATTTTAAAAATTATGATGGGACAGGTGTCTTCTGGTTTGTAATTTAGGTGGGAGAGTTCCTTTTCAAAGCTCTCACTTACTACCATGTGATTGTGGCATGTCTTTGGCGGATCATAGACTCAAAGCTTGAAAGACCTAGAGAGAACTATATAGAAAAGAGAAAAACGAGACACCATATTGGGAAATACTTGTTGTGAGTTCCAAGGATAACAAAGTCAAAGGAAAAGTCCTATTTGTAGACGCTCAGTCTCTTTCAGTCTGTGGTCAAATTGTTCTCTTACCAGGACAGTTACAGGAGTTTCAGGTTCCAGTGAAGAGCATAGGTTACTGATAGAAGAATTAAGTCTAACTTAACAACTTTAGCAACCTTTGGAATGTTAAAATGAAACAAAGTGTCTTCTGGGTATACTTCTTAATTAAACAGATAGGAAGCTGGGAGCCCTTTTGCTACTAAGCATAATAATAACTTTTGGGTGAGTTTAAAGTTGAAAATCTGGTCCACTGAGTTGCACAGGTGCAGCTTTTGAAACTCCTGCTGCAACAGGAATACTCCTAGAACTAGTTAGGCATGTCCTATATTGGAGAGCTGTCTAGTGTTAAAATCATTAGTTGTAGGTTATGAAGGTGGGATTAACAAAAAATTACTGAAATTCTAGCAGATCTGTTTAAAAGGTTATAACTCTCAGACTTGGATGAATGAGCTGGGGACTACAACTGCCTCAGTCAATAGAGTACAATAGCCATGATTCTGCTTTCCATCTATAATCTTATGAAAGGGTGCAAAGACTCAGAGTAGCATATGTCTTTTTGTGACCAGGAAATGAGTTACATTTGCTTTAAAGAGTTAGAGAACAAATCTCTATGTTAAAATGGAAGTATTTAAAAGATAAGAGTCAGAGATGAGGTGCAGCGCTAATCAGTGTGTTGCCTCGATCTCTTACTTTCAAGAATGTCAGTCCAGTCTAGATGCTGATACATTGAATTTTTTCAGGAAGTGTGGTACAGACATGTAAATCCAATGTCAGATGTACAAGTTAGCCAGTGAAATGAACAGGTGGTTGCTTTGTTTGGAATCATGCTTTATCAGGATTTAAAGGAGTTTGATGACCTCAGCTGTTAGATGCTTGTTTTACAAATGTGATCAAAACAATTAAAAAAAAAAAGATCAAACCAGAGCGAAAAAACCCAAAGCCGCTAGTATGGCTGGTGTCCACACAGTTCTCGACATAATGCAGTATCAGACAGGCAGAACTGGGGAGTTTCAGACTCCTTATGTTTTAATTTGAAATGTTTTGGTGTTTTGTTGGCTTTAAAAATCCCCAAAAACCTACACAGATGGAGATCCAGTCTTCATAGAGCAACTTCCTGTAAGAAACTGCACATTTGGATTTTCAGTTGGCCTGTGTCATTGTTTAGGACTTAAGTGGCCTGTGTACACTGTTGGGTTCTTAAGTATTTTTAAGTGGAAGTACATTAAATAAAATTATTTCTTATCAAATATTCACTAAGGTTTCTTTTTAACAGGCTTTCACAATTCTGTGCGATGTGTTGATGATCTTCAGTCATCAGATTATGACAGGAGGACGTGACATGTTGGAGCCACTTGTTTACACTCCTGATTCTTCATTGCAGTCTGAACTACTCAGTTTCATTTTAGATCATGTCTTCATTGATCAGGATGATGACAATAATAGTGCAGGTACAACATTTATATTTCCTTTATATTAATTGCCCTCCTAAGTAACATATTTGTGTCTGTGGTACTTTTTTGTTTGTTTGTTTGGTCTTTTGGTTTTGTTTGTTTGTGGGTTTTTTTGTTGTTAATTTTTTGTTTTGATGTGTTTCCTGGCGTTAAGAGGTGTGCATGGGCACAGAAGTAGGTTTCTTTTAAATGTCAGCACACAGTTAAAAGTGTGTTATATTTTGGGCACATGTAGGATAATCATGATAAAGATTTGGTTAATTAACATCTATATCTATGTACATGTACCAGGAAGAGACTTGTCAGTGGACAGTGAAGTAACCTGCTGTCAGAACTGACAGTTGATTTTCTGAATCCTGGCCATTAGTCCATATCACTTTATATATAATACTTAAATATGAACTGTTTAAACCTGGCACTTTTTTTCATGTCCTGAACTCTTTCTAGATGGACAACAGGATGATGAAGCTAGCAAAATTGAAGCATTGCACAAAAGAAGAAATCTACTTGCAGCTTTCTGTAAACTCATTGTATATACTGTGGTGGAAATGAATACAGCTGCAGACATTTTCAAGCAATATATGAAGGTAAATCTAAGGCCTAGCAATGGTAGTTCATAAAACTGCTAGAATGCAGTAGCTGTGGATTTTTTTATAATAGTTATTTTTTATCTTAGAAGATAACGTTCAAAACATGAAAAATTAGGAACTCCATAGTTGTAGGTTGTAGCCCTTTGAAAGTTTTTTCTATAAGAAGGGAAAAAAGTGACTGAGATTAGTTTTGTAGTTCCAATATGTGGAGAACAGAGAAGGAAACCTGATAGCTATTTTTATGTTGGTTTTAGTAGATGATGCCTAGCCATATCAAATAACTGCAGTTTAAATTTCTATAAAGGGGGGGGGGGGGGAAGTTTGGTGAGTTCTATGGGTGCCATGTGCCCTCTTTTTTCCCCTGCCCCAGTCTTTACATCTGTCATACTTAAATAAAAAAAAACACCTTCTTGGCCTCTGGGATTCACAGCCATACAATAATGTGAGTTCTCATTTTGTGAACATGAAAAAGCTTTACTCCTAGGTGATTTAAAAAAATTAAAATTTAGGCAGCCTGCTTTTGTCGAGTGCCCTACATATATTTTGAATCTCTAAATAATTAACTGGGTCTTATTGAACCTGAAATACTTAAAAGAAATGAACAGGCAGCTGTCTTCACTGGAAAAATGATGGCTATGATGCTATCTGTAAGAGCTTTCTTTCAGCAATGAAAATAGACTCCCCACCAGAGTTACAGGAGTTACTTAAAAGATTAGATTCTAATCTTGTACCCCGAAGGGTGAACACGTGTCATTAACAAATATGTCATGGCCTTGAAGATAAACAGGTTATTCTGCCTCTAAAGTAATATGACAAGAATGAAACAAAGTGGATATAGTCTTTGTGATTTGAGTGTTTTTATCATTTGGGAAGTGTTTCAGGATATAATTTTGATTGATGCAGTCATGAACTTGTTAGGTATTTTTCCCTTTGTCAGTGTTGTGTTATTTAAAAAACCCACAGATGTTATTTGAAGGATACAGTAATTGTATGAAACTAAAAAAATAATACTTAAAAAAATATTTTTCCTAGTATTACAACGACTACGGTGATATTATTAAAGAAACGATGAGTAAAACAAGACAGATAGACAAAATCCAGTGTGCGAAAACGCTTATTCTTAGCTTGCAGCAGGTAAGAATAATTTACAATATTTTTATGCATGAAATTCCATACTGCAGATCATGTCTTGGTATTTAATGGCTATTGTACTATTAATGGAGAAATTCTTACGGAAGGTAGGGATAAATAGGTCTAAAATGAAACACGTTTTCTGCAACTATTTGAAAAACTGCCAGAAGTCTCTGTACCTAATGTCTTTTGTAGCACAATATTTAGTGTGTGAGAGACTGATGGACACAAAACAAATGTAATTCTTTCTGAGCTCTAAAATGGCAGTCTTAGTCACACATTCAGAATTCTGTTGTGAAAATTCTGTGTTTTCTTATCCGTGAACAGATAAGGGAAAGCCGTGCCTGCCTGTGTGGTGGGTGTTGTGTGTTTGTTTTGACTCTTTTTCTGGTTTCCTTTTTTTTTTTTTTTCTTTGGTAGGTTTGGTTTTGTTCATTGGTTTGCTTTAAACTTCTGAGAAGTAATGGGAAGCTTTAGTAATTGATTATTAATGTTTGTTAGGGGCTTCAGCCATCTTTGAAATGAAGACATGATTTAATGCTCTCTTCAGTGAATGAGCTTTTTTGTGTGGAAACTTGATTTCAGTTGAGGTCAGAGTTGGATTCATCTGCTCAGATGAACGATCTGTATGAATCTCATTGACAAGATAAAGCCATATATCTGCAAACAACTGTAATCCACTGTGGATCTCTGCCATCATTGAAAGGAAAAATGTACCCCAATTTATCTTCTCACCGCACCTTTTTTTCCCTTTATTTTTGACTGGAGGTCATAGAGCCACAGAGTGGATATAGATTTAGATACTGATTTTGGCTGAGAACTAACCAGAAAAAGTCCTTAATGAGGCCTTTAAGATAGTTTATCTGTGTAGATATTGCCAGTACAAGGGAGGATGAGGCCTTTCCTTACGATAGCAGCATGATTCTTACATTGCAGTTCCACCAACTACTAAAACTGAAATTTCTGTGTTAATCCAAAGTTTGGCATCATCTTTTAACAAATGAATTCTCTCTTTTCATGCAGCTTTTCAATGAAATGATTCAAGAAAATGGTTATAATTTTGACAGATCATCACCGACCTTTAGTGGCATCAAGGAACTTGCTCGACGTTTTGCTTTGACATTTGGACTGGATCAGCTGAAAACAAGAGAAGCCATTGCTATGTTACACAAGTAATTGTGTGCTTTGTATTACTTACACTTCTTGACTTAAAATATCTTTCAAAATCACTTTATTAATACAGAACTTACCAGCACTAGAGATTATACAGCCCATTTATAAATTAGATGACTAGAGTTTTGTCCCTGAATTAAACCCACTTGTTAAATAATGTTGATGTTCTTCAGCATCATTGTGTAAGCATGTGAATGATAGAAGTGTTGATTCTATCATAGGAAATATTTGTAATGTCTTATCAGTAACAGTAGAAACCTATTTACTTTGTTGTCAGTGGTGGTGATGTTGGCCTCGTGCAGAAAAACTGAAATGCGAGGTAGAAACATGAGATGGAAAGAGTGTCCAGGCTCAAATTGTGAATTTCTTGACGTAGAGGAAAGGTGTTCAGTTTTGGTAGTTCTCAGTGCTTTTACTTTTTTTTTTAGTTTGTACTTTGTAATGTAATTTTAACTTTTCTTTTTTTAGGGATGGCATAGAATTTGCTTTTAAGGAGCCTAATCCACAAGGTGAGAGTCACCCACCATTAAACTTGGCATTTCTTGATATCCTGAGTGAGTTCTCCTCCAAACTTCTCAGACAAGACAAAAGAACAGTGTAAGTATTTCTTTAATATCCTTAATGTTTGTAACGATAACCATAAGAGACATTTGGCTGAATAAATGTGTATTTATGTGTATTGCATTTATCTAAAGTGAAATCTTTGGTACGTCAAGATTAATTTTACACTAACGCAGTGAAGTACAACCACAAAGGGTAAAATTGTATTTATCCTTGTTATTCTTATTCTGTGCTGGATAAATAGAAATCACATTTGGGATTTACTATTGTCAAGCTTTTTTTGTTAATGAGCATTGGGTGTTCATTTCAGTAGTTGGTGTATCTTGACATGTTAACATCTTGTTACAGGTATTTTGCATCTTTGTAATTATTTTTTCCGTTTATAGATATGTTTATTTGGAGAAGTTTATGACCTTTCAGATGTCTCTACGAAGAGAAGATGTGTGGCTTCCTCTTATGTCCTATAGAAACTCATTATTAGCTGGTGGGGATGATGATACTATGTCAGTGATTAGTGGAATTAGTAGTCGAGGATCTACAGTAAGAAATAAGAAAACAAAGCCAGCAACAGGGAAGCGGAAAGTACCTGAAGGTAGAATGTTTCTCATCTTTAAATCTTGCAAGAGTAGCTATTCATATAAACAACACATGTAATCCCTCTTTGTTAGCTTGAGTGGATTTTTTTTCCCTTTGATGTATTTTCTAAAACCCCTGTAACTTCTGTGCATGTGTATGTCTTAGTGGGAAAACTCATCATTTGAAGAGTCTGAATAACATCACACTGATTCACAAAAGGAGATAAAGGCACTGTGCCACGGAATATAAACATTTAAAATACCTTAGCCACAGGTTATAAATCCAGGCCTTTTGGAGCATATGTAAGAATTTGTGGCAAAAACTTAAGAAATTAATTCTCAATAAGCAGAAATTACATGCAGTTAATTTTAAACACTAAAACTTTAAACTAGTTGGAAAAGACGTACTGATGTTCTGTGTTTTCTTTCAGCTGAAGAAAGCAGCAGTAGTGACAGTATGTGGTTGAACAGGGAGCAGCCAATGCACACACCAGTCATGATGCAGACGCCTCAGCTTACTTCCACAATTATGAGGGAACCCAAGAGATTGCGACCTGAAGAAAGTTACATGGGTGTCTATCCTATGCAGCCTGAACACCACCAAGCTCCACTTGATTACAAGTACGTAGATGAGTAGGTCTGCTTTGTGTTAGTGTTCATACACAAAACCAGTTCATGTTTAAAATAGAATGATGGTCTTTTTAAGCACGCAAGTAACGTGGATGTTGGCTCAAAGGCAACAGGAAGAAGCCGCGCGGCAGCAACAGGAGAGGGCGGCGATGAACTACGTGAAGCTGAGAACCAACTTGCAACACGCTATGTGAGTGAGAGTGGAATGTTCCTCAGTTGTTTGGGGAGGGTTTAGGAAGTCCAGTGTCTCTAAGGGGGATATGTGCTCTAGTTCTCTAGTCATGGATTTCTGTGTCTTATTCTAAGTTCTCTTAGAAAAGCAGTGGTAGAAGTGCATGGTGATGTATTTAGCAGAATACATCTGTTAGACTTCTTGCTTATTTTTGAACTTAAATTCCAGAAAAATTAGTAGTAGTTAGCTTTATTATAAAGGGAACTGGGTTTGGCAGATATATAATCAATAAATGTGAAACATCCTCTTTATGTATTCCGAACTGCAGAATAATTTTTAGAAATAGTATGTTCAAAATGAGTCTTAAACAGGTGTTCAGTGCATGACGCAGAAAGTTTCTGCTCAGTTTTAATTCTGTTTCCTTGTTTGACTTCTGAGTTGTAAGTTGAGAGTTCAGCTCCTTTTAATTTAAAAAAAGGTATTCCTTTTAAAGAAACTACTGACTTCAGCATTTCTGTGGTCATTACATACTTTGTGTGACCTAAACTGCCACTAAAGTTGAGAAGAATCCTGTGGCACTAGTTTTTGTAGAACCTCCCAACTGAAACACATAAAAAACTTGTGACGTTTTCCACATTGTGAATGAAGTTGAAGACAGTCTGTTGTTAATGAATGTTGTGCCTCAGAGCTGTCATGTTTTTACTGTAATGTCATTATTTCATTGTGATTCCCTTGTGTGTGCATTTTGATGTGCACGCTACTGAAGTGATGTTCCAGAGCTAGTTTATCTGAGAAGGTGAAGACTAGTTTTAAAAGCTTTTTATTTAATGAAGACTGTGGTTCTGCAGGAGGAAAGTACTACTCTAACTATGGACATATGGACATAAACCACATAGTTTAAGCATGGATTTTTTTTTTTTTTTAAATAGAGTGGCACCAATTAGTATAATTAGAATGACTCCTTACTTTTCTCATAAAGTCTGTTATTGTATGTAGAAGTTGTGAGGAAGAGAATGAAGGACTTTGTGGGAATTTATGAAAATGGGTTTATACATCAACTTTGTTGTTCCTTGTTAGAAGGCAGGAACAGGTATTTTTTAGGTAGTAATAGAATCATAGAATCATCAGTATTTAGGTTCTTTCTCAGTTGAGTGTATATATCTGCCTGGAAATCTCTGAATTAGGTGTGATTTTGATCTGCTTATTAATTCCCACAGCCCCTCAGAATATCCACTTAGAGTTGTACCACAATATTGTGAATGCTGATCTTTGTTAGTTGCTCTCCCTCACTATCTTAGTATTTCCAAGCCAATTAGATACCAGCTTTCTTTAATATAATTAGGCATTTATTTAATAACTTAATTTCTCCTCTAATGGAATTGCCATTTATTGGCAGTTCTTCACTGAACATTTAGCTTTTTCAATATTCAGATAAAACATCACTCGATTTAGTGCTAAACAGTATGCTTTGCTTTTCAGTCGACGTGGCACAAGTCTAATGGAAGATGATGAAGAGCCAATTGTTGAAGATGTGATGATGTCATCAGAAGGACGGATTGAAGATCTCAATGAAGGCATGGATTTTGACACCATGGACATAGACCTAGTAAGATATTTGCTTGTCTATTTACTGGACTTGGGATTAGCATTTCTACTTCTAAGGTAGCATATGTGAAACAAATTTTCCTTCTGGTGAAAGAGAAAGCCCATTCTTGATCTCTGCATTCTTGCGTGGCTGTGCCACTATCTGAATGCAAGTGCTGTCTCTTCAAACTGCCATGCAAAAAACACCAGTACTGCCCTCTCTAATAATGTGAGAAACGAGCAATTATGCCCTGTAAATTTTTACCTCTTGAGAGGTCAGTTTCATTTATTATAGTTTAAACCCATTACAATTAACATGTTTATTTGCTTACTTTCTAAAGCCACCATCGAAGAACAGGAGAGAAAGAACGGAGCTAAAACCAGATTTCTTTGACCCTGCTTCAATCATGGATGAATCGGTAGGTTAACTTATGTAAGAGGGAAGTAATGTAAAATCAGTCTTAAGGCTACAATATGCTTTTACTTCACATTTTAAATGGAAAGAATGCAGTCTTTAGGTTGTCTGCATTACTTTATTTTGGCAGACTGCTAAAGTCAGTAAAATACTTAATGCTCTAATTAAACTTAATAAATTCCAAGACAGACAATGTTCTGTGCAAGTCTATAGAATTTTTGTTCTTTATAGTTAGCTATGTAAATATTGAAAAGCCTTTGAAAATGAGGAAAAAAATTACATTTGGTATGGGAAATTCCCTTATAGAGGTCAGTAGCAAAGAGCATTTAAAAATAAATTGTGCAGACACAATATTAAAGGCAAGCTTCCTCTTCTTGTGAGCTTGAGCTTAGTTGAATGGCTGATGTCATTGCCAGTTGTCAGCATTGGATGGTTTGCATTTTTTTCTTTTTTTTAATTGGCATATTAACTTTTGTGCTTAACTAAGATAATGAAGAAAATAGAAGTAATACAGATACCTGTTTATAGAATGAGAGGTATTTTTTCTTTCCATATAAAGTTTTAGGTCCAAAACATCCAAAGTCTGTAGTTTCTGCTTGCAGTTACCCTTTTTTCCAACTTGATAAATCTGCAGTCTCTATTCTCTTTTAAAAATCTGCATGAGGGATTCCTTCTGTCTTGAACCACTTGTAATGTATGCAGCCAATTTTGACCTTGTGTAGCTGGTACAAATTTACACTGGAAATAACAAGCTGCAGCAAGCCAGCAGAGGACAGTACAACAAGGCTTCCTGGGAACCTTGGACAGCTTGGTGGAATTTGGAAGACGGTTATGTATTTTTTTACAGTATTGTTGCAGCGTGAATCTGTTCTTGTTATGAGAGAAAGAAGTCTTAAATGCTGTTTCAAATACAAATCCATATATTTTGTACCAGTAGGCCTTTGCTTTACTAGTAATGGATCAGATTAGGTTGTGCATCTAGCTGTTGTGTGTTCTGTTCTCAAAGTAACACCAGAAAACAGTATCACCTGTTTTCTGGCCTTCTGTTTTAAGATAGTTCTTCTCTCCTTGATTTCTAATTGATTGATCTGTGAAATACCAGTTAATTATTTTTTCTGCTAAAGATTTGGTCTTATGCAAGCACAGTTCATTGATTTCAGAAACCTTTAAATTTTTCAGTTTCTAAAAGTAATCAAGAGTACTCTCAGTAGGTTAACTGTTAGATTTCTTTCCGGTGCTTTATTTCTCATTGACCATCCCATAGGAGCTCGGGATTTGCTGAGCTCTCCTTATTTGCACTGTGCGACTGTCACCACATGATGGCAGCCGATGTCAGTCACATTACTATGTAAAGTGTCGGAGCCCAGCGGTGGTCTTACTCAGTGTGCCAGCAGAACAACCTCTGCCCTGTTCCTCTGCAAGGAGGGAGCAGTGGTGCACCGAAATGAGCTGCTACGGTCAAAAGGGTACCGTCTAGCAAACCTTTCTCCCAGTCAGGACACAGCAAAGGTAGCAATCCTGGAGGCAGACTGCAGAAAACAGCTGCATCACAGCATACAGCTACACTTAGCATAAACCCCACCTAAATGAATTTAACTGCCTAAATAAAGAAAGCTCTGATAATTGCTTATGAGCCAACATGAATTTGTATTAATTCAGAGCTGAATTTGTCAGTCAATAATGTAAACCCGAAATTTCATAAATGCAAAAACCTTCTTATCTGAATAAAGTTAATTTGCTTTATTAATTTATCTCAGAGGTCCATTATTCTTGGAATCGTTTCAGTTGCTTTTAATAGACCTAGTCATAATAAAGCTATTTAATTTATTCAGATGCATGATTTATGGTCAGAATTTTAGTCTATCTTTTAGTTTTATTGTTATATCCAGTTGTTGCTGGCACCAGAGGCAGTTGTATCTTAGTGTGCTATATCGTTTGATCCATCTAATGTGAATTTCATACCAAGAGCAGTAGAAATTGGCTTTTAAAGCGATAAATGTGAACAGCAGTATTAAGGTTCAGGAAAATTAAGTCTCTTGATTATTTCTTATTTCTAAAACCCTGTAAAAGCTAGAGCAGACACAAGATCTGGATCTTCTGGGTGTGTGCTGGTGGGATTTTTTGACCTCTTTTGGATTTGGGTTTTTTTTGATTTTTTTTTTTGGATCATATCAGTGGTAATACCTACTTTCATTGGCATAGGAAACTGTATGGCATGTTCCCACATGGGAACTGGAATGTGATTTTTTTTTTGTTTGTTTGTTTAGGAAAGCTTTTTCTTAATCACACAGTCTCCTGGAGGGTAGTTTTTTGGTTTTACCTCTTTATTGTTTGAGTTTTCACTGTCTTCTTGACAGAGTTGATGTATTTAATAGGAAGTACTAAATTTGCATCCTGGCTAGCTGCTGTGAGATGATCTGTTGTTTTTATGAACACAGACACAGCAGCAGCCGGTGTATCAAGTGTTTTGTCCCAGGCTTAGTTGCTGGAAACTAGACATTTGATTTCAAGTGAAGGACTACAGAATGCCATTTTCAGAGAAGCCTGAGTTAGGCAATTAACTAAAAATTATTTGGCAATTACTAATTAAAATAAAGCCCATTTTTATCACATTCCTACTGGATCTAGTTAATTTCATGTGTGGGAGATCTGTTTTCTGATGAGTGAGGTGTCCTTTTCATATTACTACATAAATCAGAAGTGTGGTCAATCTGGTTTGGACGACAAATAAACTTGTAATGCCTTAACATATCTTGGGAGTGTCTTAAATCATATACTAATTGCTTTGTTTTTATTCAATGTGTAGTAGACTACAAATTGACACCATTTCTAACTTTTTTTTTAGGTTCTTGGGGTGTCAATGTTTTAATACCAGAGCAGCAAATAAATCAGTGGTGAAGTCATTTTCTAAGTGGAAGAGGAAGTTTTTCAATACAAAATTGTGGTAGATACAGTGAAATTCTGAACAGATATTTCTCTAAGGAGAATGACATGCTTTCAAGATCAAGTGCATTGAAGGGGCAGTTTTGTTTGCCTGAAAAAAAAGAAATGTAAAGGACAAGTAAACAATTTGAGGATAAGCTACACTTTTTGTTGGGAAAAAATAATCAATATTTTATTTATGTGCTATCAGTTTATTTCTGGATCATAAGAAGTATTCCCTCTGAGTTTTAATCTAACAGTCTGAGAGGTGTCTGGTACAGATTTGAGCTCCTCTCTCTATACATTTGCTGGCTATACTAAATAATCACGAGCTCTGCTGGATTGCTGTTTACATCCATGATTTGAAATAATAGGTGAATTGGTTTTCCTACAGTGATAGAACCAGAAGAGTGTCAGTATTTTAAATTAAATGCAAACTTCAGCAACAGAAGGTTTGCGTTAATTAATCATGGAAAAAAAAAATACATAAAGCAGAATTCTAACAGCTTTTTAATCTGAAACACACTTTTATTCTAAAAGCTTCATGCTTTTCAGAAAGGTCCATAAACTATGAACTACCAGAACATAACAGATCTCAGTCATGCTTGCCCATTACCAACCCTGAAAGTTTGCTTGTCCTTTAAGAAAAAATGTAATGTTGTGAAATTCCTTCCAGTAGTGCCACTGTATTTTGTCTCCAAATAAAAGAAGCTTATTGTAGTATGTTTGCAGAAAAATTCTAAACAAAAATTATACAGCTTATTAGAGTGTGGGAATAGGGATCTAAATTTTAAATAAAATTATATATATATATAAATTGGTGCTGATTTTATAATTGCGCAGTTTGTTTAGTTTTTTCTTACTTTTAAATTCCAACTTAAAATTATGAGGTTTCAGAAATATATTGAAAGTTTAACAATGTTTAAAAATAGAAGAGCATGAGAATTCATGCTTTAAAAATGATTTTTAAATTTGTATTTTATATTGTTTTATCTATCTGTCTTTGCAAGCAGTCTTCAGGTTAAAGATACTTCTAACAGGTTACAGTACATTTCCTCTGTATGTAAATTAGATTGGATAATAGAAATTCATAAACAACCCATAATATTCTTTGAAAGCTAAGCTTTAAACTTCATTTTGTGTCCATTCACAAATAAATTAAATTTGGTCTAAAACAGAAAGTGGATTTATGCCATTTTGACATCGACTCATTTTGCAAGGCTTAGGCAGCTAGACATCATTTTAAAGGAAATATTAACTTATATTACATATGTATATTTTTTGTCAGTTTTCTCTCAGTTCTTGAGGTATATTATTTTAATCATTCCATGCCTTAATATGCTTGCAATACAAGAATCTCCCCACATGGGTGAATACAGAAAGGCTTCCTGTTTTTAGACTCAGAAATTAAACATTTGGCTGTGGTAGCCTAAAACCATAGATTATCTAAAGCATCACGATAAAATATAATTATTTTACTAAGTCATGGGGTAACAACAAACGCAAAACTAGATCTGCCTAACTCATTTTGCATAAATAAATACTCTCATGTCTAAAAGTACTGCCTATATTGTTTTTCACACCACTGCATTTAATAGAACTGCTGAGAGGACTGTATATATGATTTTAAACTTAAGTTGATTTTTCTTACTCTTGAAGGAGTGTTTCTTTGTGAAAGCAGTTCTTACAGCTTTGTTTTCAACCAGCTAAAAATGTTTTATATATTTACCTTAACCTGTTGTCCTCCACATTCTATTGTCCTAATTGTACTGTTTTCTGATTTGTATTTATGTCTTGAGACAGTAACTTTTTGAATAAAAATAAACCTACAGTATGTTGTATGTTTGATCTTTTTAAAACGGGGTTAGGGGAGGACAGTGAAGAAAGGGTATGAGTAATGCAAATGTTATGTTTATAGAAATCAAAATCTTTTTCCATGTCTTTTAAGTGTTTGTCTCAGAGTTGGGATAATGTATGAAAAACTGCACTGTTTTATATTTGTAATAAAATGTACAAGTTTTTAAAATGTGAATAAAGCACTAATTGGGTAATAATTTAAAGTAGAAAAGTTAATGCAATCATGATTGTTTTAAATATGCTTTAATTTGAGATAAACTTGTTAAAAGAATTAGTGTAAATACAGAGTGAGCTTTTCAAGAGGTTAGTACCTGCAAATAAAATTTTTAAAATTTGTATAGAACTTTTACATGCCAAGAAATCAATGGTTAATTATTTTCGTGTTACGTTTTTTAAAGGTGTATCAAGAGCCTTTCTGTTGTTGGTTTCTTTTTCCTATTAACTTCTATCTGACACTGTTCAGAATGCTTTTGATTCAGATGTTGAGATATTGTACATAGTCCAGTTGAAATACAGCTAAAAGTGTATGTTACTCTCGATTTCTTACATTTATCAAACACCTGATAAACATTTTCAGCTTAAGTGGCAAAGACAGCACGGAAATGAGGGGAGAACCATAAACATCTTTTCCCCTCACCTCAACTACTGAGCAACTCTGGCTGTGTGCTGAAACCTTTCTGTTACGAGGCTTTTTAAAGGAGTCATTAAAAAAAAAAGTCTTAAGAGATAATACTTCTAATTCTTGATAATGTAACTTTGGATGTTTGGGGGTTTTTTAATTATTATTATTACAAATGTTTATTCCTGTCTAAATCCTGCTGTAAGTTCAGTAGTATATTGTGGAAAATGGTTTTAGTAAGTTCTAAGTTTATAACACAAGAAACACAACCTTCGTTATACAATGTAAAGTCTGTTCTAGTTACACACTTTGGTACAAAAACTTGTAAATGAAAGAAATTTGAGTTTTGAAGAGATAATGTGAAAATACTGTAGAAAAAAAAGCAATTCAGAGAAAGTAAAAGCCTGTCCTCTAGTTTACTGAAGAGGCCACAGTGAGGGTATTGACATAAAATGAAATTCCAAGAAATAGTCTTCACATATTCTGTAAAAAGTATTTCTTGATATTAAACAACCAAAGACAATATGTAAGAAGTTAGTGATGTTGTTTGTTTGTTTGCTTTTTCCTTTGGACGGTGTGGTGCTGATTTGCTGCAGTTTGCTAGAGCTAGTAAATCTCCATCTCCTCTGCTCTCAGTATGTCTAAATAATTGCCTCTTTAAAATTTACTTTTCTGTTTCCCTGATAATTTACACAGACACTTGTCCTAGCATGGAGTTTAAGGATACCAATGCTATTAACTTTAGCTTCTTACCCATAAAAGGTCCACTGCATTTTTGGAGGTCTTCTCATTCACAATAGTGTTTTGCTGTTTTGCAACTGAGAGCTACCTTATTATCTTTTGGCTTTTTTAATAGCCTGATGACTAACAGGCTTGTTCCTTCTTCGCAAACATTTGTCAAAGTTGCCAATTTTTACTTCAGAATTATATAAAAAAAATACTCATTTCTCCTTAAATGCTTTAATCAGTTCATGATACTGAAATGCAGGTGATGCTGTTTGCTTGGTTCTTTTTTATAATCCTAAGAAGTCTCTAGAACTGAGACTGTGCTTAATTTCTGCTCTTTATTGACATCCAAAAGGGATTATATCTTTGATGGAGAAGAGTGGTGACACATACTTGGAAAACAAGGTAGTGTAGGACAGTGCTATTCTATTAAAAAAGTAACAATTCAATATAGTTGTGCCTGTCACTTTCCTCAGCTGCCTTTATCTCCTTCTTCATGTTACTGAGCTTTCTTGAATGCGTTTCTTTGATTAAATCTTAATTGTCATATTTTTTGAAGTTTGTAACAGCTAGACTTCAAGTAATTGCAGATTTTGTAACTGAGTGCCTCCCAACTAGAGATTTAGTTGCTTTTTTGTTGTGCTTTTGTAGCTACTGCCAGGTTTTATAGATGTAAATCATAGTGGCAGTACAGCGGTAAGGTAGCATGTCCAAATCTTGTTAAAGTGATTGAACGGATGGTCGATGGAACCCCGTGTGAAAACTTCCCTGCTTTTCTGCAGAATATGTACAGTTCTTTGTAATGTAATCATGCTTCCCAAAACTGGCTATGGAATTTCTAAGCTGTTCTGTCTGTTGACAGTTTTGAAAATGAAATTGTGTTAGGCTGATAACAACTTGAATTCTGCACTTTGAGAAAAGCTAGTAAAAAAAAACCCAAAAGCCAAAACAACAACCCCAAATCAGTAGACTATAAAGCAAGATAATAAAAGCTCTAGGGGTCCTAGAACATCTCAGATTAGGAGTGGGATGTGAACTTGGCAGTTACTTCATGAAAACATTCAAACAATATAGTGAGGCTTCAGAGAAGTTGAATAATCAGTTTGACAGTTTCTCATGTGTTGAAGTAGGGTAATGACAGGTTAGATCAATGCAGACACCAGCAATTTGTTTCAGATTTGGTGGGTTGTGGACAAACCTAGAATGCGGAAGAGACCATGTTTAGTTTCATTCAGAGTACTTTTGGGAAAGCCTTCTGCCCCCTCCTTTCCCCCCCACCCCCCAGATCCCAATATAGTTTAGATTTGTTTGTCAGAATTCTATCAGGAAGGATGTCCTTGTACTTTAGTCCTTCTCTAGACTGCTTATTCAGTATATTTGGCCTTAAATCTTTTTTTGTGTACCTTTCTCTCAGAATTGCCTGTAACATCTTTCAGTAGGCATTGTAAAACTGAGGTTCCTTGGGAATTGATAGGAGCACTGTGCCTTGGCTAAGGCACATAGGTAATAGCTGGGTTGGGTTGGCTCAGAGATGTTGTTTGTAGGATGGAGTCTTCGTCTCAACCGTCTGATCTTGTGCTGTTCAGCCAGAGTATTTATCTGATGGAGTGCTTCATCTTTTGAGTACTGTATTGGCAGCTCCACATGAAACCTTGTGTTTACCACACCATATGGCCATTCCAGGAAGCCATGCAATTTGCTTAAATAGCAGTTAAACCACAGTCCTTGAGTGATGTATGCGCACATCTCTCATTATTTTAACATACTCTTTTCACAGGTTTATACTCTGTTTTCTTCGGTTCAGGCTGCTGAACTCTAGCAAAAGCAAAAAAGCAAACCACATCCACTTGTTTTTCATATGCCCAAAAGCACTTAAAGATGTGACATATCTTATATTTAGCCTGCTCTTTGTATTTTTCATCCTAAAATACTGAGCTGTCTTTTACACAACTCTTCTTGCGTATCAACTGACAAAACCTGTCTTTTCATTATTTCTGTTCCTGGCTTATAATCTTTTGAATCTCGAAGAGCAGATTTTTTTTAGGTGTTTTTTAACTGAAGTCTTCCATTACAGCTGAGAATTGAAGTGCTCTGTGAAACCTAGCATGAATTAGGGAAGTGGCTTTGTCAGTGAAAACACTGTCTTGTCATTTCCATCCTGTTTGACGTACTGATGGTGCTGCAGTTTAAGGGCATATTGTAATAGGGACTATCAGGAGTTTTCCTTGTTTAGGAACTGTTGGTTTTGTTCTTGTTCATATCAATAGCTTGTACTTGGTGAAAACAGCTTGATTGTAGTGCCACAAAGCTAAAAGGAACAGGTGTTCTATTTAAAGTTGCTTTCATTACAAATTCTCTTTTTTTAAATCTTGCAACACTTCATCTTCTACTTCAGAACGACTTTTAACTTGCATAGTCCTTTAGCTCACCTGGGTGGATCTGTAGATCTGACAGGAAGACGTGACACCCTGTAGAACAGAGCGACTGCCAAGGACACAATTTCAGCTGTTTGCATTGCCTTCCTTTTCCTGGGATTTGTATAGAGTTAACCCAAGAGAACCTGCAAAGAAAGTCAGGTTATCTTACTTTGTTTGATTTGCTCTTCTACTCATTTACGAGAAATGAAGGGTGTGCGGGGTGGTCTATAGGGCCAAGCCACACCACTCAGTGAAGTGTAATCAAAAATGTAGTCACTGAGCAGGATGGATCTTGTGGGTCCACAACTCCTGACAAACAAAAACACAGACATGCACAAATCACTGCATCAGATCTACTTTCCACTAGTTTAACAGGGATCTGGAGAGCAAGATGCTATTGGTAGTCAGTGTGTTGGGATGACAGCTTGGCGACAGCTGTTCTGTGTGGTGTCACGTGCAGCGCTCATCTCCTGTTTGAAGGAGACGCTAGATTGTCACCAAGGTGCCAGTGACATTGCCAGTCTTGTAACCCTGAGTCAGCCACTTTGATTTCTCAGAATTGTTACCCCTGTCATCCAGTTAATTTTAAATGGATGAGTGTGATCAGCTTGAACCAGGCAAATGCAGACAGGTCTCACCTGCTTGTGCAGAAGAATTCACTTTTTAATCAGAAAAAGTTAGAAAAATTAAGCAGCTTGGTTTGAGACCAAGGCTTTCAGACCATTGTATTCTAGGAATAAAGTCACAAATTCGATGCATCAGCGTGAAGGGGATGAAGTTCCCCTGCAGGACTTGCTGGGAAGAGGGGTGGGGATGTTTTTTGTTGCTAATGTCTTAGAAGATTAGAGGTAGTACTAAGTCATTGCTACTTAGTTCTTGAAGAAGTTATCCTAAAGCGAGGACAAAAAATGTCATTGCTTTTATTCTCTCTGTCTGAACTGAGAAGACCTCTCTTCA
Source organism: Tricholaema leucomelas (assembly GCA_013400475.1). Classification (NCBI taxonomy): domain Eukaryota; kingdom Metazoa; phylum Chordata; class Aves; order Piciformes; family Lybiidae; genus Tricholaema lacrymosa; species Tricholaema leucomelas. The sequence goes on from WAAF01005838.1 coordinate 111,428, forward strand.
CTCTTGAGTGTAGCTGGTCAGGAGAGCAATCCAAGCCTGTCAGTGTCTCCATCCTCAGATGCTGCTGTAGGTAGTGGAAAGTGGGCACCAGTGTTTGCCCAGGGCAGTTGAAATGACAGATGCTGAGATACCCTTCTTCATCTGCATACACCGATGGGATGATTATTTTCGGAGTAGTGATTCTTTTGAGGCAGGTATGTATCATTAAGTAAACTGATGCCTGTGGTACAGCTGATTACAAAGAATTCTGCTTTCAAAGGACAGTGTCAGCAATTACACAAAGCTCAAGTTAGTAACACCATGCAGCTCAAATCAGTGTGGTATTTTCCGAGTGATGCCTTGCAGCTTTTGCAGCAGTCAGATGGAAGTATTCATTCTGTTTTCATTCTAGAGCCTAGCATTTAGAGATGAGATTTCCCTGATCAGATCTGGGGAGATAATTTGTGGTAACTTTTTCATTGAATTTGGCCTCATTGATTTGTTCAAATATTGGATGTTTTTTCATTACTTCTGTTTCTGATGTCACTGTCCCTGGATGAGATTCACAGTTTTTTTCCCCCCACCCTTCTGAAATACCAGTAGTTCCAGTTATCTTTACTCTCTGTTGTCTTAAAAAATCTTTCTGAAGCACTAGTGTCTTTCAAAGCTGTTTCTTTGTAGGTCTTGATACTTAACACACTGCTGCATGAAGATAACCTTCATTTTAGTGGCCAACTTCAAACTTCTCTTGACAGCCAGATTGAGGAAAACTTGCCAAAATGTTGTTAAAACAAGAAAATACTTGTCTCAACATCCCACCTGCTTATTATTTTTAATTAGATCATAGCATCCTAGAAACACTGATTGGAAAGTATCTGTAGGGATCATTCAGTCCAGCATCCTCTGAAAATTTGTCAGTCAGCTGAGGACAGCCTAAGCAACAGGTTTTTCATTGCTGAGATTTAAGCATTCTGAAGGATGCAGTAGTCATCTGCAATGCTGCACTAACCTCCAGGCTCACAAGTGTTGTGCCTGTCCCAGTCGAGCACCCCAAGCGTTTTCCCTGTCTGTGTCACTTGCCCCAACCAGGAGGAACTTGGCCCCACAATGTTGGTGACTGATGGGTACTGGCTGCATTGCCAGCCCGCACAGCTAGATTCTGCCCTCTGCAAAGCAGGTTGTGTGCCTTTTGACATGACTTTCTCACAGCCTCTGTTGGGCATTCCCAGTTTCTCCTCTTGAACTAGAGGCCCAGCAGCTGACACACTCAGTCATGGCCTTGCCAGAGCAGAGGACCATAACCCCTCAGTTTGCTGGCCAGACAGACTACCATGAACACATGGAAGATCATCCTCAATCTACTGAAGTGTGGATCAGTGTTCAGGTGTCAGCTGAATTTCCAGGCATTATGAGGTAAACATATTTTACTGTTTATTTTATTAACATATCACTACTTGAGGGAGTACTCAGTGTTTTATCATGCTTCTCTGGTCACTCAATCTGCGTGGGCAGAGATTTACTTCACCAGAGAGAGATACTAGTCCACCCCAGCCCTGCAGCCTGCCTGCTCTAGCCAGCAGCCTGCTATCCATCGGGCAAGTGAGTAGAAGGTTTTAGTGTCCAGTTAGCTCTTTTACCTGTGCATGAGCTCACTTCACAATAGCAGTGTCAAAGGTGTGGTGTGATATGACCTCTTCTGCAGGGCTTGTTCATCTGCACAGACACAGCCAGCAGTGTGCCCAGGTGGCCAGGATAGCCAATGGCATCTTGGCCTGGATCAGGAACAGTGTGGCCAGTAAGACAAGGGATGTTATTCTTCCTCTGTACTCAACACAGGTCAGGCCACACCTTGAGTACTATGTCCAGTTCTGGGCTCCTCAATTCAAGAGAGATGTTGAGATGCTGGAAGGTGTCCAGAGAAAGGCAATGAAGCTGGTGAGAGGCCTGGACCACAGCCCTGTGAGGAGAGGCTGAGGGAGCTGGGGTTGTTTAGCCTAGAGGAGAGGAGGCTCAGGGGTGACCTCATTGCTGTCTACAACTACCTGAGGAGAGGTTGTGGGCAAGTGGGGGTTGGCCTCTTCTGCCAAGCAACCAGCAACAGAAAAGGGGACACAGTCTCAAGTTGTGTCAGGGGAGATATAGGCTCGATGTTAGGAGGAAGTTCTTGACAGAAAGAGTGATTGGCATTGGAATGGGCTGCCCAGGGAGGTGGTGGAGTCGCCTTCCCTGGAGGTGTTCAGTCAAAGCCTGGATGAGGCACTTAGTGCCATGGTCTAGTTGATTGTCTAGGGCTGGGTGCTAGGTTGGACTGGATGATCTTGGAGGTCTCTTCCAACCTGGTTGATTCTATGAATGTTTCCTTGGGCTAGAGCTGATCTGATCCCCATGATGGGAATGTCACTGCCATGTCTGTCTACAGTCTGGCGTAAGGCCTCTGGGTTGGTTGAGTGTCTTTCTTACTTGTTTGGTTTGGTTTGGTTTCTTCCCTTGTCCTGGTACAAAGTGACCTACAAGTAAGCAGAGCTGTTCTCGTTGCTTTATGGTAACAACAAAGCAAAACAAAAAACACCACCAAAGAAAAAAAACAACCCCACCAACAAAAAAACAAAACAAAAACCCAAACACAACAACCACCCTTTTTCGAGGGGAAAGGTCATGATAAGGGTGAAGATAAAATTGGTTGACAAGAGAAGAATAGTAGAGATGAAGAAAACAACCTTCATAATCCCTTCAGGGTTTGTGTTAGGAGAGAAGGGCTGAGGTGTCTCTACCTGCAGACTGCGTGGGGACTTTGCTTTGTATCACTTGAACCCTGGGAGCTGTTGCAGAGCATTGGGAGTGAAGGGGGTGGGTGTGTCCAGCTGCTCCTAGGAACACTGTTCTTGGTACAAAGCACCTCATGGTCTGCTCCACCAAGAGCAGTTCTTCTCTTGTTCTAGCAGCCTTCACCTCTGCAGAGGCTTTCACTTTTCAGCAGACAGGGGATTACCTCTATCTTAATGAAAACAATGGCAAGTACTTCTGGACCTGAAAGGAATTAATAGGTAGATTAAAATGAGCTGAGTTCTCTCTTTTAGGAATATATTAATCTGTTAGGAAAATATTAAATTACAGATGCTTCTAGTAGAAATAAAGGAACAAGCTGAGTAGAAAGGTAGAACAGGAGATGTTAACATGGCTTTAGTGGCTGAGAAATTTAAGAACAGATTGTGCTTTTCACTCTTGTCAGGATGCAATTTATAGATATTTGAGCTTAAGTCTATAATGGAAAATACATTTGAAGTGCTGGAATGTCACTGTAGAGAAGACTGACGTACTTCCCACCGGAGAAAAGGTCAGGTAAGTGTGGTTGGCTCCTGGGGAGAAGACCTCACTGTCCTTTCATCTGACAAAATCTGGGGAAGAGAATACCTTTTGTTCAGGATTAAATGCGACATAAATGTAGCTGAATTTATTCCAGGACCCGAAATAGCCCGGAAGTGTAAGTGGTGGTGCATAGTGCTGTGCAGATTCTCTTCATCTCCCCTCATAGATTTTCCAGTCGCCTGATAGGCGCCTGCACTTCCACAGCATAAAATGATCGGTTTCAGTCACATGGTCATCTTGCAAGTTTTCAAGAGATATATGGCCACCAGAAGGCTGTCCTTAAGAAACTCAAACTGCAATACAGATTTCACACTCTCACGGTAATGCCTCCCAGGGAAGTACTTGAGCTTGTCTCAGGTCCTTATCACACCCATTATGAGGCATCAGTGGGGTTCCAATGCTGTCTAAGGTGGTTATTCCATTTCCATTATAGAGACTACTCTCTTCCTCATTTATCTTGAGAAATATCCTGCAGAAGAGTTAAAAGAGGAGGTCCTCTGTAGTGGAGTGGTGTCTAGTTGGGGCTTTGGGAAAAGATTCTGAGTCATAAGGGGGAGGGAAAAGGAGATATGCATCAGTCTCTGTTGGACTGTGTTTTCTCTGCTAGCATCTCTTACGACTGTCCTCTCAGTGGCTTTCCACCTAGAAAGAAAAATAAATGTAAAGGTCTGAGCATGTCCAGCAGGAATTTGGGATATGAAGCCAGTTACCTGTCTTCCAGTATTTTTTCTAAATTTCCTTTGTCATTGGATCCCTGTTCTGTACAGACTTGTCATGGCTGTGAAACCTTTCAGCCTTGAAAATACTGATTTTAACGGTTTCCCCTTGTGTGGTTGCTTGACTCATCTGTGGGGTGTATTCCTTGCGATGGGGTGTTGGAAAGCACCCACCCTTGCTGCCAGCACCCATTGCCTTGGCCCCAGCAGTGGCACCTCAAAGCAGCAGGCACTATGATGTGGATACCAGTAAAACATAAAAGCAGTAACACGAGAAACTGTATAGATACTGCCACATATTAGATGGTGACATAAGATGTGTATGTATTTCATTAATAACAGTTAACCTAATCAGCTCTTCTCAGCCTTGGGTATGAGCTTGTCAGCCTGTCTGAAGTGCTGTCCTCAACTCTTTCACTGCCACACATCAACCTTTCTTCTCCCAAAACTTAGAGTTTTTTAACTCTAAATTAGACATTTGCACAATTAATTGTCAAACATAGTCTTGGCATAGTGAAAGAAAAAAAAAATATAAACCCCACCAATAGTTTTAAACTGGAATTAATTTGATTCCACATTTGTCTCCTGAGCTGGTGTCAGGACCTGGATAATGCCAACTCCTGCACCAATTAGAACTAATCAGTGTCATTTAAAAAGGAGTTTAGGCTCTATCAAATTTGATACATTTCCCACTAAATAATGAATGTTTCTGCCTCTACCCTCTCAACTGAAGTCCCCTTGATGCAGTAAATGGATTTGTTTTAAGCCAGGCTAAAATTCTGCAGGTTTTTCTCCTCATCAGACAAGCATTATTGCAGCAGTAAAAAGAAATGTTAGAGAAAGTGAGACTAAAGCCCTCTTTCTTGAGGAACGATCATAAAACCTTGGATGACTGAGTCTTTTTGCCTCCGTTTTACACTTCATGTACTTGAAGCTGTCTCCATAAGTCCTGTTCATGATCTGCAGCATTTCTCCAGTGCTGCTGTGTGGGGCATTGTGGCCATGGAAGCCGAGCTGGTGGCTTAGCATCCATGTGTGCCCTGGGGCCAGTGCTGAGGAGGGGAGTCTGAGCTGGAGAGTCATGGAGGAGTGACAGGCAGCTTACTGAAGATGAGCCAGGTGTGGCTGGTGAGCCACTGGCTGTGGCAGTGCAGGCATGGGTGTCCTCTTCATCAGCTGAGAAACTGGGCCCCAGAGAGCCTCTGCTATGCTGGAAAGAAGATAGCTCAGCCAGTGGGTGCTTACTTGGGATGGTTGGAGGATTTTCAAACTGTTCCTTCTTGCCATCTTTGAGAGGCTGTGCAAGGCAGTGGTAGTGTGCTAGGAAGAGCTTGTGTGGGAAGCTTTCTGTGTAGATGAATTCCCAGCACTCCATTACATGAAATTTAGAGGTGGAGAGGCTTCTGCTTGTTTGAAGAGATGCTGTATGTTAGGCAGGGCAGTTTCCCACTGTGAGTCATTAAAAGTTCAGCAGCACTCAGGGTACAGAAGAGATGGAAGTACGAGGGCTGAGGGTTTGAACTTCTCCAGAGAATGATTTAGTGGGAGTAGTTTCTGGTGCTGCCCTGTCTTACAGCTGGGTGGTGTTTCTGCATGAGAACTGCTGATCTGGATGTCCAGAGACTCAGGAGAGGAGAGGGCTGGGCCTTTGCTCAGCAGGTGATGGCAGCTGCTCAGTATACTCCAGTGTGGAATTTTAGCAAAAATGGCACCCTCTGTCACTGCATTTGCTTGACAGAAGGCTGAGCTGCAGGAACCACTGAGCAGCTCTCTGACTTACTGCTGTGGTTTGAGGGGTTCCGGGTTCATAGAATCAAGCAGGTTGGAAGAGACCTCCAAGATCATCCAGTCCAACCTAGCACCCAGCCCTATCCAGTCAACCAGACCATGGTACTGAGTGCCTCATCCAGGCTTTTCTTGATCACCTCCAGGGATGGTGGCTCCACCACCTCCCTGGGCAGCCCATTCCAATGCCAATCACTCTCTCTGTGAAGAACTTCCTCCTAACATCCAGCCTATACCTCCCCTGGCACAACTTGAGACTGTGTCCCCTTCTTCTGTTGCTGCTTGCCTGGCAGAAGAGACCAACCCCACCTGGCTACAGCCTCCCTTCAGGTAGGTTATTCCAGGTTCCCTGAGGAGACTGCAGTGTCCCTGGATATTGTGATTCTGGTTATTCAATCCCATAATCCTGCAAACATTTTTAAGTGGAGGGCAAGGTCGATTTGTTCTCTTTTCTGGCTTGTCCTTTTGGCCCTCTGGAGCGATCCTTACCTGGGTGACCACGTAGGAGTACCCTGCAGGCTGTGGCCTTCAAGGCCGCTACTACAGTGAATTTCGGCCTGCTTGGGCCTAAGTGTAGGGGGAGAGGAAATCAGCACTGGGGTTTTGGTGTGACCGGGGGGAAGGTTGGGGGGGAATTCTTATGTATCCTGTATCTGTATTAGGAGTTAAGGATTCTTGTATGCCATATCTTTTCCTGCACGTTTTAAAATGTGACTTTTCTGTCTTTCCAATTCATCGAGAACGTTATTATGGTACTGCCTTTTTTCCTTAAAAGGAGTGAAGTGAAATAATCTAAGCAAACTCTTAGACAAACACTCTGAAGCAAACCACTCTGGCACGCACAGATGTCTTCTCGGGTGGCAGAACAATGTCTAAGCCATGGGGCAAATATGGTGGAATTGTTACTTGCAGTACTGGTGGAGTTGCTGATTGTCTGGAGGGGTGATGGAAGCCACACAGAGCCTCTCACCTGAATTGTCATTCCCTAATAATCTCTTTCAGCTATCACTAAAGATCACCTCCTGAGACTTAAAAAGTTGATGTGCAAATTAAAACCAACTTTTCTCTCGAGCAAGTGCTGCACATCTGAATAATACAGAAGAATAACATCTCACAGATGAGCAGAGCACAGACCACCTAATTTTGGGGCTTATTTCACAACATCCAGGCGTGTCTACCAAAGCAGCATCACACCATGGTACCTAGTGCTCTCCATAGACCAGAGGGGATGCTACAGCTCCCTGCTAGTGTCTTCCCTGCTTCTGGAGCAGTTTGATGTCTTTGGACTCTATTTTTTTGTCATTCTGCAGCACAGTGGAGCTCTGTGTTTGTCTCACAACCATAAATTAAGGGAGCTCTATAGGTTGTACAGAGCATCCATCTAAACAGCTGGTGTGATAGGTGTGTGAGGATCAGTGACGTGAGCCGTGCTGTGCTATTGCAGTGACTTGAAGTGTCTCCTGTCTGGGGCATGGATCTGGGAGTGGAGAAAAGAGGGATGGGAACCAAAAGTGATACAGGTTAGGAAAAAAAGCACAACTCTGCAAAAGATGGGGGAAATGAGGGACGTTTATTGATACTGGTTGAGTTGGTTATCTGGCAATTAGGTGGACTTGTGCTTGTCCCAGGAGAAGAAGCCATTAAGGAAAATAGACCTGCCAACAAGTGGAAAGAAGTGACTAAGGAGGAAACTCCTGGTGCTGCTCTATAAAATCTGGGCTTTGAAGGAAACCTTAGTGTTGGGTGGAAAATCTGAAGTCAGTAAAATGGAAAGGAAAAGGAAGTTGCAGAGCTACACAGAAGGCAAAAAGCTCTGCAGAAATGTGATTGGTGCTACTGAGACAAAAGGAGCCCTACTCAGGTAGGTAGGGGCAGGAAAGGCAGCCCCTGCCTGCATGGAGATGGGTCCCTTTGGCTGGGAGTGCTCATCATGATTGGTCTCTTGCAGCTTTTGGAAGCTCTTCCATCACAAAATCCTACATGTTTTAGATGGATGAGAGAAGTCCTGTCCCACTGGTCATAAGAGGCAGTCCAGACCCCATTGGGCAAGAGAAAATCTTGTCCACCGATCACTCTGGGCTCTGACTCCACGCGAGGCTTGTAACTCTAGAGTGTTTCGTGATCCCACAGGCAAACACTCAGCTCTTCAAGCATGAAACATGTTCAGTGGTGTTGCAGGGTCCATGTGCACAGGCCCTCCTGCAAGCAAGCACAGCTGGTTTGAGCCTGCCCACACTGTCCTGGGAAGTCCCTGGGCACTGGTGTGGTGGTACTGCGGGTGACTTCCTAATACCACAACCAGGCAACTGTGGACAGGCAGCTGAGACCAGAGCTCCCAGATTTCCTGTGTGCAGGACTTGCAGCAGGAGGGGCTGTGGCACTGCCTTGTCGGGTCTTTCGGCTCCTGCTCGTTCTCTTTGCTCTTCCGTGCAGGCACAGACAGCCTCTGAGAGCTGTAACGTCCACTGCAGACATCTGTCATGCTTTTTGTGCCCTGGAGCCTAGATGTACATACTCCCACCATCTCAGTACAGGGCACTGTCAGCTGGCAAGGAGAGCTCCGGTGCTCTGAGTTTGTGAGAGAAGTCTGCAGAAAGGTTTCATGGACTCTCCTGAAAGTTCTGAGAGGGGGAGGGGGGAAAGTATATTTTAAAAAGTAATTTCTTGGTATGGGATTCTGCAGCCTTCCAGGCACTTAATTGTTTATTCTGGTGGACTGCTCATGCTGCATCTCGGTGATCAAGCTGAAGTGGTTTGAGCTGGGTCACTAAGAAAAAAATACATGTTTGCATTTCTGCATCTAACTCTTTGAAGCAGCAGGCAGTGAGCAATTGCTGGGTTTCATTGCTTGGCACGTGGCTCGGGCCTGTCTGGTGCTTTTATGCCAGAGCTCCAAATACGGCCCAGAACTCACCTGGGGATGGGTTTTTGAAAGTGCATCATCTGATTTGACTACAAAGCAGCAGAACAGCCTTATAAATGTGACCGTTCATGTGCTTAAGTCAAAGCATTATCTCTTTGAAAACCCTAATACCTGTTCATCTTCAATCAGAGCTGCTAGCTCCTGGGGTTTTCCCAGGTTGTTTATTTTTAATATCTGGCTGCTGGTATGGCTGCACTCCACCCCTAAATGCCAGGAGACGAAATGTGCAATCGTGCTGCTTGGGAAAGCAATGTGATTTGTGTTTGTGTGTGAGCAGTGACAAAATTGAGGTGTAAATAAAAGTTCAGGTTGTATAAATCTGACACTGTGTGAGATGCTGCTTGGTGGTAAATCCACGTGTCCTGCGTCCCAGACAGAAGAGATGGCAGGAGGCTGTCTGGGCTCTGGCTTACTGCAGAGCCTGTGAGCATGGAAGAAATTGGCAAACACACAAACCATCCTAGCCAAGGGCTTTGCCTTTTTGCAGTTAGTGTCCATGCTGCACCAAGGTTGAGCCCGTGGCGAACCCATTGCTGTGTTCTCCAGACATGCTGCCTGCTGGGCTGCCTTCAAGTAGCTGTATGGAGGAGGAGGAGGAGGAGACACAAAACCTGTTGCCTGCTCCTCTGCCGTGCCCTACTTTGTGTGTTTGGCATTTAGGGATGTCTCAGTGTGTCAAGACTAGCAAGTGTAGGACTTGAGAACAACAATCACAAAGCAAGATGAGTAATGGTGCTGGGGCAGTCCTGTTGTCCCCCGAGAAAGGGCCTTGCTTCTCTGCTGCCACTGGGAAAGGTGCTAAAATTGCCCCAAGGAGAGCTGAGATAGGGGCCTGTCTTCCTAGCTGAACCCTATTTCAGCTCAAGTACCACAGGTCCAGTGCTGGGGCAATGGGCTCACTGGGTAAAAGGAAAGATTCCTGCCCTGGCTGTCCCCAGCTCCTTCAACAGCTATTATTTGGGGAGAAACAGCTTTTAACCCAGGAGGGGATTTTCTAGGGAAGTAGAGAGGCCAAAAAGGACAGGTCAAGTACTGGAAAGAAGTTTGATGTCACTGCTGCTGCTGAGGGCTATTTCCAAAGAAAAAGTATATTTATAGAATGTCCCAGAAATAGTGATGTGATATAGCTGCAGTGCTGTAAACCTCTTATTCCCTACCAAGACATTTGAAGTGACTGGGCCATTTGAAGTATTTGAGGCACAATGCAACATCAGCTGCCTTCAGAGCTTGCACAGAGGACCAAAAAGTGTCTGGGACTGCAGATCTGGCAGCAGCATCCTGGAGCCCTCTGCCTAGAACAGCACATCAGGGGTGCTATCTTACCCTCAAGCTGTTGACTTTCTGAAGGTGCTTGCAAGCACTGAAGTCTAATATTACCATCTTTAACTTATTTATTTTTGGAGAGTAAGTATGATGGAGAGGAAAAAACAGCTTAACTTTTCTTAATCCCTCTAGTTATTTATTCCCCTGCCTTTAGCCTGGCCTCTCCATGGGAGTAGCAGCTCAGCCCTTTTGTGCTTCCACTTCAAGAAGCTGCAGAAGGGATGGAGGAAATCAGGTTCTCGCATTGCTACCCTCAGTGAGAAGAAATGAAATCAGACCACCCACAAGTTTCCAGCTCTTAGCACAGGCATGTTGCTTTCCTGGCTTCAAAAAGCTGCCTGAAGAGCCCCTTCTTGGCCCTTTTTGCTGTGAATCTCTCTCCCATTGCAGATCTACCTACATTGAAGCTGTTGAGGAGAGGGTGGCTGTGCTTCTGCCTCTGCCTGGAAAGTAGAAATATGGGGATGGGTGTTAGTGTGTCTGTCCCAGCTCCTTTCTCCACTTTTTGGCTTGGGTCAATCAAGGCCACTGGGCAGGGGCTGGCTCTCCAGCTGGACTCAAGGCTGGGCTAGGGCTCCATTGTGAAATAAAGCCTGTGTTCCCTCATCTCCTCTCTAATATTTATGGGCAGACTGCAGAGGTCGGAAATACTTCCAGTCGATAAAATACTTTGACAAAACTAATCAATAAAACATTACAAAAAGCAGCAAAAGATTGAGGAGAGATCCACTGGTTGTAAAGCACTACTGCTGTATGCAGCTGCTCTCAGTGAGGAACTTGAGTTGCTGCTGGCTTCCAAAACCTGCCTGTTCCCATGGAGTAAGGAATAGCAGTGTTTAACATCTCCAGCTGCTGCCATGGGGTGTACAGAGCTGTAATGTTATCAGTGGAGAATCTGGGCTCTCCTTTAAGAACCAAACCTATTGGCAAAACCTCTTGGTTCTGGGCCCAGAATGATGGCAGAGCATGTACAAAAGCTTATGATCTCCAAAGCATCTGCATGGGCCTCAGCACCCTCCTGCCTTCATGGGCTGTGGATGGGGAGGGCAGTGTAGAGCTTGCTGGTGCTGCTTTGAGGATCTGGTCTGAAGGTTGGAACTGCTGGGATGAGGTGCCAAGGAGGGGGTGAGTGTGTTGCCAGTGCAGCTGGGTTACTGTACCTGAGTATGGGCAGCAAAGCCAGTCTGATGCTGTATTGAGAGCTGCAGATTATCCAGGTGATGCCTCATGACAAAGGCAGAAAGCCATTCCTCGGGGTCTGGCTGACCTTTCTGTCCATATAACATGGAGAAAGCAGGAAACAAAATTGTGAAGCCCCAAAGCAGGGAATGTCAGAACGTTTGGCAGAGCCCACAGTATCACTGCAGCCACCCACATTATTGTTCCTTTGTTTAATTAAAACCCAGGAAGTATAAACTGTGACTGTTCTGCAAAGAGGAAGCGATACCACAACTCACTTCCTCGGCAAAGGCAACTGCTACATCTGTATTTTCTGTGGTAGTCTCAGCCATAGGTGCAGACCTGCTGGGCACCGGCTGCCCAGGCTGAGTTTTTCTGGGTGCACTGTGTCACTGAGACGCTAGCAAAGAACCTGTGAAAGGTTGAACTGAGCCAGCCTTTTCCTGGGAATCACTAAAGTCTTTAGGCAGTGGGAGTGCCTTGCCTGGTTTAGGGATCCCTTTAGATTACAGCTCCTGGTGTTAGATATATGTATTTATCTTTCTGCTGCAGAGCTAACAGTGCTGGGCTCTCCGGGAGCACTGTAAATAGCAGCCTTCCCCTGTCATCTCCACTCGTCTTGATTTTAGAGCACTCAGTGGTACCTGGAGTATTTAACAGCACTCCAGCTCTGACTGATGGTTATAAATGCACAGAAGATGGTAAGATTAGCAGCTCAGCTGTCTGATTAATATGTAAATGCATCCAGTTACGTGTGAGTGCTCTTAATGAAGTAACTCACACTTCTGCCTCCATATATCAAGGGTGATTGATGGAAAAAGCACTTTAGGTGCTTGTTGGAAAGTGTAGAAGTTGTTTTTGTCTATATCTTTCATTTAAAAAAGAATCTGTAGACCTGGGGCTGCAATTTCCTAAGGGAGAAAAAACAACCCGGTCTGAGTTTAATCTAAACTAATCCAAATTGTTGGCCGTGCTCCTGCAGTATCTGTAAATTCTCAGATAGGAATAATCCATCAGGATCCTGTATAACAATCCACATGGTATCTTAAATAAACCCTCTTGTTGGTTGTAGCTTGCAGATGACATCTACTGTAAATTATTTGATGATACTTTATATGAAAGGCTGTAGGCTGAATAGAATGTTATGGTGAAGGCAGGAGGCTCCAGTTCAGTGGAAGATGTTCCTGAATTGCTGCTCTCACCCTGCTCCCCAGCCTGCTGATGGAGTTATGCTGCTCGGGGCAGCTCACAAGAGTCACATGAAGTCCTGATGGATCTGTGCAATGTAAAGGGCTTCCCAGGTGGGAAAGAAACATTCCTTCAGAGCTCATCCCTGCAGTACAGGGTGATGATGGCTATGCCCTTGACAGGGGATGTCAACTTCTCTGTGTGCAGCCCTGTGGCTCCAGCAGGTGAAGCTGGGAGCTCCTGGAGGAATGGGGTGTGTGTACCTCCAGCCAGCACCCCTGTGGTGTGCCTTTTCCTGATGTGGAGGACAGCCCTGGTAACACTTCTTGACAACACCACTGTGAGTCACATCAGGCTTTCATCTTGCCCCTCAAAACCACTGCATGTGTTTCAGGATCACTCTCTGAAAAACAAAGACCACTATATTAAAACTGGTTGGGGGTGGGGAAGTTTTGCGGTGATAGTAAAATTTAGCAGGATGCTGCCAGCTAAGCATTGTGTAATGTCAGTTCCCCAGGCTGGGAGCTGTAAAGTGCTTGGTTGCTGGAAGATTTCACACAGATAAAATGCATAACAGTGCCTGCTGTCAAAGGAGTTTAAAACAGTCTAATCCTGTTGTAGCTCTCCTTGGCTTCTTCCTTCTTGGTCCCACGGGAGTTCCTGGGGCTCAGAGCACCTCCTCTTCAGGCTTCTGGGACTTGCAGCCTCTTCTTCTCTGGCAAAGTTGGGCTGGATGGGAGCCCTGTTCGGCAACCCTGGCCCATCAGCTCTCCCTGTAACGTGTGTTGTGTTTCTGTCTCCTTGTCCTGTGAGCTCACTGAGACTAGAATTGCTCTGTCCAAAGTTTTCCATGTCTCTAGCTAGATTTTCTTAGTGTTGGTTTTAAACAGTCAGACCTTTTCTATGAGTTTGGGTTAAAGTGGCGTGAAGTTTCATTGCTTAAAATACTTGCTGATGTTCTTGGTGTAAGCAGAAATGTCATCTTGGTTGGTGTGTGAGGGAAGGGGAGTGACGAGGCAGAAAGGTGACCAGTTTTGATGCTGCCAGCATCTGACACAAACCATCACCCCACCCCCATCCCACCGGGATGGAAGTGGAGCACAACTGCCCTTGTGCTGACTTGCAGGAAACCCCTGTGGTGGATGTGAGGGCAGCAGGGTGACCTGCATCTCCAGCCAGGGCAGCTTAGTGCTGATGGGTGCCAGACTCTGGCTGCTGCTGGGACATTTCTGTGTAAATAAGTGCTGGCTCTAAAGTATTTTTCTACCTTTGTCTTTAATGGCAATTGTTGTCACAATTTTTTTTTCCCTTAAAGCAGCAACCTGGGTGCATACTCTGGCATTTTACATGTTTCTTTTTATTTTTCTTCCTATTCCTCTGATGCAGGAGAATCAGCAGCTTGTAATCACTGGCATAGTTAATGGTTTATTGTATTCTGGATGACAAATTGGTTGAAGATAATTATTAGGCTGATGTTTAAAGCTTTCAATGCAAATCAGTGCAATTATACATGAAATAATACTTCATAATTCATACAGAGAAATATCTTTGTCTGCAGCCAGTGTTTCAGGAGAAAATGCTGTATGAGAATCATTCAGTCCCTGTCAAAGCAGTGTCCACCTAATAGGTGCTGAACTGGAACTGTGATGCTGTTTTCTTTTCTCCCTTGAAGTCTCACATGTTTTCCTGGTAATTGTTTTTTGCTCTTTGTGTCTGTAGTAACATACAGCTATCTCTGCAGAGCTCTTCAAGACCTCCGGCAGGAATCCAGAGGATGTAGGATGTGCTTTGCAGCATTAGGTGTGTGCTGAGACACTTGCTGTGGAAGGAGGAATGTCCCCAGCCAGCCTGGACTGGGAAAAGCTGGTGGCATGACCACAGGTGAGAGGAGCTCCAGTACTTACCTGAAATGCTGAAGGACTGAGATCTGTTTCCCCATGACAATAGAAAGAGTCAGTGGCTTCAGCATCTAGCTCTAGACTTAATCATCCCTCTGCTGTAAGTTCTCTGTGTTCCCTTCTCTTCCCACTCTTTCATGAAGGGTAGGTAGGAGAGCAAATCAGCAGTCATTTGGGTTGTTTTCCCTGCAAACTGACCTGTTCTTCAGCTGGAAGATGTTTAGGGCTTCTCAGATTGGGTAAATACATAGCGAAGGGTCCAGCTCTCCTTTGAAATACTGAGGAGATGAGACTGGTCCATCACCTCCTCACATAGTAAGCCACTATTTGCAACTGGTATTACACCCAGAGTTGATTATTTATTCCTGCCCAAGATGATTCAGTTTCACATCTCCTATTTTTGGAGATGTACCTCTCTGACAGGTTCATAGCTCCCCTGAGCCCTGCTCCCATTTAAGCCACTGCAGTGAGTGGCAGGAGGATGTTCAGTGGGTTAGGAAGGGATGGGCAGTCTTGGGAAAACAGCAGCCTGGGTTCTCACTTCTACATCAAAATTAGTCATAGGTTTTTACCCAACAACTGCTTGGTGGTTTTGAAACAGAAATATTCTTGGTGTAGACTGACCTGTAAGAACTTCAGGAAAGTTGATTCCTTCTGTATTAAATGTCATTTTAGCTCACTGACTCAATACATATGCTTAAAAAAAAATAACTAAAAATTATATAAGTATGGCTGCAATGTATTCACTTTGGTGTCAACTTGCAGCTTACTCATGTATTAGTAATTACCAACAACAGAGATCTTAGATCCTTCAGGGTGTAAAGTGGCCAGATTTCTGCAGTATCGAGGCTTCAAAATACTTTGATCCTGTATTACAAACACAGGCTTAAAATTGTATAATGAAACCCCAGTATTTCACAGCCACGTTGCTTAATTTGACACTGGTTTAGACCTTGGCCACTAAGCAGAGTGAGCCTGTGTCCCTTGCTAAGGGCTGGTGCTGTGGGTGTACTTCAAAAAGTCCTAAAGCAAATTCATGTTGAACTCATGACATGAACACAGGTTCACTCTGACATTTGCATACAGCCCTTTGCAGCCATATCTGGATCTTTTATGGTAGATGTTTGGATTTCCCCCTTCTTTTTCAATCCTAAACCACTCTAAAGCCTTATAATGGCAGTAAGACTACACCCGATGTGCCATTTTCAAGATGCAATTTCTGTTGTCTCACAGCAGCATCAATCCCAGCACCTGAAGCAGGAGAAGAGCTTACTGCCACCAGACTGCTGAGCAGGAATTTAATTAGGAGCTGCTATTTAATTAGGAGCAGCAGCTGTTCCCCAAAGAGCCACTCACAGATTGCCCAGAGGCAGCGTGAGCATCAGCAGCCAGTAAGGCATGGGCTAGCCCTGGTTCCTGCCTTGCACCCACCCGCAACAAGGGGACAGCAGTGGCACAGGTCTCCCAGCCCCTCACTAAGATTCCTCTAATGCCTCACTAGGTACAAATTCATCAAATCAGCCTCTGAGGCACAAGCACCTGAGCGCGTTCTTGTTCTGGGACCCTAGAGATAGCACTGAGTAGAGCGAAAAAACCTCTCCTATATTTTCCTTCCCGTGGGAGAGCGTTGCTGGTTTTCATGCAATGCATCACTCTGGGTTTGAGGAAGCATTTTTGGCAGTCCTGGTGAATCCTTCCAGCTCCCCACCTGGGACATCAATGTTGTAACTGTAAGAAGGGCATTGGCTGACTATGAACTCCTGTATTTTGCAAAAGCAGTGAAGAATTGTCAAGGAAGAATGTATACTGGCAGTGGTCTTTGATCTATGTTTCAAAGGCAGAAATGAAACTCCACGTCTCATGACACAGACATAAACCATCAGGAAACTTGTCAGAAGACATATAGCACAGCATGCTTTCCACTCTCTTCATCCCTGGCCTTGTGCAGGACAAACTTGCGCCCAGCTTCTGGGAGACTTCCGGGGGAAGGGCAAGAAAAGAGTAGGAAAAAGGCAGATAAAAGTGGAAGCAGCAAGATGCGATAGATATATTTGCATATAATTTTGCATTTGTAAGAACAATCATAACTCATTTATAGAAGGATGACATCAAGATCTACCCTGTCAGCAAATCAGTTTTAAGACCCTTCAAGGTTTTTACAGAATAAGTTCTCTGCAGGTATTTTCCTTTCTAATCAAGACACATCCAATCTGCTACTGCGATTTGTTGATTGAAATTTAGCATAGCTTTGTTTTATCTGTCATACCAAAAGCCTTGTTAAGTGGGGCTGGAAAATATGGGGCTAAGGAGTAGTGATGAGGAATGTGTCTGAGATGAGGATGCATGCAGTGGTGGCGGGTGGGGTCGATCCAGCATTTAATCAACTGGTTTAACTGCATCAATTGCCAGTGAGCTCCTGACACTGGGAGAAACCAGTCCCCGACCCCTCTTGAAACATTTCCTTGTCTAATTCTGGCTGCAGAACTCTCCTATATTCAAGAAAATGGATTTTCCTTTCTTATGAGATGGTAAATGATACCATCAGAGCTCAGTAATTTTCAGAATGTATCGGGAAGAAAAGGCATTTTTTCAGCCAGGTGCGAGCTGAAGTGCAGAAAAGCCGCTGGTAATGCAGAAAAGGCACTCGATATATGCAGAAATGTTAAATGTATCTGTTGTGTTTGGCAAAACCAAGTTTCAGCTGCGGTCATACTATGGGGCGGAAAGTCCCGTGGTGACTCTCTGTGTGTGGCACACCAGGGACCGCCACTCTGTGCCACTGCTTCCAGGGGACTGGTCGCTGGGACCGGCCTCCCAGCTCTCCGAACTGGTTGTACTGATTTGCAACGGTGCTTGGGTCGTCACGGCTGAGAAGCATTGAAAGCAAGCTGCTGCTGTGCCAGGATTTGAAAACCAGCTGGGGACAGCCCAGTTTGACACCAGTCCTAGACAAATATGCAAGGGTATGACTAATGAAGGATGGAGAGTTATTCTGTCACTGTAGGGTTACTGAAAAGAACTTGATATCTTTTTAATGAGATTGCAAATTAGACTGCTAAAGGTAATAATGTTATTGCAATTTACAGAGATATTTGATTCTTCAAAACTATTGATTATGAGGTTAGAATTGTATAAAATTAATATGGTGCAGACTGCATGGATTTCAAACCAGCAGATTTACAAGACTCACAACAGAGCTGTAAACAGGGAAAGCAAGCTCAGCTCTGGAAGGGCTCAGGTCTTGCTCTTTCATGATTTAACATGTTTGTCAGTGGTTTTAGGGGGAAAACAGAACACTCAGAGATGGCATTAAAACAGAAGAAAGGTGAAGAATGAGGTAGTAAGTCACCAAGGCTGAGCATTTGGGCTTTGTAGCTTGGCACAAACAAACAGTGCTTGTTTTTTAATAAGGTCAAACATCAAGCCCTGCATCCTGGAAGCCAGGAGCCAGGCTGTGTTTGCAGGGCAGGGATTTCTGCCCAGACAAGCAGGGAGCCAGGGAACAACTGAGAAATTATGGTGAATTAAAGCTCCTTGTCCAACGCTGTAGCCTAAAGGCAAAGGAGTAAATTTGGTGGGATAAAGAGGGTAATTGCAACACTGGGAAGGACATGCTCTTGTTTCTGTGCTGGATGATATGTTAAGATTTCTGACACATGAGTCCACTTCTGGTCCTCTTTAAGCAAAGTGCTGCTGCTGAAGGCCCTGAGAGCAGGTGGCAGAGCTTTCTACCTGGCAGAGGGAAGAAACTGTGCTTCCATTGTGCCTGGCTGGCTGGGTGCTGTGTGAGGTGTGAGGCACAGCAGATACCCTGGACCTCGCTTGGCATGCCTGGCCGTGATGGGATGGCTTGTGCTGACATCCTGGTGTCTTTTAGAGCTGCTCTGAAGAGGCACATGGAAATGCAGCTTTGGTGAGTGCTGCCAGGAAGATCCTGTTGCAGCCAGCTGAAGGTGGGCAGAGACAGAGCAAAGAATCATAGAATACATTGGGTTGGAAGGGACCATCAAAGGTCATCTAGCCCAACCCTCCTGCAGCAAGCAGGGGCTTCTGTAACTAGATCAGGTTGCCCAGGGCCCCATCAAGTCTGACCTTGACTGTCTTCGTGGTGAGCAGAGGTTGGCCCTGTGCAGGGTGCCCAGCAGCAACAGAGAGATTTGCTGCTGGAGGGCTCAGAGAGAGGAGGGTCCTATCTGGAGTGTGTTACAGGAGCTGATTACAAGGGTTCTTTCTAACCTTATAATCTATTAATTATACTGCATGTTTCTAATAATCCCTAGCATTGGTGAAGTGTGCGACAGCTCAGCCCAAATGAATTTTGTCTCTCTAAACCTTTGTGTTGGACTGAGTTGCTCATTACCACTTCCTTACTGTGGCTTTGTATGTTCTAGACAGATGAGTACAGAAGCATGTGGAAGAAGAGTGGTCAAGGTGGTAAGTTTTGCATTTCCCCTTCGCTGTTGCCTTTTGCTCCTCTGTAGTTATTTGGTGAGAGCCAGCTGCAGCCTTCAAGCATTGGAAATACTTAAAAATCACCTGCTCTGCCCAGGGGAAAGGTAGCATAGCAAAAACTGCCACAAACCCTGAGAGATCAATAACAGCCTGCAGGAAGCTAAATCGTCCTTTATTAATCTGATGAATTAGCCTGATACTGGGAGGAAGAGATCAACAGCATGGAAAACAAATACATGCCCTGAAGCAAAGCTTGTCAGCTATGGAAATAGAAGTGTCTTTCCTTTTATTCATAACAAATAATCTTGAAAGTCGGGCTAGGAGACCAAAGTGACTTCTGAGGTTTATCAGTGCTACGTGGATAGAGAAACTTGATTCTCTCTTTGGAAAGCAATTACACAGTCATACAGAGACAAGTTTCCCCGCTGTGCTGCTCGACAAAAACCTTTAATATCTTCCTTCTTATACTTTCAGAAGGCCTGGTTCAGCAAAGCACTTGTGTACGTGTTTGGGCATCAGAGTCATTCAAGGGAGCTCAGGTTTTAGCCTTGCAGAATCAGGATCCTGGAAAAAGGAAAATGGAACAACATCAGATTTCCATCTCATGTTGAAAAGAGAAAAAAAACCCTGATTTTCACAGCACAGAACAAAAAGAATCACCTCTGAGCAGCTGCAATGCAGAGGCAGTCCCAGCCCTGTTTTTTTCACCTGTCTTCATAGGACAAGCTGTCGCCCATCAAGAGCTGAGCCTTCCTATTGGAAAATGGCATGATGGAGTCATTCTGTATAAAATGTGAGCAGCTTTCCACAAGTCTCCACAATGCCTTCAGCTGCATCCATTTGACCAAATCAGGACTTGCTATTTTAGAATTTTTGAAGGAAAACATTCACTTTGCCAATGTGAAGAGACTCCTTCTGTGACTTGTGAGACTTTTTCTTTCAGGAGCATAGTGCAGCATTACCCAACCATGTTCTCACTGGGGTGGAGCAGCCCAGATCTAGTAGCTCTACAGCAAGGAGCTCGTGGCTGAAGGAGAGTTTTGCTTCCTTCAGTTTTGCAGGAGCTTTTGCACACCTTTTAATTTCCTAGCAAAAGCAGAAAGAACTTCCATGCCAGAGCCAGGACCACTGACATGTCCACTCTTGCATCATTTAGGATTTTCATAATACAAAGATTTTCAGCTTCAAGAGTCAAAATTTCTAGGTTAAACTGTCAGAGAATGCCTGAAAAAGATTAAGTCAGGTTTAGGGTTTGAGAGCATGTCAGAACTTGACAATGTGGCAACTCACATCTGTAGGTATAGCTTTCAAACTACCATTCTAGCCATTGGAATGGGCTGCCCAGGGAGGTGGTGGAGTCACCGTCCCTGGGGGTGTTCAAGAAAAGACTGGTTGAGGCACTTAGTGCCATGGTCTAGTTGACTGGATAGGGCTGGGTGATAGGTTGGACTGGATGATTTTGCAGGTCTCTTCCAACCTGGTTGATTCTATGACTCTGAGGCATTTCTGAAGGTGTGCTAAAGTCTGGATGATCTTCAGGTGGTGAGGAATGTACGGGTCTTGGAGTATTTTCCTCAAAGAATTAAGGGCTACGTTTCCCCCTCTGAACTACAGAGCCTGAGTTCAGACTGAAATGTTGGACTCTCTAATTCAGCATTTCCAGGTTACTTTTATTTTTCATTTGATAGAAGATACAAAGACACAGATAGGCCCTTGCAGTCATTTGGTCTGTGCACAAGGTGTTACCACAGAGAACGGGGAATTTTGCAGGTGCAAAAGCCAGTTCAGATGATGAACTACCTCCAGTGTCAACGCTTTGCTGGTTTCCCATCCCTATGGGCAAATATGGGTTTTTTTGGATCCTTTAATCTACAGCTCTCAATAAAGTTATGTAAATCTGGTGCGATGAAGAAGGCTTTTAAGCTATGATAGGTCTATCATGGTCCTCTCCCATTCTGTGAAATTGCTTTACAGCCAGGCTATAATCACAATGACAGACATGCTTGATTGAGTTTTGTCTCCCTGCTAATCTATGGAGTCGTTTGCAGGTGGAAATGAAGAGCTGTGTGTATCTGTGAAACTGGGGATGCATTGAAAAATTTTCCTTTTAATACTGAGTGTGGTGATTCCCCTGTGTTATCGTAGGAGTGCATTTTAGGATTAGAGTCTTTGGAAGCTTCTCATTATAACTGTGATTTATTTTTTAGTGGTTTTTCTCCATAAAGTAATATTAGAGATTAAAGAGCATATATTTCAGGTGGTAGTGAAAACCTGAAGATTAAGGCAAGGTACTGGAGAATGTAAGTGCATGAGAGATGGTAAAGATGAGTCATTTCTCTAATGCACAGGGTGAAAGCTTAACTGAAAGGGTGAACAAATGTGAGGCAGAGCACAAGCAGTGTTTTATTGTCAGATCCTGCAAAATGTCATTTCAGACTCTTAGGGGAATTCCACGAGGGCTGTCCCATTATGAGTGTAATTTATTTTACGTGAAAGAAACCAGTGACAAGGGGATGGGTGGCATTTCACAGTGGGAAGAGGAGAGCATCACTTTTCTGGCAGGATTTGACTTGCAATAGCATGTACCAAAAAAACCCAGGAAGGCTGTGTCCTTTGCTGCCGAGGATGAACCAAAGAGAGGTATGACAAAGTGGGGAAATGTTGTCCTGAGTCTACAGTAGTGGAGGGGCTTGGTGGGACACACCAATCCTGTAGTGGCATGTGAGCTTAAATTCACTTCTTGACGCTCTAGAAGGGGCTTTTCTTCCCTTGAATTCTGTACAGTGAGCTTTACGCATGCTGCTACAGGAGCCTTTTGCAGCTGCCGTCATCCTCTGCAGTCCATGAGGGTTCACATTGCTTCTGTGAAATGGAGATAACAGCCCTTCTTATCTACAAGGCTCCTTTCAGATATCAGGAAGATTAAGCACATGCATTTGTAGGATGTGCCCCAGGACCTCTTATTATTGATGACAAGTATGACTGGAAGCAATGAGTCAAAGTGAAAAATCAAAAAGCAAGGTGAAGCAATGGCAAGATAGCAACTCCCCAGTCACTAAGTCCTCTGCTGCAGCTCTTGCTGCCAGGGCTGTTTCCAATCCTGCCAAAAACCAGATAGCCCCAGCTGCAGATGAGATTGTGAGTGCTCCCTGTCTAATCGTGACCTCCTCAGCTTTTGTGTGCAGAACAGTGCCAAAAGGAGAAGGCAGGAGGTTGAGCTGGGGAGGGAGTTGTTGGAGTCAGCTCTGTCCTCCTTGGGTAGCCCTACCCTGATTTTCCCCTCTTACTTTGAGAAGGAAGTGGAAGAGAAGACAAAGTGAGAAAAAGAGCATCCTGACATACTGGCTCATCTTTTTGCCCAGAGTCCTTGTCCTCCCCACTATCTCTCCTCATCTGCACCCAGTTGCGTGCCCAGCAAGACGGTGACTGATGGAGCATCTGATCATATTTCTGTGAAAATCCATGGCAGGCCTTCTCTGATGCAGGATCAAGCTTCAGTGAGGAAAATGTTTCTTGTGAACTAGCAAAGTCAGTGGGAGGGAAAAAAAAAACCCATAAAACTGCTTTGTGGTGATCAGCTTTTAAATGCAGCCATCCAGAGATGTTTAATCCAATCGAAGTGGCAAATTGTAAGCACTGCTGAAGAGCATGACTCTCTTCATCGGGAGGTGGCAGGGTGCTCTGGATCTGATAGTGCTGAACTCAGAGGGAGGATTTGGTTTTAGGTCTCATGTTGATTAAGTTCTCCTCTCTCATTTAAAGAGGGTAGTGTTACTGTAAGGGAGGATATTCAGATGATCGTTGCCTTGGGCCTCTTGGAAAAATCGCCACATTTTACATTAAGGGCAACCTTCCGCGTGCAGCACATCACCGCAATTAATTGTCTTGACACATGATTAGTACCTGGGGGCAAGGACGGATCGTTCTGTTGATTGGGCAGGGATGTGTTATTAATTGGACAAGCGGGCTGAGAGTCGAAGGACAAAAACCGGCGGCTGCAGTGTTTGTCACAGCGGAACTGATATTTGAAAGAGTGCAGGAGATTTGTGGTGGAGCAGTGCTCCTTTTCCATCACAATATTGTTAAACCTCTTTCAGGCCTTTCAACATGGTCCCCCAGGCCACACCAGCTCACTTGGTATTTCTGGTGCTGTGCTACACCTTCCCACCTGCTCCTGCTTATTTTCCCTCTTTGCATGGACGTGGCGCCTGGCAAACTGCACAGCACAGGTAGCTTCTCTCTGTAAGCAGGGAGCAGTTAGGAGTTTTATACTTGAGAAATGAACTGGCTGACCTCGACTCACTCTGAAATGACGTGCTGTTCCATTTAGAGGTTTAGTTCCATTTTCTGCCAAAAAGTCATTTTGAAAGGAAGTTAAGGTCATAAAGGATGTCGCAAGATTTAGCAGAAGCAAAAAAAAAAAACCTCACCACAGGAAAAAAAAAGGGAAAGCCAATAATAATGATCATATAATGTCATTTATTCCTTCTGCAGCCCACCCAGTTGAAGCAATTTTATAGCTGTTGTTACTCTGCTCAGGATCTCTCACTGTTAATTACCAGGCAATGCAATACAATTCAAGCCTTTAGCCCTTCACTGAAAAGAATCCTAAAGTATTTCACTGCTGATTGCAGGCTGTACATAGCTATGCAGATGCTTTGGAGAGCATGGCCAGGGATGAAGGAGGCAGTCACCAATGGAGAAGAATGGTGACAACTCAGAGGTGATCACAGCAGCCACAGGGTCCTAGATTTGTATAGGGAAAATTGCCAGCTGGAGCCCTGTCCTGGTTTAAGCTAGAACAGAACTAATTTTGTTCAGTGATTTGACTTCTCAATTAAGTTTCTTCTAAGTGACTGCAATTTCCATAGATAATGGTGTGTTTTTGCAGACAGGGTCTTCTTCTCGTAGTGATAACACTTGATGTTCATGGTTACAGTCAAAATGGCCCTAGAATAATCAACAAGGTATTCTCTTCTATATGCATCATGCTCTGTGTAAACCTGAGGGATCACAAGGGCTAAGCTGCTTCTCCAATGGCTGGCACCTGAGGAGGACTCTATTCTGCCTTTGATCCCAATCAGGTTCCTGAATCCAGTACCAGAATCCAGCTCCTGTATCTGGTTCCTATCTACCTCTGAATGCAGCCTGGGACTTCCTCAGTGCCTGCCTTTGGCATCAGTAGTGATGGTGACGTGATTTCCATTAGGGCATGTTTGTTTTCACTTTGGTTTTGTGTGTATGTATGTATTACATTTTATTGTATATTTTTAATTACAGCTGGTTTAATTTTCTTTTCCATTCCATCACTCTCTTTTCCTTATTTCCTTTCTCTTCCCCTTCCAGGAAGGGAAAGAGCTTAATACACCTGTCATTCACTTAGTGGCTGGTCTAGTCTGAACCCTTAACAAGGCCAAAGAAAAGTCAAAAGTCCCAGAGCAGGAGGAATAGATGAGTTGTTATATATCATGAGGACGAAGTGAGATGGAAGTTCTTCACCATGAGAGTGGTGAGACCCTGGAATGGGTTTCCCAGGGAGGTGGCTGAGGCCCCATCCCTGGAGGTGTTTAAGGCCAGGCTGAATGAGGCTCTGGCCAGCCTGATCTAGGTTAGGATGTCCCTGCCCATGGCTGGGGATAGGAACTAGATGATCCTTGTGATCCCTTCCAACCCTGACTGATGATTCTATGATGGGGTGAAGTATTAAGGGTTTTTTGCAGGTTAGCCATGGTGCACAGCACCTGCAGCATTCTGTAAGCAGCAGACATTTCCATGCACTGTATTTTATTTATTTTATAAATAAATAAATGTTCTTTTTTTTTTTTTTTTTTTTTTTTCCTCCAGGATCTGCAGGCTCTGATGTTGGCAGCTAACACTTGCACACTTTCAGTTATGTTTTGTGTAAGCAGCTCATATCCTCATTTCTGAACTCACCTGACATCTCTTTGGCTGGTGGTGGCTCTCTGGCAGTGCCCATGTCGGGGAGGACAACACTGCCTTCACTGTTGGGCTTGCAGCCTTGGAATGCCCATACTGTCCCCAGCACTATGCTGGAACTGCTTGCTTAGTCACCTAGCAAACTGGCTGCCTGTGTGCAGCTTCTCACTATGCTGCCAAAATTTCTCTTCTTGATGGCATCTCCCTCTACTCTCATTACATTAGAAACAGAAATTGTACATACCAACTTCTTAGAGTGACAGCTAAAGGGAAATTCATGTTATGTTACCCACCGTTATTAAGTGCCTCAGGCTCCAGTAATCTTTTTTCCTGCCTGCATTGATTCATTAAACAGCATAGGAAAGTATAATAGTGGCTGGTATTAGGTTATATCCCCCCTTGCTAACCAGACTAATTTTTCTTCTTCATTTTTATTTCCAGTGTTTTGTGTTGTTGTAATGAAGAACAAAAGGCACCTCCTGATTTCTAGCTTTTTGGCTTCTGCATTTCTACAAAACCCACAAGTTTCACTGATAGGGCTTTTATATATTTGAAATTAATAAACCACAGACTTTCTGAGCTGAAAATTATATTTACATATATTTACATGAATTATATATATATATTATATATATTTATAATTATATATATATTTTATATATATTTATAATTATATTTACATATATTTACATGAATTATATATATATTTTATATATATTTATAAAATATATATTTTATATATATTTACATGAAATGTGAAACTGAGAATGAACTTGTCAAGTTCACACACATTAAAAAGTAGCAGGCCATTGGACTTGAAGATGTACAGAGATGTCCAGGGCAAGAAAAATAGGAAGATAAGCCAGACAGAGAAAGAAAACAGTAAAAAAGAGGCATCAAAGGAGTATATAACAGTATCTCCCTCCTCACCAGAGAATCCCCTGTTTCAAATAACAAAAGCAACCCAGTTTGGTTTAGCTGAAAATAGGGCTCAGTTGTCTTGTGCTATCTTCTGCAGAAGGTGCTAAAAAGTAGTGGTACCCTGGTTTTCACAGGGCCTAAGCTCTGCATCCCCTATCTCGTGGATATGCAACACTTTGCTTTTTCAGTTGATCACCGTTGCACTTGTGTCAAACCTCATAACAACAGAATTAAAAATAAACTAACCTAAACCATGCTGTGTACAAAGCAAGATGTGAGGGCTACTGCCTGGGACCACTTAGCACACTGTGGGGAATAGACAGGCAGTCCTAGTGCACAGCTGAGATGCTGCTTGTCCCTCTAGTTAGGTGGGATTTTATGTTTGCTGAATTGTGTCCTCAGTTAGTCGAGTTGGTTTCTGCTCTCTGTTACACCTGTGATGATGGTTCAAGGGGAGAAGTGATCACCCTATGAGAAGCCTCAACATATCTCACCCCTGTGCAGCTCCCACAGTGTTAACACTATTACTAAAGCCTTCCTTATTTATTTATCCATTTATTTACTTGTTTGTTTATTTTCATTCCAGGGCTTGGAGAGCTCTGCATAGGTGACATGTTGCTGGGCTCTGCTTACAGCTCCTCGAGGTGCTGCAGGCATGTGGCGTTGGCCCAGGTGCCTCTTGGTGTTATAGGCAAAAGGCTACTTATCAGGCAGCAATGGTCCTTCTGCTTTTGGGACGTGCAACCATCCTTGTGCTTTGTGCAAGTGGGTGCTGGAGGGGTCAGATCTGCATGACAGCCCTAATGCCTCAGCCACCCACAGTGGGGTAGGTGACTCAAGATCGAATACTCAGTAGAGAGTAAGGACAGAAATGGTGGAAAAAAGGAGGAGGATGGTGTTTCCCTGCCCACATTGACTGTGATCTTTCCTTTGGCAGAAGACTTGTTTCTAGAGCCATTGCAGATGACTTCTTGTTTTCTGCTGAAGCCCCACGTCAGACACCACACTGTCTCTTGATGCAGTGGCGAGCAGCTTAGCTCGCACAGCTCACAGCAGAGTCTCATGAGTAAAACCCAACAGTTCCAGTGCTGCCACTGGTGCAGGGGAACCTGAGCTGGCTGTGTACTCACCCCATAATACTTTTTTCTCTGCCTTGGTATAAATGAGCCCCCTACCATGCTTGTACTCACATTGTGAATTTTAAAACATCCCCAGGAGCTGCTCCTGAAAAAATCCTAAGAAGAATAAAACTGCAATAACAGCGATTTACTCATCTGTAATAAAAGTCAAGTGCCCTGTTAACCAAATACTTCATTTCTTAATTCAATTTAAACCCTGCTAGGACAAATTTGCTCCTTTTTTGTCCAACAGATGATGCATAGTTGAAATTAATTTTTAAAACTATTATCCTAAGATACCCTAAAGACAAAGAAATGATGTGTGTGTATGTGTGTGTGTGCATGCTTGAGGCAAGAACAGGGCAGACATCCTTCAGTGTGAATTTATTGCTGTTTTCACCTCTTATCACCCATCATGTATTTTATTATTGTTAATAGCTCATTTGTGTATTAATATTTATTATTGCTTTGGCCTTTGAAGGATTCCGGGACTCTGAAGATCAAAGGGAGCACTGATGGACTCTTCACACTCCAACTGTAACTTGAAGATGCTCAGCCAGCAGCAGCAGAGAGCTTCATTGCGTGATCCTATTGCTCTGCATAGGCAGAGGTGAGCTTTGACCATAGATTTAACACTCCACTGCAATTAAAATGGAAAGGCAGCCCTCAGAACTGGTGGGTTTCCCCATGTCAGAATTTCCTGTGGCATTTCTGGTGCTCTGGGTGTGGATGACCTCTTCTTTTATTATGTTTTTCTGGTAGGCAGTAATTTGTGAATAATTTTCTAAGTAAAACAAAGGTTGAACTTTTGAAGCAAATGTATACAGTATGACCTTTAGATCTCTTAGTCACTGTCAGGCTCCACTGAGTGCTCTGCACCTTGACATTCAGTAAAGCAATAAAGAAATGAAATGTACTAATGTAACCTTTATAAAAATAGTTAAAATAATAGTTTAGTTTTTAATCTCCCACTATGGTGTTAAAATAGGCCAAATAAACTTTGGCAGTAAATTATATGCGGGAGGAACTTGATTTAAATAACTTTATGGTTATAGTAGTCAGCAAATTATGTCCTGAACTGCTGTTTCAATTAAAAAACCCAACATGTTTAGGGTGGGACTGTTGACCTTTCAATTTTTGGATATCAATGGACCACTCTTCAATTTTGGTAATTTATTTGGACCCTTAAGTCCTTTCTTCTCTCGTCTTCTGCCTAGGCAATCAAGAGCATGTTATAGGTGAAATCTCTCAGCAGCCAGAGCTGATGGGAGCTTATATATTTGAGCCACAGCATTGTGTTTAATTTCATCCTTATAAAAGACCTGAACAAAAAACAGGACAAAAAGACTGTCTAAGGGGAAGATGAAGAAATGGCACAAAAGAATGTCTTGAGCAAGAATAGAAAGTTGGCATCACAAATAATTTCTTGGTCTTCATATAAAATGATGTGGTTTCCTGGGTGACCATTACAGATCAGGCTGTAGAACTGGGCTGAGTTTGTGACTCTGGAGTACTTGTTGCAAACAGAATATGCCATGTATAAAAATGCACGCTGGAAATGAGTGCTGTGTGATGATGGAAACCTGTATATCAGATACAAGTTGTTTAGAAATGCATATCCAGGACTCTGTGTTGCATTTTACGTGGAGGGCTCTTTAACTATTTCACAAACACATTTTCCTCAGAACTGTGTTACTCAATGTGCATTCCTTCTGTAGTTTGTGTCAGTCTTCATCCATTACCCTGGATGTGGTTTTCATCTCTGTTTTGTCTAAGTGGACAAAACATACTCGGGAGGGTGAGGAATGCGTGCCTGGTATTGGCTTAGCTGGTTGTTTTAATCCACGAGAGATATTGACATTCTACTTATTCTCTTGCAAAATTAAATCTTTCTCCTGTAGAGCAGCCTCTAATTGCCTGTAGTGCTTAGACAGAGATTGGACAGGGACCATAAAAGTACTTTGACAAATAGGTAAACCTAGAGAAAACAACGGTGCCTCAGCGCCACTCATCCTCTCCTGTGTCTGCGCCTGCAGAGCCTAGCTGCAGTATATCATGGTGGAAGGGGACACACTGCCTGTCATGGGGGAAGTGCCAGGAAAGCTAAATACAGTGAGAAAATAGAGTAATGTCACCACCTCAGCCAGACCAGGAACTATTACTGGAGGACTGACTTTATTTCTTATAGCTGTCTGGAGGTTTCTGTTTCTTTGAAGCTGAGGAGAGTACAGCGAAGGGAAGAGAGACAGAGGAGAAGCAGAGTGTATACTAACAGGGCAAATGAGCTGAAGGGAGGAAACAAATCTTACCTCTGCGTGGTAAAAAGGTGGATGCACATTATGTATTAGTGGGTGCTATTTTCTGGAGAAATGGTGATATTTACTAGCAGGTGACCTAGATTGCAGTACTAAAGGCTTTTTTTTTTTGGTGTTCCCAATGCTTCTCTAGGCTTAGGTAATGTCACATTTTCTCTGTGAAGAAATAATCTTCTGAATGGGTTTTACTGCATAATTTTCAGTGAATGTAATTTAAAAAGGCTTCAGTAAGGCAACTCTTTACCCCTTGAAGGAAACTGAGAAATAAGAGGTCAAAAATTAGTGATCTCATTTCACGTTATTAGATTTCCCCCAATCAAGGCAGAAGTGAACATACTGCAGTAATAGAGCACCAACTGTCTAGAACAAATGGATTATGATACCTCTCTCTCTCTCTCTCTCTCTTTTTTTTTATGGTAGTACTATAAATACTATGTCCCTACATACCTTTGCCATTGGAAGTGAAGAATGACATTTAAACACATGTAAAGCAAGCACATAACCTTATCTCCATAAAAGTTACTTTCACCTTCTTACGACTAATTAAGAACACGGGGACATTTTAAAGTCTTCTTCCTGAAGTTAAGGTAGGCAAATGTGTTACAGATGCTGTAATCAGAAGAGGTTTCAGGCCTCCAAGCATATTGCTACTGCTTTGACCTTAGTCAGATTGAGGGCATTTGTACACTCTTGCAGAAGGACGTCAAGACTTGTTCAAGGGGACACAAACTACAGGAGAGAATTTGGCTGAAAATGTGATACTCCATAAAATTATCTGACTCCAAATGCCTGGAAGTTAAGAGGAATATTTCTACCAGCTTGTAAACTAGACATAGCTCAAAGGAGCACAGATTTTGTCTCTCTCTTTTCTTTCTTTTTTGGTGTTTGTCCCCTTTTTCTGTGGAAGGACCATTACCTACAATAATCTCATTTCTTGGACTTTTATTTGCTTTCCCTTTTTTCGCTCAGTAATTACTCGGTTGTTTTCAGTTAAAATCTGTAAGTACTATCATAGAGATGATAGGCTTGCATCTCTGAAAGTTTTGTAAAAGCTTGAAGAAATCTTGGAAAATTATGGAGAAAAAAAAAATGATGCCCTAAAATCTCCTAGGATTATTCTCCTGTGAATTCAAACTGACGAGTGAAAATATTGCAGGAAGAGCATTAAAGAAGGACTTTCCACATCACAAAAGGGCAAGTATCTTATAAAATACTCATGCACAAGCTAATTAAGTGAAAATAAAATCAGAATAGTATTTTGCTTTAAAATATGCATTACAATATCTTGATGGAGAAACACCACACCCCCACACATCCCTCCAATCTTTGATGAATAACT
Organism: Tricholaema leucomelas; assembly: GCA_013400475.1. Lineage (NCBI taxonomy): Eukaryota > Metazoa > Chordata > Aves > Piciformes > Lybiidae > Tricholaema lacrymosa > Tricholaema leucomelas. The sequence continues at coordinate 141,867 of WAAF01005838.1, forward strand.
GTCTGAGAGAGGGAAGAAATTCAGGCAGGAGATTCTGCCCGGTTTAGCAGGAAGTTGAAATCACACAGCTACATTTAGCAGCAAAGGATTAATGTGCCTGCTTCAGTCTGAGTGGCAAAAGGCTGACATTTCCTCACTGGGCATGAGTGTAGTCCCTGACTGTCCCATTGCCAGTGCTTTGCTCCTGCACAGAGGGCTGGGGTCTCTCTGCCAGGTAGGTCACTGCAGCATGGTGCCTGAAAATGTTCCTGAGCACATTCTTTTGTAAGCAAAGCTCTAATGTGGTTTTTTTTTTTTTGGACAACCCTGAGCGTGCTTATGAATAGTTCATAGTAAAAGCTTCCACAGAGAATATAAAAAGCAATTAAATCTTAATGGCCCAATGTTTACATTTTTTGAACTACAGGTTGGAAAGCCTGAGTGCAAATTGTTCAGACACAGCTAGCATTTTTGCTGCAAGGGGATTTGCGATAAGCACTGGGCAAAAAAATCTAACAGATCTAGTCTTTCATTTTTTCATATACATATTCTTTGTACCACTAAAAATGAGGGATTTCAGTTACATTTTAGAGGACAGCTCCCTCAGGAAAAGGGCTGTTGATACCTACAGAGGAGGTCCCAGGGAGAGGGGAGCTGGACTCGCCCAGGCAAGGAAGTCAGGAAGAGTATGCTGTCCCCAAACACCTTCAAGGTATTTAGATGCCATCCTCTTGGAGTCACTATGATTACAAACAAAACAGACTCAAGTGCGAAGTACTTTATAGTTGGTTCTTAGGAACTCAGTTTCACAGGGGTGGCAGCCTTGTGGCAGGCAGATTAGCTGTGTCTGGGACCTGAGTCCCACCTCATGTAGACCTGCTAGCAACCTTTCATGTGTGTTATGCCAAATCAGGCAGCAAGTTTCATCTGCCAGATAAAACTTTGACACCAAGGGAGTATAGCACCTTTGGCATCTTAAGCTTTATTCTTCTTTCCACTGCTCTCCAATTATGCCCTCATTTTGGGTGTAATCCATGGGCCAAGAGGCCCATCAAGGGAGCAGAAGCTTTCTTTTCAGCCTTTCAGACTTTGTCTTCATGCCTGAGGCATTTTTATTAATCTTAAAGTAGTGAGCCACCACATACATTCCTCCTCATCCTGTTCTTCTGGCTTGCCTTGACCCTGACACAGAGAGTTCAGCAATGCTGGGGACACAACTTCCAAAACTATGGGGCTGCTGATGTATGCCAGCCAAGGGGGAAACGTTTCTCTGCAGGCACTTGTGTGGGAGCACTGGCTCTCAGAGGATGCCCATCTGGCATGGACTGAAAGCAGTGACCTAGAGTTGTGTGGATTCTCTGTGTCACACAAGCCTCATCTGCTTAGCTTCTAACCTTTGAAAAACCCACATCTGCCTCAGGTAATGGCCTTAAATGCACAGCCGTGACAGTGGTATGAGCAGTAATAGCTTCTCTTGGCATGGAAATGTTGTTGTCTTGGCCAACTCAGTTTCATTTGTATTTTTCCTCTCACTTTATTTGATTCAGTCTGTGATTAATAGTGGAATGAATAGGACGTGGGTTTATTCCACCCACAAACTTTCTCTGCCTGCTTGGAGATGCCAGATCTGCAGGGTTCTGCTAATCTATGCTACATGGCATGCAGCAGGTCTAACCAGAACTCAGGTACTCTTTGACTGGGGATTGATGCTCTCTGAAAGCTTACTCTTCCTGTTGTCTGCCCAGGGAATTTTCATCTACTCTTACTCTCGCTCCAAGTATGACAACTATGCTTGATTTCAGTCAGAAGAGGATTAGGACTACTACTCATCTTACTATCAGTATAGCATGTAATGTGTTGATACAGCCTGACGTTGAGTTCAATGCAAGTTTTCTTTCCTGGGCTGAAGAAAAGTGCCTCTATTGCAGGCTTTCATCTGTGGGTAAAGATAAAGCTCAATGAGAGTGTTTTTTTTCAGGACCTGTCAGAAAAAAAAAGAGAAACTTAATATGCATGTGTGCTTTAAAGTACATGAGCATCAGACATACATGTGTGCCTGTGTATACACGCTCATCTTCCATTAGGGCTACTTTCAGGACAGAAGTGTAGTTTTCTTATTGCTGAAGTCTGTGATTTAAGCCAGAAAGCAGTCTGTGCCCAAAATACTAAGGCAAACTTTCAAAGGACAGTTAGTATAAGCAGAGTAAGTTCTTTTACCCTTCAGGCTTTTCCTGCTGGCAGCCTGACTTGTGAAATGAGCATAGAGAGAAGCCCTGTGTGCTCTCTGCGCAAAATACCAAGAGTGGAAGTGCATGTGGGCGTATTTCTCTGTACTGAGACCAATGTAATATCACCTCAAACATCAACACAACACATTCTGGGCAATTTATGAAACAAAAAATTTCTTCTGAGTGCAGTGAGAGAATACCTGCAGGGCTGCACAGGGCTATTTGTTCCCTAACATTTAGTCTAAATCTGGGTAATAAACCACCTCAAACCTAAAAATTAAAATAAAAAAGTCTCCATCCATGTATTTTTCCTTTGTACTGTTGCAGGTAGACTGATGATTAGAGTCTCAGAATTGTAGAAACTCAAGCTGGAGACAGGAATGCGTGCACAGAGCATTTTTATTTTGCCATGAGCAATGTTTGGTTTCAGGAGAAGCAGTTTGCGCATCACCACAAATTGATAGTATAGGATGATGAGGTGAGTGCAGTCATAAAGAAACCTGGATTACACAATAAACTGTTCCCACTGGGATCAAATGATACATACCAGATTCTGTATTTATGAAACTTCAGCACACTGTAGTTTTCTTCACCCTATAGTTGTATACTGGGAAGGAGAGATTTCATTATAGACCGGAGGTTCATAACAGGAAAGAAATTCAGTATGCGCTTCCAGGGCAGCAGAGAACCCTTCACTCCTTGTGTGCATGGCTGGCATGACAAAGGGGCTGAGCACTGCTGAAATGGGTACCAGGTTAAATAAAAATACACAATCAAGAAGGACCAGGGAGAACACTACCCTGTGATTTTCACTGTTCAGCAAAGCTTATTAGAAAAAAAAAACAAAACAAAATACTTGAGAGGTGACTTGACTCCAGAGAATAAGCACTTACACAGGGAAAAAATAATGGGTGTCAAAGGGCTTTTTAACTTAACTCTGAAAAGTATAATGGTATCCTGCAGATGGAATCTGGAGCCCGACAAATTCAAATTGGAAACATGACCTACATTTTTAATAGTGAGTACATTTAGCCTTTGGAACAAAGTAGCCACAAAGTAGCGGATTCTTTCCTCTTGATGGCTTCGAATCAAGACTAGATGCCTTTTTGGAAGATAAGCTTTAGTCAAAAATAGTTATGCTTTAGTCAAACACATGTTACAGGGCTCAATATAGAGGTAATTGGGGAAATGTAATGGCCTGTGATATCCAGGAGGTCAGGCCAGATGGTATAATGAAGCCTTCTGGCCTCAGACTCAGTGAATCTCAGAATGAATATAAATGCTATCATCTGGATGTGCATTTGAAGTAATTGTAGGCAGAGATTAGACATGCAATGGCATACGGTTCAGAACTGATAAACTTTCCTCCCCTCCAGAACAAAAGCTCTTATTGATATCTAATTACATGATGCTGCTGTAATTCAGATAAATATCCATTATGAGCTCCGATGGGATGTCAGCAAATTAGTTTTAACTACTGTGTGTACGTTGTTTGGAAATTCAGTTTCTAAAGCTTATATTCGGTTCCAGAGTTGCTTGCACAGAAATACATGCAGGAAGAGCTCCATTATGGACAGTTACTCTACCCTAAGAGTGTCATCATATGACAGCCCTGTTGAGTCTGAAGCTGATTCAGTTAAATCATAAAGGCATGGAGATCTTGCCCATCAGGAGCACCTGGATGCTTAATGCTTCCGATGACCTGTACCTTGCTGCGTTTTACAGGAAAGGGTTGTTGAAAGAGGAACAGCAGAAAACAAAAAGATGCAAGTTTCCCTGACTCGTTCTGTTTCTGCTGACCTTATCGCAAAGGGCATCTCCACTTGGTAATGCACATGCGTCTGCAAAATAGCCAGCTGCCGCAGTGCTTCTGGAGAGAGGCACAAAATATTAACCGGTGAAAGGAACCACAGTAGAGCACAGATAACTTCTAATATGAATTTCACGACAGTACGTAGCTTTCGGTTTTACTGTTATCTCACTCGCAAAGCATTCAAAACAACTTGCACAGGTAAGCAGTGAGACCACACGGAGGAAATAACATCGTTCAAGTTCAGCGAAATGTCATCCTTTCTGGTACGTGTATATTACCTGTGCTCAGAAGGCAACTGTTGATGAGTATGAAGCCCTTCATTCATAAAGATCCATAACCTCTCATACTATCAGTCCTCCCCCAGAATCAGCTCCAATCGATGGCACCAAGCACCCAATTGCCAGGTAACAAGAAAACTTATTTTTCAAGTCTGAGCACTGTACCTCCTCCCAGTGGCTAATGTGCCTCTTGAGAGCTTAAAATTCTGAGGTATGGGCTACATATTACATTGGAAGGGGGCAAAGGCAAAGGCCCTGGCCTCACAAACACCCAGACGTTTGAGCAGTTCTGTGACAGCCCAGTTTTACAGGCTGACTTTTCTCACAGCAAATGAGATCTGAACAATGTGTATATCCTGAAGTGTCAAGCTGGAGTCTGCACCTGCATCTGAACTTCATTTATTATAACCACATTCCAATTTTGGTTTTTTTTTTTTGCTTCCTTCTCCCTAAAGCTACATACATAGAATATCATCACTAACATAGAGGCTGCAGAAATATATGCTAATTTGTCAGCTTTAAGCAAAAATGGTTTAGGATTCGTCTGTTTTGCTGCTGGGAACCTGACCACTAATTGCACATTTGCTAATTGTAGACTGCTTTTTTTTCTGATGTCTTTCATTTCAGCTCAGAGAGAAAGCATGATAGTGGCGACTCAGCAGGTATGCTGTAGAATAGCCAGCATCTTACTGACTCGTGGCGTTACTTCCCTATGTCAGTAGCACATCTCTGCAGATTTGTTGTTCTGAATCATTAAGGACAAAAGTGACATGAAATAATGAAAAGAATATTTAAAGTTATCTGTGTTTTAATGTGGCATTTTGCTAGTTAATCCCCCTCTCCCCACCCCAACATGACAATAGCTGCTGATTTTGAAGCTGTTTCGTCCTTCTTCTAGTGGGATGGCATTTGTGGTAACATTGCTGTATTGGCAAAACTACCAATACAACCATTTTGCTTTTTATCTTGCTTTATGGCCCTTTATACAGGACCTTCCTGTAACAGTTCCACAGTAGCATTAACTTCATAGAGGTTCTGAAGGTCATGCTTATTTTCACGCAGATAACAACATCTGAGAATTTTAATGGTGCCTCTGTATTGGTGCTGTAGTATTCAGAATTGTTATAAAATTCAACAACGTATGAAAATGTCATCGCTGGGCACGAATGAATCAGCTCCTCTGAGAACAAAAATCAGCCCAAATCTCTGCAGGTGTTTGGAAAACTTGAGGTAGTGTCTTCTTGTATCATCTACTTCCACTTTTCAACTACTTCTACAAGTTCTGGTGCCTGAAATATCATCATAATTGATTTTTCTAGACAAAGGAAGTGCTTAGAGCTAATTATCTAAACTTAAGTGCAGCATTTGGTAAAGCGCCATGTGGGAAATTCTTAGCTAAAGTGGGAGATTGGTACAGGAACTGAAAAGTGAATAAGAAAGTGAGTAGTAGGAGGACATGATCAGTATTGAGAGAATGTAGTAGAGCTTCCCAAGTGTCAGTCTTAGGCCTGATACTATTTAACATTTTATTAATGACGATCTCATAAAAAGTAAGCATGTGCTAATGGAATTTACCAGTGGCATAAGGGAGGGAGGTACTGTCACCACAGAGATGAATAAAATTCTCATTAGGATGAACTAAGTGACCTTGAGGACCCTGATGAGGTAAATTGGATGAAATTTGTAGGGATTTGAGTGCAAGTTCATGCTTTTGAGTTTTGTTAACCAGGTTTCCACCATACCTACGTGCTCATAGGTAAGAAAAGAATAAGGAGGAGAAAGACACAGAACATGGAAATGAAGGTGTTTTCACCAAGGTAATGAAGTGCCAACAAAGGTGTGTAAGGCATGTGTTAAAAAATCAGCCAGGATAGTGCATGATAGTGCAAAAGAGTGGGAAGCTACCAAAAAAGAATGATTAGAGTGACCACGGGAAGGGAGAGGATTAAGTGAGAGGAGTTTGGTGAAATGAAAGCTGAGGGAGGCTGCTAAATATAGCATGGGCATAAGCTTTGGGAAGAGAAAACATCTATTTAAGCTAAAGGACAACATTGGCACAAGAACAAATGAGTATAAATTGGTCATGAATAAATTTAGGATGGAAATTGGAAGCAGGTTTCCAAACAACAGAATCGCAATATTCTGCAATTGCTTTCCAGCATGGAAACAGCAACAAAAAAAACAAGCTACTTTTAAGAAAGGGTATAATGAGTTTCTGAAAGGGATTATATGATGTGTTTGGCTAAGATAGCAGGAAAGTAGGCTTGATGACCCAAGAGGTCTAGGCAGGCCTATCTTTCTAAGCCTGTTTTTCATGACCAAATATTTCAGAACACTTTAAAGTGCTTCCTTTCCTTCATGTATTTTTTAGATAATTCTTTTATAGTATACCGCAGGGACTACAGGCTGCATGGCTTTAGGGAAGGCACAAAACTCTGTCCATCACGTACTGAATACTCTCCAAAAAAAAGAAGCCAAAACAAGAGAAGTGCCCAGCATCCTACGGGGCAAGGTTCAGAGTGCTTAAAGAAATCTCCATTTTCCAGTAGAAGGCGATGAGGACTAGGTGCAGGCAGGAGCAGCATCCCTTTGAGGCTTGGTTGTTTGTTGTTTCTCCTACTCTCCCAAGCCTGCTACTCTATTTTGTAGTTTAGTTTCTCAGCCCCACTGTGCACATGAAGCAGTATGAATTAGGGTGACAAACAATGCTATAGATGCATAAGATTGAATGGATATAAAATGAAGCAATTGGTGTCAGCTTAACTGGGTGACAACAGTGCAAGGTCCAGTGAAGATATTTGTTTGGGAGATGGGAGCATTTCTCCAGCCTTGGTGGTGTGGTGCAGAGCGGTGTCATGATTTCTTTCTACTCAGCCAAGGCGGCACCTTTGTGCTTTGGTTTGGCTTATCCTGCTAGGTGCCTTGATGCTTCCTTAGTGTCCCTTGTTCCAAAATCAAGCATTTCTCAAAAGCTGTGTATTCCCTAGTCAGTGTGGTCATAAAGAGATTTGTGTGGAAGCCCAGGCTTCAAGGTTCTGTAGCTGGCGTTTTATGGGTTTCTTATCCACAAAACCAAAACTGGGTATTTCCAGCTCTTTTACAGTAATAGATACGGTTTCATCAAAGTGCTGGGACTGTGCAGGCTGGCCTGGTAATGTGGTGACTCCCTTTATGAAGAGAGCATCTCGTAGGCAAAAGTTCTGTGATTTCCTACCTATACTTTGGTTGAAATCTGATGAATGGGTCAATGAGATCTGCAGAACTGGGTGATTCTGGTTGGTTTTCCTCTAGAGACATACACTTTGTCTGAAATCAGCTCTTGATCCTGAGAAATGAGAGAGATAGATAAAAATTCCTAAGAGTACAGGTAGTTTGGAAAAGGAAAATAAATAGGCAGCAGCTTTACGAGGCAACAGTGCTTTGCTTACACCTTGTCACAATCCGCATTAATCACATTTGCAGTAGGCACCAGCTCTACCTTCTTGTGCAAATACTTTAACAACTGGTTTAAACGAGCAGGATGGCCAGGTCCCTAGGCTCATGTAAACAGGGTAACGAACACTTGCGTAACAAGATAGAAAAGCTGTAAACACAGTGGTGGAAGGTTTCAGTCCCTCTCCAGCTGAGGTTTTCTGCAGTTTTTTTCAGGCCTTCAGGTGCTGGGCAGGGAAGCAGCCACTCTTTGGGGTTTGCCCGTGGGCAAGAAGTTCCTGGTGCTTCCAAAAGCTGCAGCTTTGCTGCTGGTAATTTTGGTGCAGGGCCTCATGTATGAGCTGACTTGTGACTCACTGGTCAGAAATGCCCATCTCTCAAAAGGAGAAACTAAAGCTAGGTTAAAAAAAACAAAATTTTTTTTTTTTCAAGGGAAAACTGTACTAAAGGTCAGAATTGAAAGATACATGTTGTGAAATGATCAAGAGAAACCATTTTGATTGATTGATTGACACTTCAAAAGAGTAGCCATTATTTTTGGTGGGTTTTAATAGAATTTTTCTTCCTGAAATATGTGCACCCAGAGAGAGGTTTCTTCACCTGTGCTTAACCACAACCAGGACGCAGCATTCTGTGGACACCTGGGCGTCATGTGTTCATTTTGCCCTGTCCTGCTAGCAAACTCAAATTAAAAAGGATTGGCCACAGGTGTGACCTGTATTTAAGGCCAGTTTGGGGTGAGTTGTTATTTGTACACCCAGGTGTGGAAACGTGTCTCACCAGGGGAGCACAAAAGCCTTACATCAGGGATGAATCCAGCCCTGATCTCACTGCAGCCCAAAGCAGCTGGCCCAGTGGCTGTGATTGCAGGGACAGCATCACCTTGTCTGCCATGCTCAGTGCCAGGAGGGTTTTTCCATGGAAATTTCCCTGGGCTATAAAAGCACATTTTCAGCTCGTCCTTGTTTGCAAGCAGACTCTCTTGCAGCGTGTGCGTATGGCAGCTCTCAAGAGACTTGTGTACTGACTAAATGTCTGTGACCACAGCAGATGAGAGAAATGGCTTCTTCAGACAGGTCTCTGGATTTTGGCTGTCTACTTGTGTGCTGTGCAGAGGCCAGTGGCACTGATGAAGCTGGGAAGAATGTGAGGAGCTTCCTTGCCTGCACTGAGGCTGTTGACTTCCTCCAAGCAGCAGCCCTGTTGTTGCCAGTGGTTAAAGATCACCAAAGCCTATGAAAACGACCACTCATGAGGTAAATCAGTGTGGGTACTGTGTCTGAGCACTGGACCAACCACCACGGAGCAGGTGCCATACTCAGCACCTGGGTCTGAGGCCAGTGGCCTGGTGGAATGGGAACAGTGAGGCCACCTTACTTCTAGTCTCTCTTTAAAAGTAAGAGATTAATAGATAATTCCTGCTTGAAGAGGGCCTTTGGGGTCCTGATTTACCCTTCTTTGTCCCCATTGGGGTTAACACCAGAGGCCAAAAGTGCCTGTCAGCATTTGCTGATGGTGGTACCGTAGTCCTGACCTCCATGCTCCAACCCGTGGTGGCCATTGGCCTCTCCCTGCTGAGAGGGGACCGATATGGGTGAGGGTGGGCTGTGAAATGACACCTCTGTGTGCAAACTGTGATGTTGAGCCTGCAAAAGGAGGAAGACAAAAAGGGGCAAAGGAAAAAAAAAACACGAAGAAGCTGTGCTTGTTCCTCACTCTTCCCTTAGCGCTGTCTCGCCTTGTGCAGAGGCTTCTGAGGTGTGAACACATCCTGTTTACATCTGGCACCGAGACAGACATGCTAAGGAGAGCACACGACTGAGGAGCTCAGGGAGAGCTGCCCATACTGGGAGACAGCTCCAGCATGGATGCGCTGCCCATCTACCATGGGGGCATCACTCGTGAGGCTGGGGAGAAACTGCTGCTGGCAGCGGGCATTGATGGCAGCTACCTGCTGCGGGACAGTGAGAGCATCCCAGGAGTCTACTGCCTGTGTGTGCTGTAAGTACAACTGGCCCTGCACCTCGATGGGGTGTGGAACAGCTGAGGGCAGCAGGGCTGGGAAGATGGGATTGGGGTGCTGGGAAGGACTGGTCAGGTGGTAGCTGATTTTCAGCTTTCTCATCCACAAGATGAGATGTTCCCACATAACAGTGATAAAACAAATCTCAATATTAACATTTGCAGACACGAGTGAGACTTTTGGCTTCTTCATCTTGATTTAATGCAGAGTGGTGCACAAAGGGTGGGGAGTCTTTTGCAGAGCAGAGGACCAGGTTTTGCCTTGCATAGCCCCCACTTCCTATGGGCATAAAATAAGGAGAGAAAGCTGGCCTGGGGCATGTAGGAAGGATGAGAAAGGTGCCATGGAGAACAGCCAGGCAATTTGCCTTGGGAAGGTGTGCACTGCCTTCTAGTGCTTGATAATTCTCTTGTTTTCTACCTGCTGTCTTCCACTTCTCTAATGCGCTCATGAGTGTCCTTGGCATGAATGTCCTAGAAACATCCCTAGTGTCCTCTGTCATCGGAAAGGGTAGCACGGATTGCTGTCATCCAGAATGTGCGCTTGCTTCAGGCTGTGTGTCCCATGAGGTGTTGGCCTTGGAGTGAACTACCTGTAAAGTTCATGTAATACTGATGGCTAGCACACTGAATGGTAGTGCTTCACCAAATAGGGCGAAATGGGAAAGATCTGGCCGGATGGCCTGTCAGAGAGAGGGCAGAGAGGTTTCTCTCTGAGAAAGAGCTGAGGGATTTTGTAATCATAGGACCTAATTTTAATCAGGCAATTTAATTACCCTACTTTTGGCAAGAGCAGAAGTCTTGGAAGTCCTGAGAGATAACTCCGTGCAATGCAAGACCGTTACATCCAAAGAACAAAGGTGTGTCTACCAAGGCTACGTGGACATCGGTGCCTTCAGTAGGAGAAGGAATACAAGAGAAAACTGTTTAGGGCCAGCAAGGAATTAGAGATCTCTTTGGTACCTGGAAAAAAGAAGGAAAAGAAAGAAGAATCCTAAGGCAGTTTCCCCAAATGTCTTGAATGTGCCTTCAGTGATATCTAATTAAGCCCTGGTGAGCATTATTATTCCTCTGCTGCAGACTAGTAAATGGAGACATGTAAGAAGCTTATAGGCAATCTAGAAATACACAACCTTCTTTTGAGGAAGATCTTTGTGGCACAAGATGTATTTTTTCTTCTCTCATGCAATCAGAAGGTGAACCAAGATAGGCACTACTGCTAACAAACACCTTAACAGCTAGCTGAAAAATGAGAAGCATCTTGAGTTAAAATGAAAATGGAATAGACATAGCAAGAGGTAAGGAGTGCTATGATTCCTGTGATGGGAATAGGCAATAAAAGCAGAATCTCTTTTAAATAACCATCAGAGGAAATGGTGATATATCTCCTTAACTCTCAGAAGTCTTAACAGTGCAGGTGAAATACTAAGGTATTAGAGAAAGGGTCAGGAAGAATGTTACAATGCTGAATAAAATAGAGAATTCTAAAATTAGTCTGCCATTAGTCTAAATCAGGGTGTAGTTACATAACAAGGTCTTTCATCTGCACACAATCAGTGGGGACTTTCTGCTGTATTAGTGTGATTTACATCCTTTGAAAGAAATATCACAAATGGAGTAAAATATATCAAATGACAATAGGAAGAACAGAAAGGATTGCTAACTGTAAAGGCTCTGCAGTCTCTGAGGGGAAAGAAAAGAGCCTTCAGAAAGTAACAGAACCCTACATAATTGCTTTTGGAAAATAGGGACTGCACATGTCTTCATGTTATGTTGTGTTCAAATAGATACATATGATAAGCAAAGGGATAAAGGCAAAAAGTATTACTGGTGAATTCTATGTGGGCTTGTTACAGAATATAGATCCTCGACAACTCTTTTTTTCTTAATAAGGGAAATTTTTGATAGCAACTTGGCTACATCTAGATGAGAAAATAAATGAAAGATGTTGTGGTGTGTATGATCTGATACAGACAGAAGGGTGGCTGCAAAATGCTGGAGCTAAGTGTTGGTCCCAATAATTCTTAACATTTCAATTCAGAGCATTATGTAAGAAATAGCAGATACAGTAAGCAACATATCACACAGTAACTTTGGAAGCAATTATCATAAAGACGTCAGGAAACAGTCTCGCACTCAGGATGGCAGTGGAAGTTCAAAAAAATGTGGTCCATAAACTAGAAAAATGCTTTGACAGGCAAAAGTTTACCAAAACAGAGCACTTGAGTGGAGAAATCGGAGGAGCAAGCAGGGAAGGCATGAGAGATGTAGACGTGCATTCAATGGAGGATGCTAAGCCTGACTTTGGCAAAATAAGTGAACGGGTACAACCCAACACATTCCAGCCTGAGCATCACCAACAGAGACAAAACAGGTGGCAAGCATGTATGTGCGTCAGAGCCTTGGTAAGGACTGAGGCAAACATGTAGCTGCTACATGCACTGCTTAAGAAGAGGAAAATAAGAGAAAGAGTAAGTGCTTCTCTGCTAGTTTTAGGCTTTCTTCTAAATACTTAGTGGAAGCTGTTAGGAATAACAAAGTTATTTAGAAATGTACATTTTGGGTCAGACTTTGTGTTGAAGATCACTGTAGGAGTGCCTAGGTATACCAGGGTTTACTGGAACGTAATGTATTTACTCCAAGTACTGAAGTAATCTTTGAAACATGAGAAACGAAGCTGGTCAGGTGTTAAATATATCACAGTAAGTCTCAAAGTTAAACAAAACAGTGTTACATCTTTCCAATGACAGTTTCTAACAGAAGTGCCACTGTTTCCTGCTGCCAGTGATGTTTCTATTGCTCTTACAAAAGAAAAAGATCGTCCAGCTTTCCAATATCAAAGCATGTTCAGTCTGCCTTCTTTCCTCTCTCCCTGCATTTCCCTGGAGAACTAAACCAAAACAAATCTAAAACCATGCCCCCGGCTCTCCAGCTCTAACCCTTCTTAGGTTCTTTTCTTTTTACCATGGTACAAGAAAGGAGGTGTCAAAATTTAAAAGCACAGTTCTGATGAAGAGTTTTAAAGGAAACATTTATCAAAAAAGTCATTAGACAAATATTTGGATGACAACACTGTCATCAGTTCGAACTCACATAGCTGGCTGCTCTGCGCTCCCAGCACCAAGTACAGTAACTGGTAAGCGCTGTGATTGCTGCTGCATCCCTTAGGCTCCATCAGTGCCTCCTTTTCCCAACAAACTACAGGGATTTTTAATGTCACCCCCTCCCCCAGGCACCCCTAGAAAGCCCTACCATATTTTGGCAGTCTTCGAGTCTCTTAAGGCAGGTAGTCAGGGCAGCAGCATTCACAGTCAGGCCGATTCGCCTTCTGCTTTTCCAATTAAAAAGTGGAGCCCTGACCTTTAAAAAGGAGAGGAGTCAAAGACTTCATGAATCCCTTGCGACTGACACTGATTTTACAGGGCGCACATAAAAGAGACAGGTAGCAGCATAAAACCTGACCTACAGAGCTGGGTAACTGCACCAGGCAGGACCCTGTTGTTGGAGTGTTTGGCTACAAAACTGCACTTTCTGCCTTTGTTTCTCTTAGAGTATTGCTTTACCTTCCTTGAATGCTGCTCTCCATTGTCCAAAGTCATGCTGTACACATGGCATGTCTGCAAACCTTCAAAGAGAGACTGTTTTTCGGTCTGACTGTGGCAAAGCATGAAGACTTCTTTCATAAAGATCTTAGGATCACAATTAAGCGATGCATAGAGGAGTAGAAAGGTTTTGATTTGTGCCCTGGGACTCTTACAAAGACACAACCTGAAGATTTTGGCAAGTCTTTTGAACACCAGATGCTCCCCAAGATCTTCATTGTATCAACACCATGATTAAAATGCTAATGTGCTTTCAGGGTGTTCTTCATGTTCTGTTGTTCTTGAGGAAGCAGAGAAGCACAATCCTTTCCTGGGATTTTTTTTGTTTTAGGACTGCATTGAAAAGCAAGAAGCTTTTTGCTGTTTGAGAAACCGTTAAACCTGTTAGACTGCACATGGCATACCGTGGTTTTGGTACCCTGATTGTTCCTAGGAGCTTTCTTTACTGGTCTGCTTTCCTCCCTGCTCAATACTCTATTTGATGTTTTTAGCACCCTTAGAAATCTTACGTGCACGCTGCTTCTAATGAAGTCAGTGGGGGACACAGGCCACAGCAGCAGTGCCTGGTTTGAGAAGCAGCCTCTTAAACTGTGCCTGCAGAATGCTTAAATAAAATGCCTGAGAGTGCCAAAATCACCACTTTCCGTCACGGATATGTGAGTACACATGCAGAAACAAGCAGCTCATGCCTGAATTGGTGAAGATAAAGCATTGGTAGTTTGGGGCTTAAAATTACATACTTGAAAACAGTTGGAATGTTAGTAGTTTATTCAGACCCTTAAGTAAGCTGAACATGACACACTTGCCAAATGATACGTTCAGATTATTTGTTTGAAACCAGCCATTCATGTACTGTGTTGCATTCAATTTCAGGAGAGTAATCAAAAGCTGGAATAGAAATCTGTTTAGAGCTCTTGAATTAATAGTAATGGTAACTGAGACAGGCTGCAGTCCTATTAGATTTTACCTGTGCTGTTTTTCCTATCACTGTAACCACAGTGCACAAGTTTAGGCAACGTGCTGAAACTTCCTGATGCAGCAGATGCATCAGCTGTACAGCATGAAGGCACAGCGCGGGACCATGAACCAGCTTCACTTCAGCATTTCTTTTGTTTCCCATGTAATCTTTCTGATAGAAATGGCAGATTCATTGAATTTATTATAACACCACATATCATCATCATCATTGAAAATGTAATTTGGAACCAAAGCCTCTCTCTAAGGAGGAGCCCCTCGAGTCAAGGCTGTCGTTGTAAATATCATGCCCTATTTTCAGCTTTGGAAAAAGTCTTCCACAGCACAGCAGTAAATCCTGACGAGGGGAGTATTTCAGCTACCTGCTAATCAGCATGAGCTTCATCTTCACATCTTGGCTAAGGACCTTCAGATATTCCAATGGCTTTTCTTGGAAAAAAAATGTTAGAAAGGTTAGACAGGCTGAATGGTTGGATGGTTGGTAGCCACTACACTAACCAATCTGTGAATGAGTGTGATCATTACATAACAGACCCTAGATTAGCTCTACTCTTGGTTTTTAGGCTTGAGTTTTGAGGATTTATTTGAATTTCAGGTTCAGGGATTTTATGGTCAGACTCTGCCTACCTTTATCTGAGAGAAAGCATAACATTTACAGCGCTATTGACAGTGCTTTATCTACTGTAGTGCTTGTAAGTTTTGCCTAAAGTGTTGAAAGAAATTTCGCCAGATAACCTTATTTCATGAGTTTTTGCCTTTGTGAGGTACTATTCTGGAGGACATGATTATCCATGGCCCATTAGAAAAATACCTTCCTTCTATTTAGCATCTCAGATTTGAATAAATTATCATTTTATTTCCAAATCTGAAGAAATTACTCTCTGAGATGTAGCTTTTGGCTGACATCACCTCGTGCCAGACTAAAAGAAACCCTGCTAAGGGTTGCTCATTAGGCAAATCAGTGGCGTTTCTGCAGATGGCTGGGAGTGTTCAAGCGGTGAAGATGCTGACAATCTTTCACTGAAATCTGTGAGTGAATTCAGGGACATTTCACTCTTTCAAGCCCATTTCACTCTTTCAAGCCTGTGCTAATTTCAGAAGAGAAAAATCAAGATAATGCACTTGCTTCATAATGTTGCATTATTATGGCAAGCAAATATTGGGTTTTGATTCAGTATCATGGGCAAATTTTTACCACAAGAAGTGTTGGTAGGGAAGTTAGTGACAGAAATGTGAACTCGAGTGGGTGTATATAGAATGATGCTTTGAGTTAAGCTACAGTAACTGTTGGACTTTTTAGATGTTGTGAACACAGATTTAAACTACTTTACTCACTCTCACTGACATACAGCTCGTGTCTTGCACATCATCTCAATGTGAATTCTACTTCTCCAGCTTGGGTTAGCTGATGGGTGGTAATTGCTAAGTTGCTGCACCTTGATTATATGTCTGAGACCTAAATATACAAGAACCAGGCTGCTTGTCAACCAGAAAATGCAAATTCTAGGGCAGAGTGGGGAGCTGTAAGATAAAACAGTTTTTTCTCCTATGTTAACAAAACTTCTGGCCTCTCTGTGATTAATAAACAAACCAGAAAGTTGCCAGTTTAAAAGGAGAAGGAAAGAAGGAAAGAAAGAAAAAGAGACAAGTTAAAGTCAACAGCTTGCTTGACCACCTTGTCATTTCGGCAGATTACACTTCTGTCTCCTGGAGGAGACCATGCAGCTATGTCCCCTTCCTTACTCATTTAGTCTTTAGCTCTATCCCCTATGTTCATTGCTCTTTCCTCGCCCACCTTACATAGACACACATTCTCTTTCCTTCCCTTCTTTCCACATCCACCCTACCTAGTTCCAGTCTTCCTTTCCAAAATGCTCAGTCTAAATTACCTTCCCCCTTGTCGTCCCTGCTAATCCAGGCCAGGCAGCATCCACAGAACCCCTGTGACTTGAGATCATGGATGCTGCTTATTTGAGTGCTCCTTGTACAGCCAGACCAGGCATGGTACAGCTACAACTCCTAACAATCTTTAGAGAGCCTCTTTCTTGCAGCCTGAACAACCACCACTGCTTTCTCAGAGGCTGCAAGAGATTCAACTTCCTTACAGCAGATTTGATGTCTTACTCCAAACACTGTGGAAAAGACCCAGCAACTGAAAGATTGTTTTTTTTTAAAGGGGAAAACCACTGTGTTTTCTAACATGTCTGCTTTTCTGACACTTCTGAATTCTCCATCCCTAAATAAGGTTAAGGTGACCACTTCAGGAAAAAAAATCAGTCTGAAAGGCTGAGATGTGGCAAAGTCATAAGAAACGGAGCATGTTTGTAGCCCACACCACTGTTTGGTTCTTAAGTGATATTGTAAAGTGAAATTCCAAGGTAAGATCAGGATGCAAATGTACCAGGTAAGAGGAACTGGTTGATACAGTATGAGGACGGCAGAAAGAGGAATAAATTGATGGCACTTTTTTGCTGACATGGCTTTCCTCTCTTTATCCCATTGCATTTGTTCCATGTTGGACCCAGAGATGAATGCAAAATAGTTTAATAAGATCTCCCAACTGAGATACAAAACATTTGGGAATGATTTAAAAATATACCGTGCAGCTGCAGTGTCATGGTTAATTTCAGTCTGCAGCATGCAGCTGATATCCTCTGGCTATTTCAATGGTGCAGAAGATTGTAATTACTCACCTGTTAAAGTAAACGTGGCTTTAACAAGTCTGATCACAGTTGCAGAGGAGGAGTGGAGAGCACGGGTAGACAGATGCTGTCTCAGTATGTCATCTGTGAATGATGCCTTTGTAGCTCTTTGGGAGGAATTATCTAGCTATAAAGAAAAAAACCCTATAATATAAAGCAGACCATTTCCTTTAATAGCAACTTCCTCTACATTTCCCTTTGACAACCTTTGTATCATGGCACAGAGACAGTGCTAGTCCAGTTCCCAGCTGGTATAACATACCCTTTGTTATGGAGATGAACAAATAAGTGAGATAGCATAAAAATATCACCAGTGGTGACCAAACCCTCCTTTGTGAATGCTGTCCAATATTGTTCTTACAGTGAAGGCTGTTTTCTGTTTCCCCTCATCAGCATTTTGGCGTTTTTTGCCTTTGATCAAAAATTTATAGGGCCTCATTCATCAAGCTGTTAATTCACAATTGCTCCTGTCCCTTGAGCTTCACTGGCATGAAAAAGGAACTTTGTAATTGTGAGTGAGTTTGGTGACTGTCCTTGGGCCAGATGAAGTGATGGATGAGTCCTTCATTAGGTCTTTGCCTGGGTGTCAAGAACTGGTTACTCCACTGTCACCATAAGCATGAGCTCTGAGATCCTCCCAGTGACATGTGTCCATTTCCTGTTAATTTTGTCCAGCAGAGACATTCAGGGCACTGAAATGTGGACCTGGCCTGAATCTCAACAGGCAATGGGTTCAAAACATAAGCTGTATGAGAGGCCTCAAGTGGCTAAGGCCACATTGTGTTTGTGTTTGGGCTCTAGCTAGGTGGCCACACCACAAGTAGGAACATTTGGACATGTTAGAAGCACTTTTTCTGCTGTGAATTGAGTAAAATGTAGAAAACTGGGCTGTTCTCTCATGGTGGCCAGGGAATTTCTTTATCTCCTGAGACGTAAGCTCAGGTAAAAGCACTTTTCCACTTGCTTTTGCCAAGTGTTGTGTTTTGCCCTTTGGAAGCTAATGTTCTACATAATCTCAGTGTTCATTTTTCCTTTAAGGGAAATTCCTTGATCTTCCTTCAGTCCACACTGATCTCAGCTGGGAAGTTTAAAGCTTAAAAACCTTTCTCGTGGGAGGCTGTGCCTGTGTAGCAGTAAAGAGAACTTTGCTCATCAAAATCATGTCACTGGAACATGGAAGGTAAAAACCGCTTTGAAGTGGTAATGAAGTAAGTTCCTGCTGCTTGACAGCAAGCTTTGATAAGACCTTATTTGTTGTGCGAGTACTTATCAGACCAGCTGCAATCCATTTTGTGGAAACAAAAGTCCCAGTGGAAGGTAGTTAGCTGGAGAGCTTTAGCTGTTCACCTTCTTAAGGAAACGTGTCCTCCTTCCTTAGTGAATTGCTTTGAAGATGTGGTGGTCCTGGATCCTCTTCCATCTACACGTGGTTGTGTTTACTGCTGGCTTTGGAGCCAACAGCAGATAATAACACTGGGTTCTTCAGCTTAAACACAGTGAACCCCCTCAGGCTCTACAGCCTTTCTTCCTCTGGGAAAAAAGCAATTCCATTTGCTATGGGAGTGGAGAGATCTCACTTGTCCATTGCAAGGCTGTGATACCAATGTTGTACTCCTCCCATTCTCCACACTGTGCTCAAAACATGCGCATTCCCAAATGGTCCTTTTTTTTTTGTATCTCATGGGTTTATAATCTGAGCTGTCCTTTGCACTTTCTCTGGGCTTGGTTGAAATGTTTTACAGAAGAATGGTTTTGAAAAATGCAAGACAAGGTGTGTATCTCAGGCTTCACCCTGCTTCAGCCCTGAGTATTACTGTGTCTGACCTCTATTTTTCAACTTGTTCAGCTTAGTAAACCCTTCTGGCAGAGTGCTGAACGCCATCAGACATTTCAGAGTCAAGGCAGCATCCCAGCCCCTCAAAAGCTCCAAGTCATGCAATCTCTTCAGTACAGAAAATGATGAAAGAAACAAGAGATGGCAGCTTCTGGGCAACTGAGCCATTTGTGGAAAAGTCAGATTTTAAAGACTGAAGTGGTCATAATGCTTTGGGACAACCAAGAACAATCATGGGTAATGTGCACAGAGTATTATTAAAGGATAGGAAGCAAGAAAGTGAGCTTTAGATTTTTACATACCAATTCTGTTGCTTTTGAGGCTTGAAAGAAAAATTGCTCTGGAGATGGTCAAATACCCACTTCAAAGTGAGGAAACAGAATGCCAGAACTTCTCTGATGCTTCCCAGTACAGCATGGCACATTAACTCCTAGCTTCTGTAACCAGGGCTGGTGTGCTACGTATGTTGGTGCAGGAAAGTCCCTTGTGACAGCCAGAAAGAATGGATGAATGTGAACATCAGATGCTCATGAAAAGTTGACAATGCAGGCACAGCTCTCAGAGGTTTTCAGAAAGGATGAGATGGTACAAGATTGTCTAACAGCCCTAATGGGAGACATTGATCTCCCTGAACATGAACATATCTAGTGGCTTAGAGGAATGTGCTTGTAAGCAATGGGCTTGAGCTGCGGTCTGCAGCACCACTGATCCTAGCGCTGTGGCATGGGCAGGATGACAATGTTGTGCTCCCATGTCCTTTCCTTGTTCCACAGCCACAGCAGGTTGATGATACCTTTTCCTTAAAGCTCTTTCTGGACCTATCCAAATCCCTGATGACCTGTACCAAGTTGAGCTTGTGGGGAGAAGTGGGGGTAGTGATGGCTGATTTCCTCCTTTTAGTTTCCATGAAGTGACTGTGGCTGCTTTTCATGTCCAGCTGGTGCCAGGCAGAAAGTCATGTTTCTGGGAGAAACACTCTCCTGCTTAACAAGAAGATGTGGATGAAGTTGTGGTGGGATGGTGGGATTGTGTCAGCCACATTCCTGTACCTGAAGAAGAGGAATGCAGTGTCTCAGCTACTGCATGCAAATTGATCCTTGCAGCAGCCCTGGTGGGAGGAAGCATCTTTGTGTCTTCCACCCCTGTATTTAATCAATAGTTGGAGTTGAGTGTTTGGGGAAGAGCTTTCAAATCGCAGCAGGCATTGCTGCTCCCACTTGGCAGGGTTGTAGCAGTGTGACTGCTGTTCACAACTTCCTGCTTGGGTAAATTGTATCAGATGCTGCTTTGCAAAGGTTGCTGTAGTGACATTTTCACAGGAATTTATCCAGGAGCCATGCCATAGAGCGTAAGTAATCGCAATCATGTGGTATCTGTGTCATTGACAGTCTGCTATCTGTAGAGTATCTACTACTATGCCATGTATAACTGGGAAGAAATACAGTGTTTTTCTGCTCTCATAAGAATTGATGCTGAAAGAAGGAATGGTCCCTAAACTCCTGCTGTGTGCTTATGTAAATCTGTGTAGTATGAAATGCAGTTTTTCTTATCTGATATCATCTAAGCTAATGTTGCACTCATGAAACTACTATCAATTTTCTCTGCATCTGGGTTAAAATGTTGAATATTGCTATAATAATCTACCATGTAAATAGTGCAATGTGTTGGGTTCTAAGAGAAGCAAGACTGACTCTAGACATGAGTATACCCTGTGTTGTTAGCGTATGGCTCCTCGTTCTCAAAAGACTCAGATTTGAAAAGAAGATAGATTCCACACTCTGGTAAGTGTCCTTTACGTTGAGAATTAGGAAAGTATAGGCAAGGCAAAAAGTACCTCGCATCTATGGGTGCCAGATAAATTACACTCACGCTATTGCTTCTGGGAACATCCTCGTTTGAATCACTCACAACACAGCAATGCTATCTGTCACTATTACACCTTCTCTTTTCCCATGGATAGTATGTCTGGTGTGTGTCAGTAAAAGGAGGTCACTGAAAAAAAAACTCAAAAATGCTGAGACAGGAATGAAAGCAATGTCACTTAACACAGAATAACTGAGTAGTGCCAAGGCAGGTCTGAATTAGGCCAATTCCTTTTATGCAAAAGGAGCCCAGTGGGTTGAACACTGCTTCTGACCTGCACCTCAGGTTTTTTTTTGATCTGCTGAGAGCCTTTATGTGTGAATTTATTTTTAAGGAAAGGTTGGCAGATGAACTGACTTCCACACAACAGAAGGTACCCGTTGTGAAACCAGACAGTAGAAATGAGTAATAAACAACTGTTGATTTATTTTTTTTTCACAGGCATCAAGGTTATGTTTATACCTACAGAGTGTCCAGGACAGAAACTGGATCCTGGAGTGCTGAGGTGTGTACTTCTCTTTTCTCTTCTGAAAATTTCTGCATCCTCTTTGATGCTTGTATTGATTTAATGAGATATGTTCAAATTATTCATGTTTCTTGCACGGTTTGATTTTCGTGGAAGGTAATCAGTCTCGAGTGTGCCCATCACTAAGATGTCTTGGTGCCACATCTGACAGTCTTGAACTCACAAAATAATTTGCCGTTGCACTCCCGTTGCATAATGCAATAGTGCATTATTTTGCATCCTTTTGAATCAAAAAACCATTGTGCTTTTACACTTTGACAAGCACAATCACTTCCCTTCTAGCCCATGTACCACGAATGTCAGATTACTAAGGAAATCATTTTCCGTCTACAGTGTTTTAATTTCTCTCTGGATTAATTCATCAGTGGTGCAAAACATATGTAGGGTAGCCAAAACTTGATGCAAAATACATTTTCACTCATCTGATAAAAGACTGGTAAGTGAAATGTAGAATAGCATCGTCTGCAATCCGGACAGCTGCTTGGGTTGATGCGATCGGGATGCTAACCTGTATTTCTTTTATGAAGGTCTCTTTCTTCGGATGTACTTCGTGTGCTAATTCATAATTAGCTTTCTGTTTGCACATTAATGAACACTGATTACAAACATTAAATAATTTCTAGACAGGCATAATTACTTGGCCATTATTATGACAGAAGTGGCTGCAGTGGTCTGGAAGGCAAGACTGACTCCTGGAGTTACTCAGAAGCAGATTGAGGAGTAAAAGTGACTCACATTACTGTGGAGTGTATAATTATCTGTTTCACCCTTGCTAATGGTGCCAGGAAGAATTTGCTCACCTGTTCTATAAAGCATTGGGCACACCTGGATACTTGCAATGCTCACACAGCAGGTGTTTTGGGATGTGGTGAGGGTGGTAGATCATCCAGCATGCCAAGGCGAGCGCTGCTGTCTCAGAACGCGTACTGGGACCCCCAGAAACCTCCACTTGTGGAGGAAAATTACCTGTGTGAGGCTGCAGTCTACTTTGGCCTCAAGTAACGTCAATGTTGGCAGCAAGAGTGTTGTGATGTTGCGAAGGTCTACTACTAGTCCTCCCCCATGACCTCCACCGGTTTCCTAAGATGGGTCTTGGACTTTCCCTTGCTGTATTTTAGGAAAACCTTATTTGTGTTTCACAGCATAAATGTCCTGAAGACCCAGAACTCTCAATGCATCCTCTACAAGGAAGGGTGCTGGCTACAGACCTATGATACCAGCCCTTTCCTTAAGTAAACAGAAACCTGTAAGGAAGTGTTGCTAAGATCTAAAAAGGGTAACAAGGAGCACCCAGGTGACTATAGACTGGTAAGCCTCACCCCTATCCCTGGAAAGGTAATGCAGCAACTTGTCCTCAGCACTGTCCTTAGGCTTATCAAAGACAGTGGGGTCATTAGGGGCAGTCAACATGGCTTTACCAAGTGGAATTCATGTTTGACCAACCTGATTGCCTCTTATGAGGACATAACCAGGTGGATAGCTGATGGTAGAGCAGTGGATGTGGTTTATCTTGACTTCAGTAAAGCATTTGACACTGTCTCCCACAGCAGGCTTCTGGCTAAACTGAGGCAGTGTGGTCTGGATGATCAGGTAGTGAGGTGGATTGGGACCTGGTTGAAGGAAAGAAGCCAGAGAGTTGTGGTCAATGGGATGGAGTCCAGTTGGAGGCCTGTAACTAGTGGAGTGCCACAGGGATCAGTACTAGGACCAGTTCTGTTCAAAATACTCATCAATGACCTGGATGAGGGCACAGAGTGCACTGCCAGCAAGTTTGATGGTGACGCCAAACTGGGTGGAGTGACTGACACACCAGAAGGCTGTGCTGCCCTTCAGCGAGACTTGGACAGGCTGGAGGGTTGGGCAGGGAGAAATAGAATGAAATTCAACAAGGGCAAGTGTAGAGTATTGCACCTGGGAAAAAACAACCCCAGGGACCAGTATAAGTTGGGGACTGACCTGTTGGAAGGCAATGAAGGGGAAAAGGATCTGGGGGTCCTAGTTGTTGGGAGGTTGACCATGAGCCAGCACTGTGCTGCCCCAGGAGGGCCAATGCCACTGAGGTGTATTACAAGGGGTATGGCTAGTAGGTCAAAAGAAGTTCTCTTGCCCCTCTGTTCTGCCCTGATGAGGCCACATCTGGAGTACTGTGTCCAGTTCTGGGCCCCCCAGTTCAAGAGGGACATAGAACTGCTTGAGAGTGTCCATTGCAGAGCCATGAAGATGATTAAGGGAATGAAACATCTCTCTCACAAGGAGAGACTGAGGGAGCTGGGGCTCTGCTGCTTGGGGAAGAGGAGACTGAGAGGTGACTTCATCAATGTTTATAAATATGTAAAGGGTGGGTGCCAGGATGCTGGAGCCAGGCTCTGCTGGGTGATGCCCAATGACAGGACAAGGGGCAATGGGTGGAAGCTGAGGCATAGGAAGTTTCTTTTAAACATGAGGAGGATTTTTTTTTCCCTGTGAGGGTGACAGAACACTGGAACAGGATGCCCAGGGGGGTTGTGGAGTCTCCCTCTCTGGAGATATTTAAAATCTGCCTGGATGTGTTCCTGTGTGATCTGGTATAGGAGATCCTGCTCTGGCAGGGGGGATTGGATGGATGATCTTTCAAGGTCCCGTCCAACCTCTGATATTCTGCGATTCTGTGACCATGCTGGACTCAGCTGTTGTTAGAAACAGCAGCCTAAATCCAACTTATCCCCACAAAATGTGCCTCTGAGCTGCAGCTGCTGCTTTCCTGACTCTTATTCCATCCCTCTGGCTGGTCAGTCTCTAGGCAAGCTCCCATCACACTCATCTTTCAAGAATGATGAGAGAAACTGAAACAGTGCTGGTAAAAATCCTGGCCAGTGTGAAATCCCCAGCTGGTGCCAGTGGGGCAGGATTCAACCCAAGGCTGCTGGGTGAGCGCAGCTTCCCTCAGGTGAGCCTATGATGATAGAATCTATGCTTGCCCTCCTGTGACTATGATGGGGAAGATTCATTATAAAAACTCCCTGAAGGATTTACCAGAACCACTGGATTTTTTATTAAACCCAGACATTTTCATTTCACAGTGTTCAAAAAGATGCTAAAGTAGAAAGAGAGAATTACTCCCACTTTTATTGAGTAGGTAACGTTTTGCTGCTGCCTTTGTGCACAACATTGACAGGAATACTCAATGAACACACAAGCCAGCATCGAATGCTCAGAGAAAAGCTTGCAAAGAGGCTGTGTCCATGCCTGAGTTTAGTGGTGTAAGGACCTCCTCAGCAAGTGCCAGGTAATTCTAGATTGTCTTACTGGAGTTTCCAGGCTGGAAGCATCTTATTGACAAACCCCAGGCTGGAGGTTAAACCACTGGCTGCAATAGATCAGGGTCAGAGATAGTGAAAGGTCTCTGAGGAATTTGCCTAACAAATGTAATGATTAAGAAACTGTCCTCTTCTGGTGTTATATAAGCACACTGCTGGAGACTGCTCTTAGGGCAGGGAGGCTGCAACGTGCCGGGGGAAGAAGTCGGGCTCACCGAGTCATTCATCTTTCACACGTGACGGGGTTCAAGTGAAGGGTTTGGCTCCTGCCCTGGCAGATATGTGCAGTTCTGCGAACAAGCCTTCTGAATCAGTGCCCCAAACCCAGCACAGATGCTGGGCATCCAGCATCACCTGTGATGGTTTGGGTGTCCCCTGCCCCCCCCCCCAACTTTAGAAATCACCCAGACTAGACTCAGTCGGCTCTGGAAATTTGAATGAAGCTTATATTTACAGCTGGCACAATTTACAAGCAGATATTCACAGTATATACAGTTATAGACAGAAATATACAAGGGAAAAAAGTTAATACAAACACAATTCCCCTCCCAGAAACCTGAGTCCCCAGGAGGGGCTCTCAACCACCCCTCACCTTCCCCCTACCCCTCTCAACCTTACCCCAGTCCCAAGGAAGAATGGAGGTTCGGCCAGAGGGATTAAAAAAAAGCAAGGTGAAGCAGCCAAGCAAAAGAAGGGTGAGGCTAGAAAGCAGATGGAGTCCAGCCAGCAGCCTCAGCTTCTCCCCAGCAGGCAAAGAGAAGAGGACAGCCCAGCACGAAGTGCAGAGCAGAAGTGACCTTATCTAATGTTTTGCTTTTCCTTGCTACCCATATCAGCAAGACCGTGAGGGAAGTAGACACCATTGTTTTCATTTCTCAGCCTATCATCTAATTCTTCTCACCAAAACATTCTAGCTAGGCTCAAACTAGCACAATCACCTCTCCCTTTTCACCCTTTGGCTTTGCAGACAGCACCTGGTGTCCACCGGAGGCTCTTTCGGAAAGTGCACAACCTCATTTCAGCCTTCCAGAAACCTGACCAAGGCATCGTGACGCCTCTGCAGCACCCAGTCATCAACCACGCCAAAGCCACATGCTCCCCAGGTACCTGGGGGGTGAAGGGAGCCGCCGCTGTGTTTCAGCAGAGCCATGCTTGGTGGCAGGGATAGAGGTCTTAGAATCATCTTTGACCTGAACTAGTCACAAGGGCAGGGTTGCCAAAACCCCCTCCCTAACTTTGCTGCTGTGGAATTGCTGGCACTCAGGTGCTAATTAGAGACAGGTCTGGCCATGTGATGAGAAAATGGATTTTGATTATGTCTTCTTGAGTACTGTATCAGCAGTGGGTACCTGCCCATGCCAACACCCTTGCTCTTGTGGGTATGAACCCTCTGACCTATCCATTTTCTTGCAGCGTTCAGCCTTTCATATCTTTGTGCTTATTTTTCTTAGGCAGAAATGAAGGCCGTGACTTCTTCCTGCACCCACAATGATGACATTCCCTGAAGTGGAACCATGTCTTCCAGTGTCTCCTTTAGTTCATGCTTTAGACCAGAACAACTTACACAATAGTTAAAACAACTCCATGAGTTTTCTAGCTCAAAACACAGAAGCTTGAAGTTTCAGAATGTTTTGATTATTTTTTTCCTTTTGGTCTGCAA
Organism: Tricholaema leucomelas; assembly: GCA_013400475.1. Taxonomy (NCBI): domain Eukaryota; kingdom Metazoa; phylum Chordata; class Aves; order Piciformes; family Lybiidae; genus Tricholaema lacrymosa; species Tricholaema leucomelas. Next base: position 168,077 of record WAAF01005838.1, read on the forward strand.
AGAGAAAAAACTACCAACTATTGGATAGTGTAATGTCTCCTTTCTCTTTTTGTACTCTCAACTACATTGTATTTTTTACACAAATATAGGTTACTAATTAGTAATTAGTTATTAATTTTGTGTTACTTAAATTTGGGCTCTTTGTTGTTTTTTTTTCCCCTGGATGGACAGAACTGGGCAAGAGACCTTTTACAGCCTGGGGAAAATTGCTTACATTAACGTGTCCCTTGCCTTGGGTGGGTTGTGTGTCTGTCATTAGTACAGTTCCTAAAGACACTCCAGAAGTGGCACCATGAGGCCCCCCACTAACTTGCTTTCCCATCACACCAGGCTCCTCACCCTGTGACTCAGCAGAACTGGCAACCACTGCCTGGATGTACCAAATTTGTAGGTTCCACAATCAAACGCTTACGCAATGCACTGAATAACTGAGAACAAACAGTGATGTGGAGAACAAAGTTCTCTGCTCTTGGATATTCTCTGTACTTGAAACAAATTATTTCTGCATACATTAAAAAAAGAAAAAGTATATTATTTTTTGCATGAGTTAATTTGCTCTCCTTTACTTAGCTATTTCTGTCTCCGTGCTGCTGCTGGGCTCTAGAGGAAAGGTTATGAATCCACAGGATTCTGCTGATGCAAGATTAGCATGTGGCTATCAGAGAACTCAGTGTATGTGCCTTTTACACTCAGGGTTTAACATGCATGATTACACTGCCCTGCCTGAGCTGGCATGCCCAGCATGACTGCCCTGACTGAGCTGGCAAGCTCCTGTTGAATAAAGTGGAGGTCCTACATCCCTCTTGTTTCGGGACATAGTGTTTGCAATGCAAAGTGCAGTAGACGTGGCCCAGACTCCCTCTGTGTATATTTCTGGCAGGACTTGTTTGTGTGCTCAGCCTGTGAGTGGGCTGTGTCTGAGCTGGTTGGATGGTTTGTGCCATTCTTAGTCATGCTTCAATTTATACAAATGGTCCTGATGATGAATAGAATGTGATTTTCACATGCTCCACTCCAGAGCACGAGACGTGCTCTGCAGTGACTGCAAATGGACTACAAAATCATATGTATTACAAAACAAGCCCAAACATACAATGTTTAAACAGCCACCTTTGGGTTGCTCTGGTTAAATGTTTTTTTTTTTTCCTTATGCTTCTGACTTCTGCACAGCCTGGAAGGCTGGAACTGCTTCCTAAGAGGCCTTTTCCAGAAACAGGTGCAGAACAAAACGGATCCAAGTCCACTATATACAGCCATCCATGGCTTGGTGGCACGGGGAAAGACATTGCAGTTGCTTGGGGCTGGCTATGGGTCCTGAGGGAGCAGCCCCAGCCTGTGTATTTGTATCTATATATGGGATATGTACAGGGAAAGCATCTTCCAGCAGTATGTGAAAAATCCCTCCAGTCACACTGAATGTTGTGTGCTGGATCCTGCCTTGTAGTCACCCTATCAAAGACAAGGTGGATGTGAGCAGTAAGAGAGCTAAATGGGCTGCAAGTGCAGGACTCCGCAAGCTTGGGATGCTCTAAGCAGCACTGGGTAAAGTTGGAAGTGTGTGTGTGTGAGTGAGTGAGTGAGTGTGTGATGGTGCAAGCAATAAACCATTTTCTGTGAAGCACAAGTCCCTTGTAAACTAGCACTGTAAATAAATGTAATAAATAAAGACATATGATAACAGGGGCCAGTGGGCAGTGGTGTTGCAAAGGTGTGAGAATTCAAGTTCATTACTCAGTTTCTTTCTATTTCAGACTAGTCACATTTCACACTGTGTGGTGTGGTGCTCTGCACCTTCCTATTACATGTGCTTGCTGGTTGAAAGTGGGATCTTAAGACAGGGCCATGCAGTGGCAGATCCAGCATGACTTACTCTGTAATAAAATATTTACAGGCTGTTTTTTTAATTCTTACATAACTCAGCAAACTTCAGTCATGGAGGTGCTGAGCTGCTCACTACCAGCACCTATATTCACACACTGCTTTGCTGTCACTTGTCCTCTTGTCTCTTTAACTCCTCTGTACCTTAAAGGTATCCTGGCTTGCTGAGTGCCTGTGATGGCTGGTCCTTGGCCATTCCTCTCTGACTTTGCTTTCCTGAAAACCATCCTTCCCTGAAAGCAACCTGTTGGGGGTGGTGGGTGAGTGGATGGATGTGTGTGTATGAACGTGAGGGTGTCTGTTTTCCCCCAGGCTTCTCAAAGAAGCCCTTTTGCTTTCTAAGTGCTGGCTCTAAACTCCTGATTTACCTGGCCTCTCCTGGGAGCAGGAAAGAGTGTGCACGGAAATTGTCCGTGGCAGAAGATTGCAGCACAGCGCGGATAAATGTAGTGAGAAGCACTCTGCCCAAGGCCCTTCAAGCAAAGGCTGAGGCTGTCAGTGCTGCATGTGCAAATCAGTGCGTGAATGAACAGCAACCGTGCGTCCACTCTGCGGTGCAGTGAGCTGGGGATAACTGGGTTGACTGTGGATGACTCTAGCAGGGCATTGTTCTTCTAAAAAATACAGAAACTAGGCCAGAAGGTGCCATTTTTGTTTAGAGCTGAGAATGTTGTTTCAGTTTCTGATGTAAATTATTAAGACATAGAATTGTTTGTGGTGTTTCTTCTGGGTACCCAAGGGTCCGGAATTGCTGTAGGCTTATGATGGAAACAGAGAGAGAGAGAGAGTGCGTGAATGGGGCTCAGGGGACCTGTGGGACAAGCAGTCAGTGCTCGAATATGGAAACAGTAATATGGAAATGATACAGATTTCATGCATTGACTTAGGTGTGAAGAGCTACAGATCCTTCTGAGAGCAGCACGAGCGGGATTTTGTAGGCATGACTTCACCAGATAATGTCTTCTTCCTTCCCACCATCCCTGCCAGGATACAGCCCCTCAAGGTTGCTTTGCCCTACCTGTCCCAGCCTTCCAGCCATCCCATCCCATCTGCCACAGCCCCAGCTCTCACAGCCTGTTCTGCAGCTCAGCACAAGGATGCTGTGATTCCTCCCCTGCAGCGACTAATCCTGCCACAGCTCTGGTTTGGCCTCTTCTAAGCCCTCTCCCAGTGCTTGTCCACAGCAGTGACAGACCCCCTGCAGTACTAAATCAATGCTGTCTCCCAGGCTAGTTTTCTTTCCTTTTTCTACCAGAGCAGCCCCTTGGCCTGCTTGTCTCTTATCCATCCAACATAGCCCTTCCAGCCTCCGCCCTGACGCTGGGATACTGCCCAGCTCAGCTGCTCCAATCTGTTTTTCACCACGTAACCGTTCCATTGGCCTTTAACAGTCCTTCTGCGCCTCTGGTTCCTGTCTCCTCCTCTCTGACACATGTGCTGGGCTTTTTATTTTTCCTCATATGTGCACATTTGTTTCATGGAGTCATTTATCACCATATATTAGAGGCAGGCTCTACAAACTGGGCAGGTACTTCAACTTCGCTCATTTCCTATCACCACTGCCTTCACCCACTCAGTTCTCAGCAGCGTGAAGGCATTTAGCAGATCACATTTGTTCTGATGAAATGTAATAACCTGTGCACAGACACTGGCTGTGATTTCACCTGCAGAGCTCTATACAGAAACTTTGGTGACTCAGAAGTAATATTAAATCTTGCTAGCAATGCCCTGCTCCCCAGCTTCTCAACAACCAACATTGTCTAAAGCTGCATGGAAGCTCCTTTGCCTGCCATCCCAAGTACGTGCTATAAACAAAGACAAGGGCACACACCACCAGTTTGCACCTTTATTTTTTAAAAATGAAATAGTCAAAGTACTTTCTTCTTCAAATATCGACACATAATATATTAACTTTCAATATTTACAGCATGTTGCTGGGATGTTCTTGTAGAAAATGCATGCTTCTGGTCTGAAATCCAGAGCAAAATGCATCAGACCATTTAACTGCAGCCATATAACATAAACCTGTACAGTATCCAGTCACTATTCAGCACAGGAGTTAGAGCAGGAATAAAAAAATTGGGATCTATTGTTTCCTAGCAACGAGGCTGAGGCCATTATAACACAATTTCTGTAAGATCAGAACCTCTAACTGGTGTTAGACAGAAAGTGAAGATCTTGGCATACATTGTAAACATTTGTACCGTTGATGAGAAAGCTAAAAAGGAACGTTACTTTGACATATATTGTATGCTATGCTTCTCTTCCTCATTTATAGACACTTCTGCCTGATGAGTATGAAGGTTTTAATGTCTTATCATGGTTCATACAAGTAAAATACTGTCAAGGACACGATCTGATATACTAACATTTATTAAAAGGCTAAAGTCCACCACGAGATCTAAGGAAAAACTGGAAATTGTCAAACACGTTTCCTTAGACAAATAATGGCAGGTGACAAATGCCCGGACAAATCCACAGCAAGTCCGACTCCACTGTTCCCAGTGTCTGCCGAGAAGCAATTCCTCAGGCAGTCAGGGTGCTTCCAACCTGGTCATGTTTTGTATCAAGGAGAGGTTTAAATAACAGTCAGTATTGACAGGGAAAACCCTTATAGCTGTTGATGGCAGCCTGATCTGAGGGTTGCTGTGCCCGATCAAGCTGTGTGCTATGGCAAATGCCCTCGAGTTAGCCAAGACCCTGCTTGGGATCTGTTGGTCTCTTTTCGCTCAGGCTAAACCAGGAGCTTCTCTGCCTAAACTGCTTTCCCCTTTGGAACTGCACCTTGGCTTCCAGCAGCACCCATGGCCATTGCTCCTCTTGCAAAAGCTGCTGCTGTGCAACCTGGGCCCTGGCCATGGCAGAGCTGGGGCTTGGTGGGCAGGGGAGTGCAGGGCTGGGGTGTCACAGCGGCTTCGGGAGCACACACGGCCAGAAAGAGTGGCCACGTCTACCTAGCTAGTGTACAACTGAGAGGATGTTAGAGAGCTCAAACCAAACAGCTGGGATGTGTATACCGAGATGCACATTGACCAGTTCATATATATTTATTTGGCTATGTTCTACATAGATATCTATATATATATATATATATTTATACCTTTGAAATGTTCTAGATCTGCTAAATAAATATGAAAGCAAAGGAAACGTTACTTCTACACACTGGCTCTCATAAAAAATATAGCACATATATCTCATGGTAGGTACTTTGCTACAGGATAGTGTGCAACAGTGGTATTATATTTCCTTTATTTTTATTTTATACTTTATTTTATTTTTCCCATTTCCAAAACCTTGTTCGCAGTGCAGAATGCTAGCATCAAATTACCCAATCTAAATAGCAGTAAAAACTTCCATGCTGTTTTTTGTTGGTTGTTGGTTTTTTTTTTTTTTCATTTGGGTCTCTAGTCTATAGTGCAAAACAAAATAAAAAAATAGGAAAAAAAAAACCAAAAACAACCAAAGGAAAATTACAAAGAAGCCAAAAAACCTCAAAACAAACCAAAACATACACACACGCACACAAAAAGACAAACCCAAACCAAACCCAACGCTGAGAAATTGGTCTAACTACTAGGAAAACCAAAAATGGAGACTGAAATATTCCCTGCCTCCATCTGAGGTTGCTCATGAACAAGATGGTACAAAGCTACTTGCTTGCTTAGTTCTCACGAATGAATCACTGCTGGCTGGCCCATGTGTAGCTACAACTCCAGCCTCTGGTGCTCTTCCAGTAAAACCTTTTGTCTTTAGCGCTGTCCTCTTCGCGCAACATTAATATTTAGTTTCCTAGATTTCTGACAGTGTTAGGATGAAGGCATTTTTCTTTCCTTTTTCTTTTTTATTTGCTTTTGTAACCGGGCCATGTAATGTGATGTGATTCTTCATACATCCATACTCTCACAAGAAGTATTATTCAAAAATGTACCTTAGACTGCACCTAGGAACCGGGAAAATGCCAAATCTACTTTCAGAGACAGACTTGTAACACATTTCACTCTTTGACCTTTTGGCATAATAGGAGAACAACAGTAATCAAGGCAGTATTAAAAACCACAGCTGTAGGTAATACAAAGTGCATTTCCTGCATATAATACAAATGTAACTTTAAGAAACTAAAGGCACAAGCTAACTAAATATGTATTACATACTAGAAATGCACAGTTCAAGGTAATTCTAACAGCTTCAAATATTTTGTTTATAATGGATATTTAAAGCAGTTTGAAAATGATCCTCATCAGTGAATTGCAAAAAGTATAATTGCTTAAAATATAAGTAAAATAGACTCTAATATTGACATCTTGGATCAGTGATAAAATACATCATCACGTTTATGAATGCACTCTCTATATACAACTCATAAATTATTCTTCCATTGATTAAAAGCATATTAGAGGCTCAAGGAGTTGAAGGTCCATTTTTAGGCTGGTGTGGAGGTATTCAAATTCTCCGTGATTGTATGGAAAATTACAGAAATCAGAGCTGTCCAGCCTGGATGTTGTCAGCTCCCAGTTCTGTACACTAGTTAATGATGAGCCCAATCAAAATGTGTACATGCAGATTTTGGTCCACAATCCCCCCTGGCTGGGGAGTTGAGGGTGGTTTCAGGGGCCAGGCTCTCACTTGGCCTGATCCTGCACCCTCAAAGCTGCATTGGCTCCTGGTGGAGCAGAAGGAGTCTGGAAAGAGATGCTAATGGTGTGAGGCTGAGACTCGAGGTCAAAGCTCTGCAAGTGCTCGAGTGTCAGGTGCCAGTTCAGGCTCATCTCTAACTTCGGTACAGTCTGCTCCACTTGCCCAAAAACAAGGGGAGAAAAGAAAATTGGAAAGAAAGGGAGAAAGACAAAGAAAGCACTTTGCTGGCTTCAGTAAATATGAGCAGAAATTGTTTCAATATATTTTCTATGTCTGTTTTGAAAGAAATGTGCAATAACATAACTGTACGGATACACAGGCTCTACAACAAGACCTTCTAGCTCCCTCTGAAAGTCAGCAACAGAAATCTGCTTACTTGTCCCTCCCTGTGTGCCCTCCCCACCTCTGAGAAACCAGGTCTTTTGAAAATGACAAGCTGAAAGAAGGATCACCTATTCTGCTATGAAATAACTGTGCCAGAAGCACATGATACCTTGGGAAATAAAATTTTCTGTCCATGCAATATAATGCTTTTCTATGTGCTCTAGATATTGAGCTGAAAAGTGAAGAGTCACCCCCAAAATGTTCTATGGTTATCAACATATTTACTATCCACACTTGGGATCATCAACTCCCAACCCACTAATTTTCTTCAGATTCAAAAAGATGCATAATACAACAGGATTATTAATTTGAGATGAAAAGAAGGCAATGCCTAAGCCCAGCAACACTGCGATTTCCAAATGATCTATGAAAAGACAAGCCCTGGCCCCATTGACTACAGACAGGTCAGAGCCTGCCCTCCCAGCTGGGTGACCAGGATTGTCCCAAAAGCACCAAGTTAAAGCCCGGTTTGTAACACACTGCCAGTGGGGAGGTTCCTGTTGACCACAGTGCTCACAAAGTCCTTCTCTGGCCACCCCTGATGCTTGGCTGAAGCGCAGCAACGCAGTGCCACCTTTGCACCCTTCTGCCAGGAAGACGGGCAGCTCTACGTGTGCTGCCGGACTCCAGCATAACCCATTAACAGAGAAACCCTGGGAGAGAGGCCCTCACGTGCTAAAGCAGAGGCAATGTGGTGTTCATCACTGAGAGGTGGCTACAGCTGAGTAAAGCTAAAGGCCATTTGGCAGGCTTTTGCTTACTGTATCCAACAGAAGTCAGGTTTCCCAGGTTAGAAAATCCCTTGGACCATAGCCATGAGGAATGACATGCGTGGGGTTGGTGAGCAACTATGAAGTTTCCATACACAGTCTGGTTTCTATATGCCATCCCTTGAACTTATGGGAGATCTCACCAGGATAAAAACTACCCAGTAAGTGGGGGTTGCAGAATCAGGCTCTGTAACCTTTCAAACAATTGGCGAATTATTAAAGCAACAACAACAAAAAAGTTGTGTTTCTTTAGAAGGCGGCAGAGCAGCTGTGCTTTCCCCGGCCCCACAGGGATGCGCGGTGCCCCCCTGGGTGCCTGGCGCGCAGGTCGCGCTGCTCAGCTTCGGGACTCTGCCTCGGAAAGTTTTGAATACTGCCACACAAGAACTAAAAATCGTCACTGTCATGTCTCAAAGAGTTAACCGAACGATATTAAAATACCATCTTCTGTCACATTTAAAGGCAGTTGGATATGTTTTTTTCTGCTATATTTATATATACAGAGTTCTGATCTAGAAAAACCGATACAATAAACCATTTGACGTTTAAAAACAGGCAGTCTTTGGTGACGCAAAGGCAGAGATTTTCTTTGTTACCTTCTGCCTATTTCACTCTGTCTCATAAAGTGAATATTATTGGCACTGTCAGAAAGTTCAAGATACTGCTCCACAGATAAAACAAAATATCCATCGTAGCCTTGTACTCGCCCAGTGCTTAAAAGCTGCTGTTTCTCTCCGTCTGTCCATGCCCTAACGCCTTCTTCCCCTTCCTGAAGTCGCTTCTGCTCCTTAGTCCAGGCCTGAGCCACGGCTCTCTGCCTGGCTACTTCTAACACGTGGTTTTTCTCTTCTTCCACCGTTGTTCCATAGCGAACGTTGAAGCAGAGCGCACCGTGCTGGAGCTGGATGTCAGCAAAGCGTCTAGTCCTCCCGTTGATCACAGAAGTCATCTGTGACACCGTGACGTTGACCCCGTTCTCCAAGATCCGTCGTCCTCCTGTGCTGCCGATTAAGGCCAAATCTTCTTCCAAAGACCCCAGCTTGATGAAGTAATGTGTGTCTCGACCATCGATGGTGAAGTGCAGGTTCTCCAGATAGTGAGCGTTGTTGAGGATGGCAGCAATGCGCCGGCTGTCCTCATTAGCCACACCTATAATGTCAGCTGTCACTATACCATCCTTTATAGCAAACTTGATGCCTTTTCCAAATACTGAAGGAACTGCTGCAAATCTTGGCTGCTTCACTCCCTCATAGCACTTGCCATCACTATACCTGGGTGTCATAGGAAGTTGATCCAAGGATATAAAGTTCCGGAGTTGTTTTTGTAACTCACACTGAATACCAAGGACAGTCTGGAAAAGAAAATACCAATGAAGTTTGCAAGCAAGCACCTTGCAGTTCATTATAGCGTGTCACAGACCCTACTGATCTCTTAATTGACTAGAGTGGACCTTCAATTTTTGTAGAAAGCATTATGCACATCTACAGAGCCTGGTATAGGCATAGGCTTTCTAATCACCTACAGCATTGCTGTCTCCTGGCCTCATGCATTTCTAGAAAATAAGTGCAAAACATGTTTACCACAAATGCTATTTTCATATCCTTCCTCCCTGGATTGTTACTCTAACGGCTGGTCTATTGACTCTTAGCCATGAGGAAAGCCAGCTCAAAGATCTCCTCTTTCTCACGATTCTATGCTTACTCTCTGTGCATCTAATCATGTCTTCTGTGAAACAGCAGTAACATTTTCTATAGCCTGTTCCATAAGGAAAGCAGGCTGCAAAGGTCTCAAGACACCAGAACAACTGGAATCTTGCAAGTATCTCAGATCTGTAGATCTTGCTCCCCACTGAGGCTAAAGAAACCCTGACTCCAACCATCTGTTTTGTCTGTTTAACACTATACCTGTCACTGTACTTCTTGTGTGTCTTTGTAATACCTTCTTTGACTGTGACAATTTTACCTGGACATGCTCCTGCAAGTAGAATCAGCTCTGACCCTCTGGCCCACTGCCTTTTGTGCAGTCATTTGTGTGTGGGAAAAAAAATGTGTTAAATGCTGTGAATGTGAACTTGCACTACTTTATGCTTCCTTTCCCTGGCTACACTAGAGGACAGGTCTCTTTCTCTCTCATCTTTGCAAAGCCATATTTCTTTACTGACAGATGCTCATATGGTCAAATGTGAAACTTGAATGCCTGCTCAGAAGATCAGTAGTTGGCCCTGTTGCAGTTAGTTTGATCGCTAAACCCTGACAGTGGCTGCATGGCTCTTCCTCACTGAAAATAAGCCCTGCAGTTTTACAGACACCCTTACAAATCTATAGCATTTCTGTTTTCCTGCAATAATTATACAGCAGTAGAGATTCACAAAGCTGCTCATACCCTCAGTGATTCTGTATCTCCTGTGGCATCTTTGCTAACAAAACAAAAAGCTGTAGTTTTAATTTTTTAATTCCACAACATTTTTTTGGTAGTTTTTTTTTTCAGTTTTCACACAACTTTTTACCCTTTTGCTTATCCTGCCCTTCAGACTTGGCTAGTTTCTCTGTAAAAAGCTGCAAAGTGTCTTAGTGTACTGCTAAAAGTTTCTTCTTCAAACTCTCCTCCACTCTGATGCCAGTGCATAACTGACAACATTAGACTCTAGCATCATTAGACTATTTTCCTTGCTGATTATGTTGACAGATACAGCCTAATAAAATTCCTTAATTTAGTATTAGAAGCAGCTGAACAGAGCAGTTTTGCTAACCTTTCCAGGATCCCACTCTTGGGTTTTTGTTTGAAGCTGTAGAAGTTCATATGTTGTCTCCAAAGCTTCTATCTCTGGTTTTGGGAATCCAGGTAGTACATTATGCAGCTGGAAACCAAACAGCTCTAGCCAACTTCCAATGTCTACAAAACAAGAAAAGCATGCTGGCAACAAGGCAGAAAAGTCCTAGAAGAAGAGAGAGTAGTCTGCAGAAATTCCAGCTATGCAGAAGCAATGATTTTACATCAGTTTATGTTTTCAGTGCTGGTTACAGCATTTATTGTTGCAAACAGATCATTTGATTACAAAGCATAGCTATACTCAAATCAATAGTGTACCTTCTAACAATTTATAATGGGAAAAATTCAAATTAAGCTGCCTCTGCTCTTCTCCTAATTTTAGCACTTAGAAAAGCAGCAGAAACGACTATTAATTATTTTCTTGGTTGCCATAAAGGCTGCAGAAAACAGATCAAGCTCGGTAAGATGTTCTCTATTAAAGAAATAGCTTCAATATAGGAGTCAAATAGTAATTTTGAACGTAAGCAAAAGATTTCTCGAGTCTCAAATGCATAGCAGAATTTGCTAAAAAGTCATGTTTTCATGGGAAATGTGTTACTTGTACCTGTTGTATACTTAGCAACGTCTTGGATCCTGCCAACTGGGTAATTATTTTCAAACGAGTAGAGATTAAATGGTTGTGGGACTGCATTCAGGTGTTTCCATATACGGTGATTTGGTGTTGTCCACCGACCAGCAATAACATCATAGTCCCGTTGACCCAGATGAACTAATTTAGTAAGAGAATCATAAAGCCCTCCATGAAAACCAATGATAACCTCAAAATCGGGATTAGTGTCCTGGTAGATCTCGCCGTATGGGGTGTACAAAATTTCTTTTATGACTTGACCCCGACTGCTAAATATAGCTAGAGGTGTTCCCGTGTTATCACAAGCAACATAATATTCTTCTCCGCTGCTTAATTCCATTGCAATGAGATGGCCTTGAAGATCATAATATAGAGATGTTATTTCTGAGCTAGTATGGTTGTACAGGTGAGTAACTCTTATTGGGTTGGAGAGATCAGCATAGAAGAACTGTAAGTGTTGCCCTAGGCTTGATTTGCTTGCAACTCGTCTTCCAAGACCATCATAACAGTATTGCACAGTCCAGCCGGATACTTTGTTGTACGCTCTGCTCAGCAGACCATTAGAGTTGTACTCAAAGATCTCATTGCCTCTTTGCCTGAGAAAACCATCTTCATCCATTTTATATTGAATTTCTCCAAGCCTGGTAATGCGATCTCTCAGATCATATCTCAGAGGAGTGAGGCGTGCACTGTTTCCATGGCTCAGCAAGTTGATGTTGCCATTAAGGTCATAGCTGTAGCGCCACTGGGTCTTGTCATTCACAGACACAGTCTGAAGTTGGCCATCAGCATCATATTCATAAAAATATCTCGTTATGTTGGCATCTACACCTACACGAATATCACAGATCACCATACGACCCATGTTATCATACTGGATGGTCATCCAGTACGCGATGGACTTGAGAATTTCATATTGTACTTCAATCACCTGACCATTTGCACTGAAGATTTTGGTATGTTTCATCACAGTGGTGGTTATAACTTGGTTTAAATCATAATTAATTACACTGAATTTCCCAAATTGTTCAGTCCTGCCAGAAACGTCGACGTAACGGTACAGATCTATGGGCAGAGGCGTCTCGTTGATCATGGCCTGCATGCTGGTGACACGGAAGTTGTTATAGCTGTAGTCAAACCTGGCATTGACGAGCCCTTCTTCGCTAAACCTGAAAATCTGTCGACCAATGAGTGGACCTGTCCAAAACAAAGAGGGGAAAGAGGAAAAGCAAGAAAAACAATGAATTGTGTCTTACTTACCCAACAGGTTGAGCACAGACATGTGATGGACTCAAATATACCCTTAAGCCTTATTGCTACTTGACTGTCTCAGTCAAGAGCAATCATTAAGAATATGTTATTCCCTCACAAACGTCTACTAATACGTGCTCTATGAAATGTTTATGTTTTACTAACATTTGCTTAAGTGAATGCTATTTTATTAATAATTATGATTTCTATTTACTCAGAAGATAATTCTAAATTACAGTTATTTTACGTGGTGGTTTCTTTCCTCATGTAAACAGTCCTTCTGAATTTATGTTATATTATGGAATAAACAGGGAAACTTGAAAACACAAACAATAAAACAACTTGATTTAGTATTTAGCAAATATTCACAGAGTGGAATAAGAACAATCAAACATTGCAAGAGCTATTCCATACCAAGCAATAAAAGGAAAACTGTATTTCAAATGGGACGGCTATATGTGCCCATGGACGCAGACATAAGAGATAGAGACATCTATTTTTCCATGGAAACATAAAAGATAAGAAATTCTAGACATAAAAATAATGGAATTTCTTGCTAGGTAAGTGCAGATTCAGGGCCAAAAGCTTTAGCAAAGTAGTCATAGTTCCACAAACCTGTTTGCCTGTATCTGATGGTACAGATGAAGCCATCATGCATTAAGTGTATTGTTTTAATAACCCCAGAAGATTCCTCGTAGGTGAATGTGACTTGAGTGGTATCATAAAGGATCTCAGAGAGCCTGGACTGTTTGGTGTACTTGTAAAGAACTCTGCGTCCTGTCCCAGGATACAACGTTTGCAGAAGTCGCCCGTCTCTGGTGACGTCCTGGATGAAGGCTGCATTGCTGTCTGGAGGGGTGTAGATGTTGCGGTAGTAGCCGACGGACAGCATGGTCTGCAAGGCATGGCGCACCATGCTGGGCATGGTGACTGAGAGCAGGTAGTCAGACTGGTCGTACTCAAAGATGTAGCGGCGCTGGCTGTGCAACAGGAGCATCACGGACTGCAATCAGACAGGAATGGCAGTGTAAGTGACTGATCAAACTAATGAGTACCCACCTAGTGAGCGCCTGAAGGTTAAGGAAACACTGAAACCACCATCCCCTCCTGTCCTTTGCTCTTACTGTCTTCTGTACAATTCCAAGAGAAGCTTTCAGCTTCTGGCTGGCAAGGTGGTACAAAACAGGCAGAGAATAATAATAAGTCTAGAGGTAAGGACCTCCAAACTGGAAGGCAGATGTGGCTCTCAGTAGCATTTCAGCCTCATGCCGACTTACTATGTTGCTTTGAAATATTTAGGCCATCCTCCTAGGAAGCAAAAACAGAGGGAAACTCTTCCTCACACACAGGCAGAGCATCTGCACCAGCAGATGTTTCTAGGGGAGGTGAAAAGGGGAAGCTTTCAATGGAGTGTACAAGGTGTTCAGTTTTTATCGGCACTCTGTGTATCTCTAGCACAGACCTACGCCTTTTCCAGCATGTCTTCTAGTAAAGGCACATGGCTCCAGATGTCGCAGTATCTCCATGCTTATGGATGGAAGAAAACAGTCTTCAGTGTGACTACTTCTACGTCTGGTTTGAAACGTTTACAAAGAATACAATTTCTACATGAATACTTGATATTTATCCTGTGTTGGTTAACTGTGGGCTGGTTGCTTTGCTTGGCAGATGAATGCGCAAGCAAGGCACATTCTATGCAAATTTGAAGTCTGGGTTCTGCAAACTGCTTCACCGGTCATGTGCAAAGTCACAGAGCCACAAGAGTATGAGCTGACTGGTGAAAAGTCACCACTATTGAAAGAAGCATAATGAAAACACAGAATGACAGTGTTCCAGCTCCATTTGGCTGGACCAGAGCACTGCATGTCTCTGCCACACTGAGCTCAGAGACAATGCTAGCAGTGCACAGTTCTTAGCTCACAACCCAGGCCTATCAGGCATATAAACAAAATTATGAGGGTTATGCATCACTGAGGCATCATGCAAAGGCTTTCACCCCCCCCCCCAGCTCAAAAATATTCTCTGTGAAGGAAACACTGAGAGCTCAGCTCTGCAATCTGTTAGGTAACACTGGCCCTGAGCCACTTTGCTCTGACAACTAACTCAAGCACTTATTGAAAAGACAAAAGACAGGCTAAGCCTCGGCCATCCTCTCTGCACCTTCGTCCCCCCAGCCCTGGCCTCACATGACGCATTTCCTCCTGACCTTGGTGAAAGGCATCTGTCACCTGTACACCAGCCAGACACCACCAGCACATACCACTCACAAGCTGCCCTCTGCCAACTGGTGATGGCAGGCCTCTATACCAAGGTTTTTCATATCCCTTTATTGCCAGGCTGCTAAGCATTTCTAACACACATACACACACACAGAGTGTTTATTTTGTTTTCACCTTCAGTCAAGAGTCCCCAGTCTGCAGTAAACCACTGGCTGAACTCTCTCCCAGCACCGATGTGACGCCTGCCTCTATATACTGCTCCCGAGCCTGTTTTTAAGCTGTCTGCCACTGACAGAGTATGAATAACAAGATCAGATACATCTCTAATATAACTTTAGTGCCCCTGTGTGCTATTTTTACAGCACTTTGTGGCTTTTCCACTTTTGTCCAGGATAGTAAACCGATAGACAGTTACAAGGGTTGGAGCCTTAGTATCCTCTCCAGCCTATTATAGGATATCATAAAGAGAAAAAAAAAATAATTTCCAATTCATACTAATAACATTACAATAGATTTTCCAACTCTTTGCACAAATCGGATTCTAATTGTCTTAAAGGATTTCAGAGAGTAGCTCATAAAACATTCCACAAGCTGTCACTTTATAAAAGCGACCACAGCCTGGTCAACCATGTGAAGATTGATGCCGGATGGTAGACGGAGACAGCCAGTGGCAATTGCACGGAGCTCTACGAGGAGTACACGGAAATGCCGAGCGTCACCACTAGATGGCAGCACTGTCCAGCATACGCCCGCAGCTGCTCATCTACTTTGGTGCCAAACGGCAGGGTTCTGGAAGCGAGCTTGGGAGTATCCAGGAGATTTCATGACACCATCGACTAATTGAGGAAAGTGACCAAAACAAGAGGAGCTGAATCTCATCAGTAAAAAAAATATTTGTCAGTGCTACAGTCATAGTGCTTTCTAAGACCCAATTACTGGAGCTAATTATGGAAGGGCTAGAGAGTTTTGAAGATGTACAATTAACTCATCAAGTGCAAAAAAGGGAAGAATTAAATTGCTATGAATTGGAGGTGAACTATGTAATTGATTTGTTGCTAAAAGGAATCATTGGGTCTTATGAGGTTTCAGACAACTTTTAGCAGTCATTACATAATTAACACAATGAGTTATTGACTTTAATGGAACCACAAAATGATATTTCAACGTCTAATTTTGACCATGGATTCATTCTTCTTTGGCACAAGGAATAAACGGCGACAAAACTACATTAAATAGCTAGGGGATTATGATCATGGTGTGACTTTCAATCATATTAATGACGAGTTACAGCATAACATCAGCCTGCTACCTGAACTAGTAAGCATTTGCCATTTACTTCTACAAGATCATAATTTGACCACTTGTGCAGAATTCCAAAGCAGAAAATTTAAGTTATGGACTTGTCATAAACTAGGAATAGACAAAGTGGCTTGGAAAGAGAAGCATGCATCTGTCAAAAACTGTGGTCCATTAGACCCAAAGAAAAGATTCCTCCAAAAGTTACATTGCCCAAATATTTGAAAGCTGTACTGCCTGTTTACTTGCAAGTTGCAGAAGTGCACACAGACAAAAAAGAAGCCCTGACAAATTTATCTGAACAAACTTCTGAAGCTTCTGGGGTTTGCCAATCTTGTTAACACATGGAAGAACTGTACTGACTCCATGCAGACAAGGAAGGGATCACATTTTTATGCAGTCTCCAGTCTGGATTAGGTCTAAAATTTTTTCGAGGATCAGGCTTAAATATATTCAAAATAAGTAGAGCAAAGTTTATCTTAAAAGCGCACATTCGGAACGTTTAGTCATATAAATAACTTCAAAGTGGTTGGATTTCCTGTGTGTAATAGCCCCTATCATTTTTACCTCACCTGTGCATTCCTAGCCTTTCCCTGTGGTAAACAGGGCCAGAGAAAATGTTCTGCAAACTAAGGGCACATTTGATAGCCCAAGATGTTGCTATTTGGGAAAAAAATGAAGACATATGAAACGAAACTGTTTGAACACAATGTGACATGAAGGTATGAAAGCTTTAAAAATAAAGATGGGCTTTTTGGTTTTGAGAGACAAGATGATACCAAACAAGATGCTCCTACAGATGAATGAAATGATGTTCCTCCTTAGCCTGTACAACACCTATTCCCCTCTTGTGACCATTACCTATAGACATAAATGAAAATTACAATGCTCAGGCAATTTAGACACAAAGTCACTATAAAAGTACAGTAGTAACTCATATTAATATTCCCCCCTCCCCCCAAATAGCCCTCATAAATACCAAAGCAATCTTTCTCTTCGCAGAATCAATCCCTTTTTTTATAGTGCAGAACTGTGTAGGTGCAAGCTTGTACTCACCAGCTCATAATTTTGGCTTAAAAGAACTGTGTTTGTGGGAGGAAACAGTTCCTTTTCAGTGATTTTATATTTCTGACTACGTTATGCAGAGCGGCAACATATTTTTCAGCAGTGAGAATTTCCTTTGTTCACATAAATTTGGACCAAGACCAAGAAGTCATTTCTACCTCCCAATTAAATCTGAGGTGCTAATAACTATCTTCAGAACTAAATGATGGCAGGTTTGGACTGATGACACGTAGATCCAAGCATGTCCAGAGACATTTTTATCTAGTCACGTAGCTGTATGCATCTTCTATTTAAAAAGGCTTTGATGTTGTAGTGTGGCTCACAATATAGGGACTCCACCAACACCAATACTTTTGCCCTAGGACAACAATCCACTTCTTAAATTATTTACCTTTTCTAAATATGTGTAGCTCCATATTTTACCATCTGCCCATGTCCTGGAAATTATGTTCCCACTTGGATCATACTCCATTTTCTCAGTCCAGGATCCTCTTTGGATATAGGTGACTAAGCCAGAGTGTGAATAGGTGATGTTGACCTCATTGTACTTGCTGATGGGTGACCATAAAATTGGGCGTCCTGTCTGGTCGTACATAATCCGAAGAGTGAATTTGCGATGATCATCATAAATCTTTCCTGTTCTTGTTACGTGATCAAAATCAATGGAGAGCAGGTTTCTGTTGTGGGCCTAACCACAAAGATACATTAAGATAAGAAAACAGAACCTCTTAATCACAATGCAAACGTTTGTCAGTTCTAATCAAAATGCGCAGTGCAGGTTTAACATTATGACGGTGAACTTAGGTCTTATTAAGGATAAGAAAATAGAAAACTGTTCAGATGAGAAACAGGAGGTCCAAGAAACAAAACGCTGCTTGCGCTCAGTATTATCATACTTAGCATCACTTGGCGCTAAGCACTATTTCCATGTGCTAAACCCTCACCTCCTACCTTACCTTTTCCTAAGTCTTTCTTCTTTCTTCACAACTTTTATCTCTCTGTGGATGGACTTTTTGACTCCAGCCAAAGACGTGCAGTTAAGCTCATTAACAAACATATCCTATCTCATATCCTCTTTCTTAAGCTTCGTTAATGTTGACAGGTCAGCTACTGCCCTGGGATAGCTCACACTAAGTTGCATACCAATGCTGCAAAGGGAAGAACTGTGGCTGCAGCTCCGGAAGACCCTGCTCACCACCACTCTCATACATCATCACAAAACCAGCCCACGCCAGAGCTTGTGAAAGCCAGCAGCACAAGCGCCTGATTGCAGCACTTGCTTGTTCCTTGTTTCGGATTTCTCACCACATTCAAGACCTGAAATGTTTGTCAAGTTCTGCTAAGGGGAAAGACTGTGACACACTCTGTTAACATTTATGGGCTGAAAGGATGATGCAAAGGGACAGCCCACTTCTCAGTTTGAAATCGTGTTCAAAGCAAGCTAAACAAGGTTCATGAAGACAAAACACATTTATCCAGTACTTTCATCATCTACCTTCTTACATCATTCAGTCTCTGGGCAACCACCATTAAAGTCCATTTAAATCAGAGATACAACTTAGGGTGCTCTAAGACATTGTTCATTGATTTGTCTTTTTCAGATCAATGCTCTTACTAATCTACTGCATTTTGTCTAATCACTTATATTAATCTATTCCAATTAATAAATTCCTTACAGCAGAGATGATGGCAGAGCAGGTGTTAGCTCAGTGCACAGCACAGGGCTTGCTCCTCATTGAGACCTGGAGGCATAGCCATAAAATAAATCGTTAAGAATACCTGTTTAATAATTCAAGCTGGGATCATATGGTGGTAATGATTAGAAAGAACATTTTTTTGTCTTTCTCTTTTCTGTTTTTAGATACAAAATAATTTGAAAACCTAGAAGAAGCAGGTGTTCTTTCTTCAACTACCATTCCTGGGGTTTTATATACACATATGTCTAACTTTAATAGCGTTCATTTACAATAGCTGTAAAATACCCATGTACCCCTGTAGACTGCTTGTAACGATTACAATTTATGCTCTAATGATAGTTAAGGAGGCCAAGTAAAACGTGATGCTCAGTTCAACTGTATTTGCTTATATAAAGTCTGGTGGATTAACTTTATTGTAATACATTTCTTTGCAAACTTCTTGCCACTTCTGAAAGCCAGCCCTCTTGGTGGTAAAGCAACTGAGAAGCAAGCAGGGGATATACCCTGGCTCATATTCATTTACTGTCTCTGTACATATTTAATGTCTTTATTGCTATTATTATTGTAGAATGCAGTTAGGAGAAAGGAAATCACTTGCAATCTGAATTTCAGGGACAATGCCACAACTAAGATTGAAAATCAGAGGCAGAACTAGGAGTGAAGTGGATGGCAGGAGTATTTGAAAGCTCAGAGTTAAAATAAGGTTTGGGTAAACCCCATTGCTTCCCTTATATTACCCAGTTTATGTCTCATTTGTTTACTTTATCATCTTAGACTTAAGCTAAATTTAACACCCTTCTCAGGACAAGGCAGAAAAACAGGTAGCAGGTCTCATTTCAATGTTGTCACTGAAAAGCTGATTTCAAATGCCACTGGCTTCTGATGGGATGACTCCTCCAACACACACACAATATTGTCAGGAGCCCCGGTGAAAGGCTGGAGTTCATGTGTTCACTGGCAAGCCAGTGAACACTGGTTTCTGAAAGCAGTATCAGGTCAGAATTTCAACTAATGAAAACAGGGAGAAAATTCAACTGACTTCAATAATGACATTAGATGGGCATAAAAAGATACATTTATTATATACACTTAAACAATTGTTCAGTCTCCTTCCCTTAGTGTCATAGCTAGAATTTTTGCAGTGTAAATAACCACACAAATGTGCATTTTGTAGGGCTATGAAGATGACTGGGGGACTAGAATATCTCCCTTATGAAGAAAAGTCGAGGGACTTGGTGCTTTTTGGCCTAGAGATGACTGAAGGAAAATCTAATCGATACTTAAATGGCAAGTGTCAGGAGGATGGGGCTAGGCTTTTTTTCAGTGGTGTCCACTGACAGGATAAGAGGTAATGGCAGAAACAGGAACATAGGAGGTTCTGCCTAAATAGGAAGAGGAACTTCTTTACTTTGAGGGTGGTAGAACATTGGAACAGGCCACCCAGAAAGGCTGTGACTTTGGAGTCATTCAAAACCTGCCTGGATGCACTGCTGTGCAGCCTGGTCTAGGTGAACCTGCAGTGGGGTTGGATGAGATGATCTCTAGAAGTCCCTCCCAAACCCTGTCATTCTGTGAGTCTCTTAACTTTCATTCTCAAGCCTAAACTGTCTACAATGTGTAACTCAGATGAGATGATTGCACTACTTGCTTGTCTGTGTTTTGATTTGACTCAGTGTAAACTGGCAGACACTGGCAGAGAATCTGGCCTGATCATTAGAACTTGCTGTAAGACTGGTAAATAAAGGGAGATCATTTGCTACAGGTAATAATAAACATAGCTGTCAAAGCCTGGATCTGCAGGACTTCTGACCTGAGGCCAATGAGATGCTTCATTTTTGTTATTAAAAAAGAGAAAGAAAGAAGGAAAATAGGTAAGACTGTCCAAGCATTCAGTTTTCAGTGTTGCAAATATTCAGTTATAAAACCTGGATTGCATCCAATGCCAAGTTCTTCTAAGTTATGCAAAAGCCAGGAGGGAACAGAGCTGCATTCCAATCAGGGTATTACTATGCATCATGCTCATTGGTTTTAACAACAGCCTTTGCTTCATTTTTAGAAGTCAATTAAAATAGCAGTTCAATTGATAAGAAAGAAGTCTTGCTAGATTAAGATTGATGTTAAAGTGCCTGATTGTACATAGATTTATTATTAATATAAAATGCATACATGCCCATGGACTGTTTTATATACTTTCAGGAAGCCCCAGGGCTGGCAGTTCTGCACTTCAAGGCAACCTGTGATTAATTCCCATTTCCCACATTGATTTAGCTACCGAGATAAAGTTAGATGTCTTTTGGAGCGTTTCGGTTAACTTACTCGCTTCTGCGCTATTTCTAGAGCAGGGAATTCACACCATGCAAAAGTCCCGCTTTTGAAACACAACGTTTACAGCATTATTCAGAATGTGCTAACAGTGGCCTCTTTCCAAAACAGGAACTGCAATAGAGTGACATGCTTTCAAGATGGTTGCTAATTGCGATTAAGAATTGGAAGTGTTGGGAGCAGGCAGCAAAGAAAAAGCTTTTTCCTCTTCAGCTAGGTTATCCTTTATCTCATCCTCGGTTACCCGCTTTCTAATTTATACCTCTTAGCACAGAGAGCCGTTTGTTTCAATGGCAGTATCAGGACTGATCTCTAACTAACAGCTTTAAAACCATTTCTATGCCTTTTTTTACCCTCTCAGAAATCTCTTCCATTGTGCTGTTTTCTTTCTTTAACTGACGGTTCCTGCAAGTCTGTTCATTTCCACTGAGAACTAGTCCAATCCCCAGAGCTTTCCATTACATATAGTTTCAAAGTTCAGCATAGTTCTTTCTGTCCTACATTGCAAGCTTTCTAACACAATTCCTATTGTGCCAGTCATAGCATATTAAGTGTTTAAAAACTTTCCTTTTAAAATGTAACTCGCTAGAAATGTTCAGAAGGTCTCACCAGAACCTCATCCAGTGTAAGGACTTCTAATGATGCTATACTTTTTTTTTTTCCCAGCAGTACTCAAGTGTCAACAGCAACCCCCAAATCCCTTTCATTAGTTGACATACTGCTTCAAACACATGGTATGATGGTATTTTTCCTCCTGCTGTCCTGCATATTTCCTTTAAAAGAGAGAGACAGCTGTCTCTGGGTAAACTCACTTTTGTCTTCCTTGCCAGCTACACTCTTCCATTTCTTTCCACCTCCACTGACCCCCCCACTCCATCAGCACCTTATGCCAGCTTCTCAGTGCTAAAGCTGAACGCCAGGACCCGTATACTTCATCTGCACACCAACACCCATCTTACTGGCAGTAACAGCCCCAATAGTCATGTCTTTTTACGTAGTGTATCCTATGCACAGAATAGATTCTCCTCCTTTCCACAATCAAATCCTCAGTTAATGTGCTATCCCACCAGGTTCCCTCCAGCCTTGCCCTGACAGCCCTCAGACAGATGGTCCTAGTGCTCAGAACAGCCAAGGGAGATGAAAACATGGTAATACAGGCAGCTGACTTGTCCTTGTGAGTAGACAGGGACAATCCAGAAGCCTTCTTTATCTCGGGTAGGTATAAAAAGACGCAGAATTAACAACAATGGTCAACTGCTGATGCTATGATACTTTGAGAAAGGTGGAGAATATAAAACAGCAGCACATCAAAATTATCTTTAAACACTTCACCTTCCACCTTCTCACTGGAGAGAAGAGGATAAAGAACCTGCAATTAATTTCAACATCAGGAAATACAATTTGTGTAACAGGAAAACTGTGTATGAAGAAGTCACTATATTTATAACTGTTCCAAACAACTTGGCCCTGGCAATGTAAGCAGAACAGATGCCTGACTACAACTCTTCTGTGTAAGACTTTTATTATGAAAGGTTGTTGAAAAAGATTGTTATTTATGGACCAAATCACACCAAAATCAATTGATGAGGTAATGTATACCATGGGGCCATAATGCGGATTCTGGCCCCTTAACACGGGTTTGCCACTGTGCCAAGTTCAGTTGCCTCCATAGACAAGGCTATAGGGACTCACACTATGGCTGCAGACAATCAGAAGGCGGGCAAGAAAAAATAAACAGAGTTTTCCACCACTTGCAGAGTCCTAATAAACTAACAGGGATTATCAAATCTGAAAGATGTCCTTTCAAATACTTGTTTCCCACTGACAGTAGCCAGTCTGGCCAGATCATCCAAGGAGTGTTGTTGCCGATTGATCAGTGCAGTTGAACATAAAACAGATCATACACTTAAAGGATTTCATACCTAAAAGACAACCCCCAGATTCTAATAACCATCTCAATATTTTCAAAGCTAACAGATGTATCCAGGCAGGTTGTAGTTAATGATGTGATATTTGTAAGGCCAAAATTCCCAGTTATACTACTGGTGCAGACATTTTAAAAGGCAGTCATGAGAAAAACAGAACTGATTTTGTAAAAAACCTGCTCTGCAAGGTAGCAGTCTCTTTGAGACTTAGCATTACATAATTAAATGCTGAATGCTGACCATCTGTCATTGTAATCTGTGATTTTTTTCTCACATAAAAATAAACCATGGATGCAGTGTTAAAGTAGTTCTTTATTAGAGCCACAGTGTAATCAGCCAGAGGGAGTGAGGGGCTTTCAGAGCTTGTGGTAGACAGCAGAATGCATGGCCTCTCTGGATACACAGGGAGGCTTTGCATCACTCTGGTTTGTGGGAAACACACCAGCCTGGACACCCAAGGTGTGTCCTGCAACATTTTTTGCTGTAGAGGGAGGCTGGCACCTGTGATGTTCCCTAGAAGAAAGATAGATCTGAGAGAGGGAGAAAGTGGCACCATCTCTGCTGCTGCTCCTGACTAACTACGCATCATCCTTTGCTCACAGCTTCTTCCAAAGCCATAATTAAGCTCTTAGTTAAAAAAGAAGAGGAAGAAAAAAAGTAATTATGTCTTGAGGTCAAGTCTCACAACCATAATCAAACTGAGATCAAACAGCCTTGTGACTGTTGGAGGAGTATGGTTTTGAAATTCATGGCTGGAGTCCACCATTGATACAAACTTTCCACTGCTTTTCTTACAAAGTAGAACATTTCAACATCATTTTAGTTCAATGGTTTTCAAAGGGAGCACTGCACTTTACACAAGAGGAAGCCTTACCCTTAGCCTTCTCTCAAACGTGGAGATATTGCCTTTGGTCTGCTCCCTCCTTTGCCTCCATTCAATGAGATTTGAGTTATGCTCTCCAGGAAGGGAGATATTGCACTTTCCTAAAGTGGGGCTGACAACCCCTGCTAGAATATGAGGCTCTGTGTTAAGCGTGATTTCCATTCCACTGGCAAAAGTGACTCTCAGTGACCCATCTGGGCTGACCCGGTAGATATTCTGTGTGTTATCTGTCGAAAACCAAAAACAGGAGAGAGAAAAGTTCAGATCCCCAGATCTCAGAAGCAAATGTTAGGTGCAACAGGGCTTTGTTTGTCCCTAGGTTACAGACAGCTGAACATACACCAACCGCATTGTGATTTTTGCAACCTGCAACCTCCAGAGCTCCCCATGTCTGAACAGCTTTTTACAATGTTTAGCCTGATGATTTCCACTGTGAACATTTCCTGCAGCAGAGTTTTTGCCTTCAGCTTTAAAGTATGCAAACCCAAGGGCTGGGTTTTGACCACTAACATTCTAATGATTTTAACAAGTTGAGATCTGCTAACAGGACAGTGTGCTGCTTCACTGACTGCAAGGAGCAAGGGGTCAGGCGTGAAAGCCGTTTTTAAAACATCAGGGACGATGGCCAATCTCCCATTCTGTCCCTTTACTCTCTAGCATCATACTAAAACGTCCTTGACTTCCCCATTAGCAGCATTAGTCCCTGGGGTAGAGGCACAGTGACAGTCAGCCACAAGCCTGAAGCCTGGTGCAAGACCCAGTGGGAAGTGCTGGGTGGCAGAAAAATGCAAGTTAGCAACAGTGGCACAGTGAGCAGCCCCAGAAGCTCAGGACCGTGTCACAGAGGGCTGGTGAGGGCAATTGGGATGACCTAGCACAGCCTCCTTTCCTACCTAAAACTGCCAGAAGCACAGAGAAAGTCCAGATCAGATCTTCACTGAAAGAATACAAAGGCATACAGCTAGGGCACACTGCCCTTCTCTTGCCTGAGAACTGCAGCTCCTCCACTGCAGGCAGAGCTGTGTCACATCATTTTGCATTTGGTCAAGATAGGACAAAGAGGAGGATACAGGAGGTTACTGTGGCTCAGCTGCCAGGGGAGCAACTCCATCACGAGCCTGTATGTTTAGTGCTAAGAGACAAAGTCAAAGTCTCACCCTTAAAATGCAACTGAATTCATACCAGCTAGAGACTGTGAAAAGCATCCTCCTTTTTTTTTAAGCTGGTCCACACAGAAGCAACCAGTCCAGCTCTTGAGACCTGACTATGTGGAAAATAGAATTGCTTTGGTTGGAAGAGACTTGTAAGGTTATCACCGCTAACTGGAGTACGTAAGCAAGTGCAGATAATAGAAATTACATTAAAAAAGGCTTTGTGACTCAGATATAAGGATGCCATGTCTGCCTGGTTGTTCAAAGGGTGCTTCATGACAGTTTCACAGAGATATGGAAATAAGCAAATTACATGGATTTGTAAATGCTGTAGGTATAATAATAACTACAGTTATTACTATCCTATAGCTGTTCTGGCACTGTCCATCCTGTGCTAGCACTCTCCTGAGATGGAATTTTCTAAAAGACCAACCTCGAGGGCTTTCAGATTTGAGGACTGACACAGCCAGGCAGTGTGTAGGTGACAGAGAGAGCAGATGGGGTCACTTGGACAAAGCCTAACAGGTGATAAAAGAATATAATTGTTTTCCTCTTATTCAGTGCTCTCTCTGCAATGTAATAGTGAAGAGGAATTAGGATCTTGTTGATGTACATTCTTCCTATTTTTTTTCTTACAGATCAAAAGCTGTGAGGAAGAAAATCAGAGAGCTATTATTTCCCAGCACCAGCTCTCTCAAATCCAGATCAATTAAACTACATAAAACTAGAACTTTGGTGATGAGTCTGCAATATCTGGAGGAGGACATCAGAGTATTTCCATTAGGGAGATAGGAAATAATTCTTGAAAGATATGATATTTGCCAGGGATGACTACAGAGGCTGACACAAAAGTCTCATTCTCATCACAACCACCTGCAGAGGTAGGTCCTTTCCTCCTGCCTACAAGTTCTGTCACCAGGACACAGCACTACCAGAAAGAATTCACCACATTGGCCAAACAAGGCATTTTAGCTCCAAATCATCAGTGAAGCATGCCACTCTCCCAGGCAATATTTCTCACAACAACAAAGCTCAGTGTGCTGTAGGTCAGCCTAAGTTCTCCAGACACTGAAGTAGAATGTAGCACATAAAGCGTGGGGAAATGGAAGAATCTATGCATGGCACTCTTCTAGGAGGAAAGGAATTCACTTGTGGCTTGTCTCTGATTGGTACCCCAGGAAAATCGTTAAGTAGAATCATAGAATGGTTTAGGTTGGAAGGGACCTCAAGGATCATCCAGCTCCAACCCCCTGCCATAGGCAGGGACACCTCCCACTAGAGCAGGCTGCTCAAGGCCTCATCCAGCCTGGCTTTAAACGCCTCCAGGGAGGAAGCATCCACAACCTCCCTGGGCAACCTGTGCCAGTGTCTTACCACCCTCACTGTAAAGAACTTCCTCCTAGTAATAACTAGCTATTTGCACTGAAGCAAGGAAGAAACAAATGACTTAATGCTAACGAGTTTTGCATCAAGAAAGCATGGCCAGCAGGTCAAGGGAGGTGATTCTGCCACTTTGCCCAGGATGGGACAGCACCTGGAATACTGTGCCCAGCTCTGAAGCCTGCAGCACAAGGACTTTAGCTGGAGTGGGTCCAGATGAGAGCCACAAAACTGAATCAAGAGCTGGAGGTGAGAGAGCTGGTGTTTTTCAGCCTGGAGAAGAGAAGGTTCTGGAGAGACTTTACAGCAAACTTGCAGTATGTAAAGGGGGGGGCTATAAGAAAGATCAGGACCGATTTCTTTTACAGAGCCTGTTGTGACTGGACAAGGGGTGATGGTTTGAAATTAAAAGAGAGAATAAGACTAGGTATAAGGAAGGATTTTTTACAGTGGTGGTGAAACACTGAGACAGGTTGTCCAGAGAGGTGGTAGAAGCCCCATCCCTTGACACATTCAAGGTCAGGGTGGGCAGAGCTCTGAGCAAATTATCCAGTAAAAGTTGTCCCTGCTCACTGCAGAGGCTTGGACTAGATGACCTTCAAAGGTCCCCTCCAAAGCAAATCATTCTGTGATTTCATGATGTTTTTTTTTCTGGAAACAGTTAAGAATGCAATATTCTCTAGGGCTTGAAACATAATCATTAGGGAAGAAATAACAGAAATGCTTTAATTACCTTGTTTTAAAGTATATATTGTAGAGGTAGCTGAGAAGTTTGTAGCTGTGATCACATTCTCTCTGTTTGAAGTGTCAAGTTCCACTCGTGTTAGTTTTTCCACATCACTGTGGAAACTGCTGACTTCTCCAGTGGGGAAGGTGGCATTGGTCAGATGGCCATCAGAGTCATACCTGTAAGACATGAGGTCAAAAAGCCATGGAAATACATCACCATTGTCTTCTAGAGACTCCAAGAGAGACAGAAAGACAGAGAGGAAAGGAGGAAGAGAGAAAGGAAGGGAGAAAGGAAGGGAGAAAGGAAGAAGGGAGGAA